>JARHVA010000768.1:600000-1190000 GCA_037957365.1 Torreya grandis | reverse complement strand
TGGGAAGTAATATTTAGTAATGATTAATCATCATATTACGTATTATGTTTTTATTGTAACAATTGCCGAAGTTTCACCTTAAAACACTTCTATATGAGAAAGTTAATAAACTTGGAAGTTCAACTATTGACAACAATTCAAAAGACCCCTACAAACCTAAAAAGAATCATTCTTGTAGGTAGAATTTCATACAAATTATTATACAATTACTATGACCTTTAAATCAACTGCATAGTGAAAGCATAGCTTAAAAACTTCATTCATTGGCCGAGTTATGAGTAGAACATTGAAGGGTTCTCAAATTATATCCTCAACGAAGGTAATTTTAAGAACACCCCTCTAAAATGTTTTATAACATCTTGCCTAATCCTATACGACAAGTATATTTCCATCCGCTAATCTTTGGCAAAATTTCCATGCAAATGTAAATTCACTGGCTATTACATTGGTTATTTAAAAAAAACTTATAACTATCTGCAAAATTAAATGTAATATTCAAAGCAAGATATAATGATCACATCCACCATCCCTTCTAGATTATTTCTTCACAAAGCGACATCTTTCCTCTCGTTCCCAGGCTCTTTGAAACTTCATTGTCAACTCATTTTCTATGAAATCAAAGGTCATCATACCAAAAAATAAATATTATGATTTGGTTGGTAGTTTTTTTTAAATTTTAGCGGGCTCCTGATTTTCACCTCATATTCAAAAACAGAGGAGGATTGTTGTGTGAGGAGCTGAAACACATACCTCTTATTTTCTTTGTGGCTAACAAAGAGGTATTTATCATTGAATTCATTTTTGACACTTCCCATGTGTTTGTATCATCAGTGTAAACTTCCAATTCACTTAAGTTTTCCCACCAAAGGTCTCCTTCTACATCCAACTGGAAAATAACAGACCTCACCTTCTCATTTGAGGTCATGGGCTACAATCTAAATTACCTTTGTAAGGCCACCAACCAACTTCAACACCATCCTTAGCATGTTTGCTAACCATCAAAATATATTATATGTTAAATACCCAAAGTTCCTGTAGCTCCAAGAATCTGAATAGAACCACCAGTGTTTGGTAGGGTGTTAAAGCAAACCACTAAGAGGCTAGAAGGCTTAGGGGTTCTATGGGCTATAGGAGGTCTATAGTTGCTATTTGGTTTGTCAGCTTGCACCAAGTTATAGATAGACTTGTAAACCAAGTTGGGGCTAACACAAACAAGCGCACAAAGTATGTAAATACCTCTAGTGGATCCAACCACAATAAAACAAGTAGCTAAGACTAGACTATTGATTGCATATAAATTGTGGAAACAACAATACCAAATAAAGAGAGCTAACAAATTAAATATAAATCTAGATGTTAAGGCACTTTCAGGTCAATTGAAAGACATTTTAACCAATAAAGACATTTTCAAGAAAGGGTTCAATAGCATGCCTAATCTAGATTTGAGCTATCTTTCAAATTCAATACTATTGTTTTCTAACAATGTAATGTTCTAGTTTAGCAAAAGAGGGGGATTGTTTAAGCAAGTTGTATAGTTCGTTTTGAGCATGTAGAGTCCTATTATGTAATAAAAATGTTTCCAATGCAAGCATAACATGCAATGATAAATATTTCAAGCAATGAAGATATATTGTAACCACATATGAATGCATAAACTTCAGAAACTCTTCTAAACAATGCACAAAACAACTATATCATTAAAACAAATCAAACCCTAGCATGTATACTACTACAAATAAACAAAGAATTTCACTTTGAAAACTAAAGTGCCCTCATATCCAACTCATAGCCAATAAAGGAAGAAGATCAGGCTGTGTGTAAGCTGAGTCCAAACCAAGAGCCAAAAGTTATGGAGGAGGTAAAGGAGAAACCATCAATCTGTGGAAGATACAATGAAAGGGGCATAAAATAGGTGTAATGGAGTCTTGAGGGAGCAAGGATCAACCCACAAGCTTTAGGAACACTGTCAATAGCAATGAGAAACACCAAGAATAGCTGCAGTAATGTAGGGCATCCCTTGTCACAATGGAAGCTATTGTGCTAAGCAAAAATCAAGAGATATTCAAGGAGGCAACCAAGCTTCCAATAAACTGATCAATCAAGAAGATTAAAGCAAGAAAGTGATCAAGAAAGAGGCTCAAATGAATGAGAATGAGGCATATATCCCAACCCCAATCTACCAAAAGACCTAAAACTAGCCATTTTTTGATCTTTTGGGTCCAAACCAGTACTTTTACATGCATTATACCTAGGCCATGGATTTTATGAAGGAAACAAGTGACCTAGGTTATGGGTTTCCTTCACATAAGTCATAACTTGGGTCAAACATGGGCTTAGGCTAGTCAACAGGCTCTCAAAATCCCCTAAGGGGTCTTTAAAGAGCCTATCTTACGTGTAAAAAGGATAAGATGGATTAAGGATGTATGAAGGCTAAGAATATGATGCGAGAGAGGTCAAATCAAGTGGTGGATGTCTCAAAGTGGGATGACCAAGGTTGGTAGTCTGCACGTGAGCTGATGTGTAATCATATGGAGGAGTAGGGTCACATGAAGTACGATTACATATGCCCTCGAGGTACAAATATTCAGTGTTTGAATGAATAATGAGTATTGTGCAGTACCTAAAAGCCACACTAAAGCAAGGGAAAGAAAAAATTGAAAAGATAAAAGGAAACATGACCTGCACTTATAGATAAAGATGGTGGCAGAAGAAATCAATGACATGATCCATGAGTGAGAGTGCAAATGTTGCATAATCCAAAATTTAGCTCTAGATCCTGTAAAGAAGTGACATAAGTGATATCAAATCAAATCAAATCATACTATTTAGAGTGACATTCACTAGAGTGTCAGCACTAGTATTCTCCTTGTGAGGGATATGGGTGAACTGGACATCCTCGAAGAAAGAGAGCAAATCATGTGACACCTCGAAGAAGGGGAATAACTTAGAGCTAAGGATAGCCTAGACATCAATGAGTTGAGACATGGCTAAGAGTGAGTCATAGAATAACTGCATATTCTCCTTGTGAGGGATATGGGTGAACTGGACATCCTCGAAGAAAGAGAGCAAATCATGTGACACCTCGAAGAAGGGGAATAACTTAGAGCTAAGGATAGCCTAGACATCAATGAGTTGAGACATGGCTAAGAGTGAGTCATAGAATAACTGCACATAGCACATGTTTAACTCACAGGCATTGATCAAGGTGTCAATGATTGCATGATACTCAATGACATTGTTCATCTCACTAGTAAGGAAGCACTAGTTACAATTACAATAATCTTATGGCCCCAAAGATTATCGATAACCCAAGTTGAAGCTATCGATCTTAGGTTGCCTTGACTGTCATCATCTATGTGAATCAACACTGAGAGGTGTACCATGATGGGGGTCAAGAACATAAGACTAATAACTATTGAAAGGCAATCTCAAAGTGAAATAATGTAAGCGAGTTGCACAAGGGAAATAAATAATGACACCAAGCCACAACCATAGTGCTTGACCAACACCATTTGTGGGAAGAGGCAACAAGGGAAAGTGGGGGAAACTTCTAAGAAGACTAAGACTAGTCGACAAGACTAAAACAAGTCCCAAACCACTGCAGCCAACTAACAACCCCACCTACAACCACAATGAAAAAGAAAAAGAGGAAATTAGAATGCATTGACTCATATAAAATCAAATAAATAACTAAATAAAAGAATCACAACAAGTAACATCTATCCTTGGGTGCCCACGAGATGGGGCATGAGCTCGAAAGGTCAATGGGGACTTGAAGCGGTCTCAAGAACTAAAATGGGGCCAGAGTGGGCCCAAAGAAGCCTCAAATTAAAAATTGAAGGCTTCTAATACGCTTAAAATAGGTCAAAACCTATAACATAGAGGTTTTGTGGTCTTAAACACAAAAATGGGCAAAACACCCAAAAAGGGCTCACAAGGTGCATCCGACAAGGAGTGCATGGGCTTGATAGGCCAGAGGACCTAGGGGTAAAAGAGATCAAAATGGTCCAAAAACACACCCAAGTAGGCCTTAAATATATGAATGGACCCTATCATTACGTCTAAAATGGGCCAAAACCTTTAAGATGAAGGTTTGGGGGTTCTGGGAGTAACGACGGGGTAAAATGGAGGCCCAGAAATTACAAAAAAAAAGCTTCTGGCCCAGGCCACAGCCTGCCTAGGAAAAACCCATGGCTTAGACCTTACTATGACATGGATTAGCCCAAAAAATTATGGCCTAGACTAGAATAGGCCCAAAAGTAGGCCTGGGGAGCCCAGATAGGGCCCAAAACTTACCCAGAATGGAACAAGAGGGGGAAAGATGAGAAAAATGTTAAGTTGTGGAGCTAAAAGCTTCACTGATGCAAACGTGGAGGTTGTTGAGTGTTATAGTAACCAACGTCGATCAGGCCAACCGACGTCGGTAATATTTAATGTACGCAGTAATCGACATCGGTTAAGTGTCAACTGGCATCGGTCAGACAGGAACCAACGTCGGTAACCTGTGTGTGTGTGTGTTTGCATGCGTCTCCAGAACTGGTCTAATTTTATATAGACAGTTAGTTTGCATGTAAAGATTAATTTTAGTCTTGAGTCTGCGTTTCTAATTATTATTTGTTTTAGGATCTATTTAATAAACCCATGGGGCGATATTGTAAAGAAGGACTAAGGAAGGATTAGATCCTTCACTTGAAGGCAAGAACAACAATTGGGTTGGTTGTCTTAAGGTGTGTAAGATCAGGTGATCTACAGGTTGTGCAAGATCAGGGATATCTACATGGTAAGTAAGATTAGTTAGATCTGCAGGTGTTCAAGATCAAGGAGATCTACTTGGAGTACTTGGTGGTACCTGGTGGACTGGCAGTAGGCAACAACAACCATTGGGTTGATTGTCACTGACTGGTGGAGGGAACAACTCTATGTTTGAGTTGGTTTGTAATTGAGGGAGAGAGAACTCTTGAGGGAGAATTACTGTATGCCCAAGAGGTGTGGGAAGAGTGTGATTTCTTCATTGTATTTACTTTTGGAAGAGTGTTAATACAAGATTGTATTGTCTCTCATATTATGTGTTGTTTTTGAATTCTAGTTACTTATTACTTCTGGTTTAATTCTGTGTTTAGTTTCTTATACAAAAGTAATCAATTGTGCTCTTAAGGAGTAGGATCCTAACAAAAAATAGTCATCGAGATCATTTAAACATGATTTTCTCACTCCCATATATACATAATTGATTGAGGGTCGTATTAATCTATTATGCAGATGGGAGGAGGAGTCAGGGTGCTAGAGACAAGAAAGACATCTCAACCAATAGAGCCATCACTATTGTGCAAGTGAGAGAGTGTCTCAATGCTGACCATAATGAGAGGTGAGGAGGGGTGGTAGGAGGCCTATTATAGATGAATACCAGCTAGGGAAGGCTAGATCAATTCATAATCAATCACAACCACTAACCCATATCACCTATAGGAACTGCAGAAAAGGAGAGATAGAGTCGATAAAGAGCTAGCTACTAGCAAGCAATAGCCTGACCAACTAAAATAAGTAAAAGACTCTACTTCTATCCTAAGGTGCATCCAAGGTGAAGTGTAAAAGTAAAGGAGACCCACAAGGGTTTGATGATGGATGCTATGAGAGGGGAAATCCATCACATCGGGGCCTGGGGAGGGTGTTCTAATTAGTCATGAGGCTCACCAAAGCACCATAGGCCTAGCCCTAGGCCTGCCCCCGAGGGTAGGCTATCACTTCTCCCTAACTAGAGGCCTGCCCCCAATGTAGTCTAATTCTCAACCTACAAAGAGGATTGCCCCCAAGGTAGGCTACTTCTTAGCCTACGAAGAGGCCAAATAATAGGGAAAAGGCAGGAGGAAGGAGATGGAGCAGCCATATCCTTAAGCTCACTAGCCATGACATAAAATATAGGAGTTTTGAAGGTGGGGTCATTGCTGGTGAACAAGACCTCTGAACCCAAAAAGGTAAGAATATGGTGATGCATAGGATGCACAACTAAGAGTTTTGTTAAGCTCTCCTCTCATTAATCAAATTGGGTGTTATATCATGTATGGAATAGCACTCAAGATCGAACTCAACTACTTTAGCAACCTTAATGGGAGACATGTTGAGAGAGCCAATACTCTTATCAGAAACGCGTGATGCAAGTGGAAGCTCAATGTTTAGGGAGACATCTTGAAGGAGGTCTCTAAAAAGACATGAGCTCGCCTAGCATCATGGAGTAAAAGATGTTGAGGTGTGGAGCTAAAAGCTTCACCTAATGAGCAAATGCAAGGTTGTTGTATTTACACAGTCATCGACGTCGGTCAGGGATCGACTAGAGGTTGTCGACGTCGGTTATGGATCAGCTGACGTTAGTCATATGCAGGCAGACAGGGACCGATGTCGGTCACCTGTGCGTTCTAGAAGTCTATTTTCATGGGATGAATAGATTGTTTGCATGATAAGTTTAATTGTTAGTGTTGAGTTTGTGTTTCTATTTTTGGCAAGACTGATTTGAACCTTTGATTAAGAGGTGTATCTAATGGTGGAGAATGCGTAGGTCATGATCCCTAATTCTATATAATAGGCATAGATCTTCATAGCTTGTGTAGATGAGAAAAAGGGTTAATCAATTCAAGTAGCTGAATTGTGTTTGTAATTGTGAGAGAGAACTCTTGAGGGAAAGAGATCTGTACATCTGAGAGGTGTGGAAGAAAGAGAGATTTCTTCAATTGTATTTCCTTCTAGAAGAATTTAATACAAGTTTTCATTGTTTTTTGTATCTCATGTTCTTTGCTGATTAATGAATTGTAGAAGGTTTCAATATTTGCTCCATTGGAAATATGTCAATGAGAATTCACATAAAGAACGTGAAAAAACAACTTTTTGTGGTTCGAATAATCCGTTTAATTGAATTATGGAGTCCTCTTAATTTAATAATTATAGTATATATGGGAGGTTATATTAAGTATTAATTAATCATTATATTAAGTATTATATTTTTATTATAATGATTGTGGAGGTTTCACCTAAAAACATTTTCATATAAAAAAGTTATTAAATTTAAAAGTTTAATTATTGACAACAATTCAAAAGACTTCTAGAAACTTAAAAATAATCATTCTTGTAGTTAGAGTTTCATACAAATGATTATACACTTATTATGACCTCTAAATCAACTTTATAGTGAAAGTATAGCTTAAAAACTTCATTCATTGACCGAGTTATGAGTAAAACATTCAAGGGGTCTCAAATTATATGCTCAACGAGGGTAATTTTAAGAACATCCGTCTAAAAGTTTTTATAACATCTTGCCTAATGCTATATGATAAGTATATTTCCATCTGCTAATCTTTGATGAAATTTATATGCAAGAGTAAATTCATTGGCTATTACATCGGTTCTTTAAAAAAAACTTATAACCATTTGCAAAATTAAATGTAATATTAAAAGCAAGATATAATGATCACATCCACCGTCCCTTCTAGATTGTTTCTTCACAAAGCGACATCTTTCCTCTCATCCTAGGGTCTTTGAAACTTCATTGTCAACTCATTTTCTATAAAATCAAAGGTCATCATACCAAAAAATAAATATTGTGATTTGGTTGGTGGTTTTTTTTTAAATTCTAGCGGACTCGTGAACTTCACCTTATGCTCAACAATAGAGGAGGATTGTTGTGTGAGGAGCTGAAACACATACCTCTTATTTTCTTTGTGGCTAGCAGAAAGGTATTTATCATTGAATTCACTTTCAACACTTCCCATGTGTTTATATCATCGGTGTAACCTTCCTATTCACTCGATTTTTCCCACCAAAGGGCTCCTTCTCCATCCAACTGGAAAACAACAGACCTCACCTTCTCATTTGAGGACACGAGCTACATACAATCTAAATTACCTTTGTAAGGCCACCAACTAGCTTCAACACCATCCTTAGCACATTTTCTAAACATCAAAACATCTTATATGTTAAATACCCAAAGTTCTTGTAGCTCCAAGAATCTGAACAGAACCACCAGTGTTTGGTAGGGTGCTAAAGCAAACCACTAAGAGGCTAGAAGGCTTAGGGGTTCTATGGGCTACAGGAGGTCTATAGTGGCTATCTGGTTTGTCATCTTGCACCAAGTTATAGATAGACTTGTAATACAAGTTGGGGCTAGCACAAACAGGCACACAAAGTATGCAAATACCTCTAGTGGATCCAACCACAATAAAACAAGTAGCTAAGACTAGATTATTGATTGCATATAAATTTTGGAAACAACAATACGAAATAAAGAGTGATAACAAATTAAATATAAATCTAAATGTTAAGGCACTTTCAAGTCAATTGAAAGACATTTTAACCAAGAAAGGGTTCAATAGCATGCGTAATCTAGATTTGAGCTATCTTTCGAATTCAATACTATTGTTTTCTAAAAATGTAATGTTCTACTTTAGCAAAAGAGGGAGATTGTTTAAGCAATTTGTATAGTTCATTTTGAGCATGTAGAGTCCTACTATGCAATAAAAATGTTTCCGATGCAAGCATAACATGTAATGATAAATATTTCAAGCAATGAAGATATCTTGTAACCACATATGAATGCATAAACTTCATAAACTCTTCTAAACAATGCACAAAACAACTAAATCATTAAACCAAATCAAACCCTAACATGTATACTACTACAAATAAACAAAGAATTTCACTTTGCAAAGTAAAGTGCCCTCATATCCAACTCAAAGAGATGTGCAGACTTTCTACCAACTAATTGTCCAAGCTAAGAGGCAAGAGAGGAAGAAGATCAAGTTGTGTGTAAGCTGAGTCCAGACCAAGAGCTAAAAGTTATGGAGGAGGTGAAGGAGAAACCATCAATCTGTGGAAGATCCAATGCAAGGGGCACAAAACAGGTGCAATGGAGTCTTGAGGGAGCAAGGATAAACCCACAAGCTTTAGGAACACTGTCAATAGCAATGAGAAACACCAAGAATAGTTGTAGTAATGTAGGGCATCCCTTGTCACAATGGAAGCTATTGTGCCAAGCAAGAATCAAGAGATATTCAAGGAGGCAACCAAGCTTCCAATAGACTGATCAATTAGGAAGATCAGAGAAAGAAAGCGATCAAGAGAGAGGCTCAAATGAATGAGAATGAGGTATATATCACAACCCCAATCTGCCAAAAGACCTAAAACTAGCCATTTTTCAACCTTTTGGGTCCAAACCAATACTTTTGCATGCATTCTACCTAGGCCATGGCTTTTATGAAGGAAACGTGTGACCTAGGCTGTGGGTTTCCTTCACACAAGCCACAAGCTAGGTCAAACATGGGCTTAAGCTAGTCAACAAGCTCTCAAAATCCCCTAGGGGGTCTCTAAAGGGCCTATCTTATGTGTGAAAAGGATAAGATGGATTAAGGATGTATGGAGAGTAAGAATATGATGCAAGAGAGGACAAATCAAGTGGTCGATGTCTCAAAGTGGGATGACAAAGGTCAGTAGTCTACACGTGAGCTGATGTGTAATCATAGAGAGGAGTAGGGTCATGTGAAGTACGATTACATATGCCCTCGAGGTACAAACAGTTAGTGTTTGAATGAACAATGAGTATTGTGCAGTACCTAAAAGCCACACTAAAGCAAGGGAAAGCAAGAATTGAAAAGATAAATGGAAACATGACCTGCACTTACCAAATAAGGATGGTGGCAGAAGAAATCAATGGCATGATCCACGAGTGAGAGTGAAAATGTTATGTAATCCAAAATTTAGCTCCAGCTCCTGTAAAGAAGGAACATAAGTGATATCAAATCAAATCATACAATTTAGAGTGACATTCACTAGAATGTCAACACTAGTATTCTCCTTGTGAGGGATATGGGTGAACTGGACATCCTCAAAGAAAGATAGCAAATCATGTGACACCTCAAAGAAGGGGAAAAACTCAGAGCTAAGGATGGCCTAGACATCGATGAGTTGAGACATGGCTAAGAGTGAGTCATAGAATAACTGCACATAGCACATGTTTAACTCATAGGCATTGATCAAGGTGCCAATGATTGCATGATATTCAATGACATTATTCATCTTACTGGCAAGGAAAAAACTAGTTATAATTACAACAAGCTCATGGCCCCACAGATCATCGATAACCCAAGTTGTAGCTGTCAATCTTGGGTTGCCTTAACTGTCATCATCTATGTGAATTAGTTCTGAGAGGTGTACCATGATGGGGGTCAACAACGTAAGACTAACAACTATTGAAAGGCAATCTCAAAGTGAAATAATGTAAGCGAGTTGCACAAGGGAAATAAATAATGACACCAAGCCACAACCATAGTGGTTGACTAGCACCATTTGTGGGAAGAGGCAACAAGGGAAAGTGGGGGAAATTTCTAAGAAGACTAAGACTAGTCGACAAGAGTAGAGCAAGTCCCAAACCACTGCAGCCAACTAACAACCCCGCCTACAACCACAATGAAAAATAAAAAGAGGGAGTTAGAATGGATTGATTCATATAAAATCAAATAAATAACTAACTAAAAGAATCACAACAAGTAACTTATATCCCTGGGTGCCCACAAGATGGGGCATTAGCTTGAAAGGTCAATGGGGACACGAAGGGGCATCAAGAACCAAAATGGGGCTAGAGTGGGCCCAAAGAATCCTTAGATTAAAAATTTAAGGCTACCAATATGCTTAGAAGAGGTCAAAACCTCTAAGATATAGGTTTTATGGTCTTAAACACAAAAATGGGCAAAACACCCAAAAAGGGCTCACAAGGTGCATCCGATAAGGAGTGCACGGGCTTGATAGGCCAGAGGACCTAGGGGTAAAAGAGATTAAAATGGTCCAAAAATACACCCAAAGAGGCCTTAAAGAGATAAATGGACCCTACCACTATGTCTAAAATGGGCCAAAACCTCTAAGATGAAGGTTTGGGAGTTTTGGGAATAACAATGGGGTAAAACAGAGGCCTAGAGAGGACAAAAAACAAGCTTCTGGGCCAGGCCACAGCCTACCTAGGAAAAACACATGGCCTTGACCCTACCAAGACATGGATTAGCCCAAACAATTATGGCCTAGACTAGAATAGGCCCAAAAGCAAGCCTGGGGAGCCCAGACAGGGCCCAAAACTTGCCTAAAACGAAACAAGAGGGGGAAAGATGAGAAAAATAGTCATCGAGATCATTTAAACATGATTTTATCATTCGCACATGTACATAATTGATTGAGGGTCATATTAATCTATTATACAGATGGGAGGAGGATTCAAGTTGCTAGAGACACGAAAGACATCTCAACCAATAGAGTCGTCACCGTTGTGCGGGTGAGAGAGTGTCTCAATGCTTACCATGATGAGAGGCAAGGAGGGGTGGTAAGAGGCCTATTATAGATGAAGACCAGCTAGGGAAGGCTAAATCAAGTCATAAGCAATCACAACCACTAACCCATATCACCTATAGGCACTATAGAAAAGGAGAGATAGAGTCGATAGAGGGCTAGCTACTAGCAAGTAATAGCCTGACCAACTAATATAAGTAAAAGACTATGCTTCTATCCTAAGGTACATCCAAGGTGAAGTGCACAAGTAAAGGAGACCCATAAGGGTCTGATGATGGATTCTATGAGAGGGGCAATCCATCACATGGGGGCCTGGGGAGGGTGTTCTAGTTAGTTGTGAGGCTCACCAAAGCACCATAGGCCTAGCCCTGGACCTGCCCCTGAGGGTAGGCTAGCACTTCTCCCTAACTAGAGGCCTACCCCTAAGGTAGGATACTTCTCAGCCTACGAAGAGGCTTGCCCCCAAGGTAGGCTACTTCTTAGCCTATGAAGAGGCCAAACATTAGGGAAAAGGTAAGAGGAAGGAGATGGAGCACACATATCCTTAGGTTCACTAGTCATGACCCAAAATACAAGAGTTTTGAAGGTGGGGTCATTGCTAGTGAACGAGACCTATAAAACCAAACAAGTAAGAAGATGGTGATGCATAAGATGCACAAGTAAGAGTTTTTGTAAGCTTTCCTCTCATTGATTGAATTGGGTGCTATATCATGTATGGAATAACACTCAAGATCGAACTCAACTACTTTAGCGGCCTCAATGGGAGACATGTTGAGAGAGCCAATACTCTGATGAGAAACACGTGATGAAAGGGGAAGCTCAATGTTTAGGGAGACATCCTGAAGGAGGTCTCTAAAAAGACATGACCTAGCCTAGCATCATGGAGAAGAAGAGGGATTTGGCTGACGCACACTAGACTCCATAGGAGTGAATGTTGATTGGTACTAAGCCAGATCAAAATGTTCATCTTTGAAGAAATGAGACTCAAAAACAAGGGGTGTATGAGAATATACAGACCCCCATGAGGAGACAACCAAAGCCTCTCATGAGGGCTTTATCTTTGTTTATAGCAATGCCCAAGGATCTGGGTCAACCTCCATGGTATGAGCCTCACCTTCATACACAAACTAAACCATGTGAAATGTGGCTGACATGATGGCCTACATGGCAACAGTCCAAGGATGGCCAAGAATCATGTTGTATAAAAAATTGAGGTCTAACACATAAAACTCGATTTTGACTATTTTGGGGTCAAACTTGATCTAGAGTTTCATGTTCCCCATCAGTGAAACTATGTTGTTGAAATGTAGCTCCTTTATGATAATGCATCACTTGATGAGATAATCATCAATAGAAGTATCAATATAGAAAGAGAATTGAGCCCTTTTTGTAATAATTGAAGCATCTGGTAAGGAGGCTAAGTTGAAAGGTAAGATGGGAGGATGAGGGTGCTCTTGTGCATCGAAGTTGAACAACACTTCAACATCATAATGTAGTGGGCCCTCATGAGAGAGACTAAGTTCATTAAAGATGAGACCCCTTTGCTTAGGGCAAAGGTGAAGAAGGTCCCAAATGGAGATCCCAGTCGAGAGGCCCTATAACTCCTCTAAGACGGAGTAAGGATGTTATCTAGCCTGGGGAGGGATGTTATGCCTAAAGTCAAATTTGAATTTAGGGTCCCCTTCCCCCATGGGTTGGATAGGGGGCCCAATACCACTATTCTCTTCAACAAGGTTGGTGACTGGACCGCATCACGTGTTGATAAAGCACTCGTACCCACTAGAGGCTATGTTGATAGCAATAATAACCTTGTTACTCTCGTGCTTAGCTTTTCTTCTCAGGTCAGCCTAGGAAGAGGAGTCAAAAGAGGTGGAAGATCAAGAAGGAAAACAAGGGGCCTTAACCTTTGATTTCTTTTTTTTCTTCTTTTTCTCCTTGTTGTGGTCAGGTAGAGAATCCTTGAACACATTTAACTTGCAGTTATGTTTTACAAGAGGATAACTTTGAGATGAAGGTGAGGCTTGTGCACCAAACTTTTTGGTGGTACAATGGGCATCATCATGCCCCCTCATCTCATGGAAGTTGCAAAACTTGGTGAAGTCGTAAGGAAACACCATTTACTATTTTGTTGTGCTTGATTCAAAAACCTTCTTTTTAATTGGATTCTTTCTCAAAGCATTCACCTCATGGTTGTGTTTTTTTCCCTTCTTCTTGGGAGGAGAAACAATGATACCATCACCGATCACATTGCAATTGTGATTGTGTGAAGAGGATGACTTTTGGGAAGGGATGGGTTGCATGCCCACATGCACCTAAAATACTTCAATCTTCAGACACTCATTAACAACCTCATCATAAGAGGTAGGTTCATGCTTGAGGACCTCAAGGTGAACCTCCTGCCTCAATACTCACGTGAACATATCATAAAGTTGGTCATCCAAAAACCTAGTCCTGCACATATGGACGATTGAATTCCATCTACATATAAAATCAAAGTTTGACTCACCCTTAGCCTACAACATAGAGGTGAGTGATTGGATGCCGAGGTTAAATGGTCTAAAAATATCAAAATATTGGAGAAAGTCATCTAGAAGGAGCTAAAAACTAGAGAGAGAATCTGGAGGTAGATTATAAAACTGATAAGAGCTTCATCTCGTATAAAAAGAGAAGAGCGTGAACATCATGCCTTCATCTTGTTCCCAATTTATACATGCCATCATTAATGTCAGAATATGCTCCATTGGACTAGACTCCCGATTCCCATTGAACTTAAGTAGTTTAGGGACAGGAGTAGGAAGGGGAATAGCATGCATCCATGGGGTTAGAGGATTTCAATCGAGATCCTAATAAGCATGGTTGATATCAGGATGGTGATGAACTCTGAGAGGGGGCTCGTGATGGTTATGATGTTGTCTATACCATGATCTTGGGGATGATGATGCTGAGGTGGCTCCTGATAGGGAGGACACTCATGATGGAAATCATCTCTACCATGAGGTGGGGAATAACCATGGGAAGTGTGACGGTCCCCACGGGGATGATGGAAAGATGTGGCATACTCATGGAAATGGTCATGATGGCCTAAGTCTCCCTGATGCTAGTCATGTGCCATCAGAGAATGGTTAATTGGTAGGTGTTAATGTTCTTTATAGGCATCCCATATATCTCTAGTGCATATGTGGTGATAAAAATTAACACGCTTATAAAAAACTCTAAAGGATGGACTAAGAGGATGGAAGGACTCTGCATGATGGAGATACCTCACTGAGTTGAAATACCTATGACCCCCAATATGGACACGAGGGGTTCTTGTTTTAGAGTCTCCTTTCAAGAAAAAGGTGGGGGCTCAAACGAGAACTGGTCAAGGTACTCAATCCAGACTGGGTGCGATCTCTATCTCCAGAGGAAGCACACTACCTACTCCTAGGGGAAGGAAAGTGTTCTTCATTCACATGAAAATGCATATGACAATCATCAATGATTTCACACAACTCATCGGGCCTCAATCATAAAAGGGGGTCATCTTTACCCCTAATAGGTGAATGAAAATTGGGATCAAGTCTCAGGGAGGTATCCTCAGACAAGTAATGCTTAGACTTGTGAAAAGATGAACGAGCCCATTGGTTATAGATTTACCAATATTATTCCTTGTAAAACATGAGAGGGTAAAAGTCACTATGATGGGTTGAGGCAACCTCTTGGGTCCAATGTTGTCCATGGTATTCCATTGCATCCTTAGCCTGCTCATAAGTGAGCTTAGGGACAAGACCCTAAATCTGACATAATTGGCATAACAAGGGTGGGAAGTTCGCCATGGATGCAATGAAACAAGGGCAACATGGGAGATAATATAAAACACAACCAATCAAATAACCAACATGGAGAAGAACATAAAACCAAAATCAATATCACACAACTAGAGAGAGAGCCAAAACACAACTAAAAGAAAAGCCGTGTGGCTATCAGAAGGGGATTAGCTAAGGGAGTTCTAAAGAGAATAGAACTAGATTGAGACATTATGTGGGGTCCCACTAGGCATGCCAAAATGTAGCTCCAAGAATTTGAATGGAACCACCAGTGTTTGGCAAGGTGCTAAAGCAAACCACTAAGAGGCTAGAAGGCTCGAGGGTTCTATGGGCTACAGTAGGTCTATAGTGGCTATCTAGTTTTCCAACTTGCACCAAGTTATAGACATACTTGTAAACCAAGTTGGGGCTAGCATGAACAAATGCACAAAGTATGTAAGTACCTCTAGTAGATCTAACCACAGTAAAATAAGTAGCTAAGACTAGACTATTGGTTGCATATAAATTACAAAAATAACAATACCAAATAAAGAGAGCTAACAAATGAAATATAAATCTAGATTATAAGGCACTTTTAGGCTAATTGAAAGACATTTTAAGTAATAAATATGTTTTCAAGAAAGGGTTCATGAGCATGCCTAATATATATTTGAGCTATCTTTCGAATTCAACACTATTGTTTTCTAGCAATGCAATGTTCTAGTTTAGCAAAAGAGGGAGATTGTTTAAGCAAGTTGTATAGTTTGTTTTGAGCATGTAGAGTCCTACTATGCAATAAAAAAAATTCCAATGTGTTGGGTGAATATTTTGTCACCAGCTAACTGATGAGCAAAATAGGTCTCTTCAACCACATCATAGGGAGATTGGTTGGCCAGATGTGTAGGTTTACTACATCAAAAGGGGACAAATCTCTCCTCTCATCAAGGGGAGGTTCCCTATAAATATGCAAGAGCTATATACTATATATATAAGCAAAAAATAACACTCAGGGGTAGGATAAACCATTCATCTCTCTTTTTTTATAAATGATGTTAACAAACAAAAGAGAAAATCTTGGTGAAAATGTTGAAGGCACTTCTCTTCTTTCAAAAGTGATCTTGCAAGAAATAGCAGGAGTTCTTTCAGATAGTGACAAGTAACTGGTAACCAAAGGCGTAGTAACCAACAGACTGAGATGTAGCACAAAGTCTCCACCTTAATTTCTGAATAGTGAGATATGAAGGACAATGAGGGTACAAAGTCATCCCAAGGTCCTTTACACAGAAACAAAATACGAAGAATAATGAGGGCACAAAGTCATCCTAAGATCCTTTACATAGGAACAGAAAGAAAACACACTAAAGGCAATTATTGGGGCACAAAGTCTCTCCACAGTTGGCTTCAGGACATCTTTCTGATTATTTTCACTAATTCTGCTTATTCAATTAAATGGACAAAAAATGTATTAAGGAAACAGACAGAAGAATAATTTCCCCAACAACCAAGCTATTCCAGCACAAAGTCTAAAAAGTCCCTTATTTTCTTATTCAAATAATGAAATATGATCAATAATCTGAGCTCAAAGTCTCAGTAATGCCTTTCAATTTGGGCAGAGTTTTGTTTCTAATAACAGAGAGAGATCTCTCTTAAAACAATAAGAGAGAGTCTAATATATAGTGGTCCAAGAAAGACTTGGGTGATTTGTTTCACAAAAATGGCCTATGATGTATTCAATGCCTTCAATGCATTTTAAATTCTATTCATGGGCTATGCTGGAATCGAACATCAGTTTTTAATATGGGCCACCTGATGTGTTTCCTGATGTGTGCATAGCTGTTTACTCTACTCAATGCAAAAAAATAGGCTGCACCATTGAATGTTCATGCTCTTTGATGTCCACCTGGTGAACTGCTTTACCTTTTAGAAACATATCCCATGCATGGATATTTTTTATCTTTCTCCATCATTCCCCCTTTCCTTGCTGTATTTCATCCTTATTTGTGTGATATGAACCCTTGGGCTATCTCTTTGGTCGGTCGCTAAATTTGTTCACAGGGTCTATGCTTAAGCCTGCAAAGATCAACAGTTATTTCATTGCCACAAATTTGATGTCTTTGGGTCTATCATTGTTTGAAAGCCATCGGCTACTTGGTTGCCCTGAATTTGATAGCTACGGGCTCGTCATCCTCTTTAGTAATTCCTTCGTGTCTTTCCCACTTGCTTTGGCCACTTTTCACTGATCTTAACAAGTGACACATGGCGTGTTCCATTGTGAAATAGATGAGGACACATGGTAGCATCCATTCGACTTATAGAGGCTTTAGATGTCTTTTGAGAGTCCCATGGAAGATCACACGTGGTGGCTTTTGCTGAGCTTTAGAAACATTAGGACTCATTTGTACTTCACGCAAATGATGACACATGGTGCACTCCACTAAGTTTAGCAACTCACACAGGACCCACCATAGTCCTTACAAAACAAAGAAGCAGAAGGAAGAAACTGTAGATGTTGACACTCATTGACTTTCATCAAGCTTTTCAAGGGACACATGGTGACTTCTGCTATTTTTTAGAAAAACATATTGAAACCTTCCACAATTGCCACTTGTCACCTTCCATGGAACTCTGAGAGAAACTTGTTGAAAGAAACTTTGCAGCTTATGAGAAAACTAAAATGTGGATGCAAACACTTGTCGCACTCTAATGAGCTAAAATGAGACACGTGGCACGTTCCACTGCTTTGAAACTTATTAGAAACTGAGTCTTGGTAGATGACACTTGGCAACTTCCACTGCACTTTACCAACTTACCTGAGGCCCACCATGGTCCTTACTCAAATAATGAAACAAAAGGAAGGAACTGCGGAGTTTGACACTTGGCAGCTTACATCGAGCTTTCCAAGGGACACGTGGCAACTTCTACAATTTTGAGAATATCACATAGAAACCTTCAGCATTTTCCACTTGGCACCTTCCATGGGACTCTACAAGGGACATGTGGCACATTCCACTCTTTGGTTTTTTTCTTTCAGGCACTCCTTTGAACCGCTTGATTGAACCGACCGATTGAACCAAATTTGGTTCAACGGTTCATTCCTTTGTCCCATTCATTTAATTGACCACCTGAGCCAATCGTGCATTGAACCTTTGACCTCTTGAACCCTCTAACCTTGACAAATGTGTTTAACTCTTGTCGATGATGTTGAATCTTGAACCCATTGAACCATTGAACCTTTTTTGGTTCAAGGTTCAATAGTTCAACGGTTCAATGGTTCAATCACTTTCTTGTGTTCCACTCATTCACTTGACCGCTTGAACCAAATGCGTTGAACCAAATGCTTTGAACCAAACCGCATTGAACCTTTGAACCAAACCATGTTGAACCTTTGAACCTTTGAACCCTTTTGGTTTAAGGTTAAACGGTTCAATGGTTCAAGCCTTCTTCTTTTCGCTAAGTCTTTTGAAGCTGTTGAACGTGCTGAAGCGGTTGAACTTGAAACTTTTGCTGACGTCATTGAACCTTTGAACATGTTGAACCTTTTTGGTTCAAGTTTCAATGGTTCAATCATTTGTTTGAAGCTTGCCAATGAACCTTTTATTTGAACCAAAGCATTGAACCAACCTTGAAAAATGGTTAAGTGTTGAGAGCTTGTTTCTTTCCTGTAATCTGTAAAAATGAACCTGCAGAGTCCGTAAAAATGAGTTCATAGAACTGGCAGAGTTCATATAAATGACTCCATAGATTCCATCCTACAAATTCCATAGATATGAGTTCGTAGAACTTAGCCTATAGAGTCCGTAGATTCAAGCCTGCAGAGTCTGTAGTGCTGAGTCTGTAGAAATGAGTCCGTAGAACTTAGCCTACATAGTCCATAGATTCAAGCCTGCAGAGTTTGTAGAAATCTAAAAAAGCTTGAATAATGAAGATTTTGAATGCTCAAAATAATTTTTGAAAAGGGAAGAGAGGATTTTGGTCTGTTGAACCAGAATAGTTCATATGTTGTCCCAAAAATGAGCTGACATTTTCGAGGACAACAACTAGCTCCAGTTGGGGAACTTCAGTTGAAAACTTGGAATAGCTGAGGGGAGTAGAAACTAAAATCTTCAGTGCCTTGAAGTATGCTATTAGGTCATGGAGTCATGCTACTCAAAAATGAAAGGCAACAAAAACAAAAATGAAAACACAAAAATAGAACTAAAGACTATACAAATATACATATGTACAAGTTGATCTTATTTGATACTTCATGGATTGAAGTGCTTTAGATGTTGCCCACTGTGAGGCAATGAAAAGGATGTACCATCTTGATATTTCACCAAGAAACTATTTTCACCATTGAGCTGATGAATAGTAAATGTGCCTCTCCATAAGGAATCAAATTTCCCATGCATTCCCTTTGGTTCTCTTCTCTTATCCCATAACAGAACTTGATCACCAATCTAAAAATATTGAGCTTTTGTTTTTTGGTCAAATAACTTCTTCACCAAACTTTGATGCATAGCAATTTATTCCACCACCATAGTTTGCTGCTCATTCAGCTCAGTTAAACACATAATCCTCTTGTCGATGGATCTTTCATATGTCTGATCTTCGATCGCCTTTACCAATTTCAATGCTGGTAATTCTAAGGTGATTGGTATCTCTACATTGAGACCATACAGAAGTTGAAAAGGTGACATACCTATCACCCTTTTAGGCATAATTCTGTCTGCCCATAAAGCATCAAACAATGCTTTGTGCCAAGTTCATTGGTTGTCATCTACCAGCTTCCTGATGATGGTCACCAAGTTTTTGTTGCTCGATTCTGCTTGGCCATTCCCTTATGGAAAATAATCAAAAGAGTGGAAGAGAGTAATCCCATAATAAAAGTAGAACTGAGTGATCTCATGTGAAGAGAAATAGGCTGCATTGTCGATCACAATCTTGGCTGGGATCCCAAACCTAGAAATGATGTTCTCCTTGAGGAAATTGCATACTACTTTTGAAGTGACATACTTGGCTAGAATAGCTTCCACCCACTTGGTGAAGTAATCTATGGCTGTGAGGACATAATCATGTCCAACACTCAAAGATGGGTTTATAGCACCAATGAAATCAATTCCCCATTGTTGAAATGGCTCTTCTATTACTACTGGCTTGAGAGGCAATGCAGCCAATTTGTGTCTTCCCATGAACTGTTGGCACAATTCACATTTACGCACCCATTTGTATGCGTCTTGAAATATGGTAGGCCAATAATACTTGGCTCGTAGAATCTTGTGGGTAGTTACAGGCACAAAAAAATGTCCTCCACAAGCCAAATTGTGGAAGGATTCTAGAAGATTGTTCTGCTGCACTTTATCCACGCAACGAAGGAACACTCCATCAAGGCTCCTCTTGTACAGGCCATTGTCCTAGAAGACAAAATTGGCAACGTTCAGTTTAACAGTCCTCCTTTCTTTATGAGATAGGTGGGTAGGACATTCACCATAAGTAAGGAAATGAACAATACTTGAATACCACTCATTCGTGGTGGAGACAAAGAGGACTGTTGGCATGTCTTCAACTTCTTTTTCTTCATGCACTGCTTCTTCGAGTCTATTGTCAGCAATAAATTGACAAAGGCTCTTTTCCCACACCAGCTTCATTGATTTGATAACTAGATCAAACTCCTAGATTTTTGCAATCTAATTCCCCCTTTTGGTTCCAAACTCCTACTGAGTTAATATAGATTTAACTGTGGTATCAGGGACTAGGGTGGTAGTGTGGGAATTCAGAATGTAAAAGTGAAAATGCTTTACTACCTTGACCACTGCATCGGCATGCTTCTCCATGTTTGTATACTTTAACTCATGAGCTTTAAGAGGACAGCTCATGAAGGATATGGGAAATTCCACACCTCCTTCATTTTGTTGAACCAGAATTGTTGAAAGTGTGTGCTCGAAAGCATAGTTGTACATTGTGAAATCCTTGGTATAATCTCGACAAACCAAAATTGGGGCATGGGCAATGGCTATCTTGATATCTCAGAATGCCAATTTGCCTTCTTCAGTTCAGCTGAAAGTGGCCTTTCCTTTCATCATACCCAGAATATGACAAGTCTTCTAAGCAAACTCAGGAATGAATCTTCGTAAAAAATTCACCTTTCTAAAGAAAAAATGAACTGCAGTCTTACTTGTGGGCAGAGTAATCTCCTAAATGGATTTGACTCTTTCTGAGTCAATCTTTATGCCTTCTCAGGATACAATATGTCCGAGAAGCTTCCCTTCTGTCACTCCAAACACAAACTTCTTGGGGTTAAGACAAATGCCATTTTGGTGGTAGCGTTCCAACACTTGTTGCAAATGGCGTACATGTTCAGAGTGATGATTTGAAAAGATGGTCAAGTCATCAAGGTATACCACAATGAACTTACCTATTTTTTCCTTGAAAGTGAGGTCCATTGCTCTTTGGAAAGTGGCACCAGCATTTATCAGGCCAAATGACATTCTTCGATAAGCAAAGGTGCCCCAAGGTGTGGTGAAGGCAGTCTTGTGCTAGTCTACTTCACCAACTTCAACTTGATTGTATCTTGAGAAGATGTCTAGCATTGATAACATCTCTGAGCTAGTCACTGTTTGAAGCACTTGATCCATAATGGGCAAATGATAGTTATCCTTTAAAGATGACTGATTTAGATTCCTAAAATCTACACAGATGTGAATTTTGCCATTCTTCTTCCTCACAGGGACTATGTTGGCAATCCATGTGGAATGATGGATTGGGAAAATTATCCTAGCATTCAAAATTTTATGTATCTCAGATAGAATAGTACCTGACATCTTTAGATTATACTATTGGGAATTCTGCTTGTAAGGCACTAAATCATCCTTGAGAGGAATTTTATGGTGAATTTCCTCAGGCCAAAGCGACTTCAGATCATCATAAGAGTAAGTCAAAACATCCATGTAATGGTGAAGCAGGTCAATAAATTTGAGTTTCTCCTCTAGAGTACAACACTTCCCAATGTTCACCATCTTGGGATTTTCCTTGGTACTCAAATTTATCTGATCAAACCCCTGGGAGGAGTTTGAATCCATTTGTTGTTGTTTGATGAACCTGTCGTGCTTGTCAAACAATTTTTCAAGAGAAA
Organism: Torreya grandis; assembly: GCA_037957365.1. Lineage (NCBI taxonomy): Eukaryota > Viridiplantae > Streptophyta > Pinopsida > Cupressales > Taxaceae > Torreya > Torreya grandis. The sequence continues at coordinate 1,167,791 of JARHVA010000768.1, read as the reverse complement.
CCAGTCCTTTGGAAATTTTATTCCCTTTTAGCTGTAAGAATTCTTCACCTACATCTGAATTCATTTAAAGAGTTGATTCAAGTTTTTGGAGATTACTGCCTTCAAAGTGAAGCTGTCTTTTTGTTCCAAAAAGGTGATGATTTGGTTGTCGCCAATGAACACTTACCAATGATTGGCATTATCGGGCACACTTGGTCGAAAGACCAATTTGATAGTGTACCTGTTTCCTTTGAAGTCTAGGTGAAGGACTAAGAGAGTTGCTAAAACAACCAGTGCATCAGCTCAGTCATTGAATACTCTAGGTATGGTATATGTTGGTTGAATATTTTGTTGATCAGCGTACTGATAAAAAAATAGGTCTGATCAGCCAAAGTAGGAAGATTAGTTGTCCAAATGTGTAGGTTTACCACATCAGAAGGGGACTGATCTCTCCTCTCATCAAGGGGAGGTTCCCTATATATATATATATATATAAACAGAAAATAATACTCAGGGGTAGGACAAACCATCCATCTCTCTTTTTTTAGAGATGTTGCATGCGGATCAAAGGAAAAACTCAATGGAAATGACAGGCATGACTCCTCTTCTTTCAGAAGTACTATTTAGCAAACCACAAGAATACTCCTGGTAGTAACAACAAAATGTAACAAAGGATGTAATAATTAGCAAATCAAGATGCAACACAAAGTCTTCACTTGGATTGCTCAAGAGTAAGATACGAAGGACAATGAGGGCACAAAGTCGCCCCAAGGTCCTTTACATAGAAATGAAAAGAAAACACACTAAAGGCAATTATGGGGGCACAAAGTCTCTCCACAGTTGACTCTTTAGGACACCTTCTTGACTGTTGTCACTAATTTTGCTTATTGAATTAAAGGAACAGAAGATATATTGAAGAAAAAGACATAAGAATAGTTTACTCAACAACAAAGATATTACAGCACAAAGTCTGAAAAACCACTTGCTTTCTTATTCCAGTAACAAAATATGATCGGTAATCTGAGCTCAAAGTCTCAGTAATGCCTTACAATTTGGGCAGAGTTTCATTCTAATTGTCAAAAAAGAGATCCTTATTACAATAGAAGAGAGTCCCTTATATAGCCTCTTCAAGAAGTACTCGAGAACAGTAATACATCATTTTGCATTGGAATCTGTTAAGAAGACATGCTAGAACTTAGGGGCATTTTACCCATTTGATTTTATCAATGCAGGGAAACAAGTCACGCTTATTGAAAGTTTGCAACTTTCAATGTCCACCTGGCGATCTGATCTTATCTTCATCGTTCCTCCTTTTCTGGTTAATTGAATCGGGTCCTGGATTTAGTTTGTTGTTTTGTTCCTTCCCCGCTTTCTACTAGTCTTGGCCTTGAAATCTATGAATGTATTCTGGTCTGTATGTTCAAAGGATCAATGGCTAATTCACTATGTTGAATTGACATTTTCAAGCACGTCATTCCTTTGTCCTCTTTGGGCTTTTCTATTTTGGCACTTTTTTTGGATTAAACTTGCCCTTTCGGGCCACGACTTTGAAAAGATCCCTGAATGGCCTTCGGGCTTCTTGTTTTACATCCTTCCCGAAGGGAAGGTGACCCTTCAGCTTCAGGAAGTGCCCTTTAAGTTGGCAGCCCAGAGTCCCCCGCAAGGTCACCTGCCCTTCGGGGTCCTTCGGCAACCCTTTGTAAATTCCCTCGGGCTTTTCCCCAGGCTTTTCCCTACAAACAATTCTTAGTATTTTTGAATTATGAAAGAATTACCTTTGCAAATGACCCTTCTGAAGGGTACTTTCATTGATCAAGTTTCCTCCACAAGGACACTTGTCTTTCGGGAGACTTTTTCCTTTTACATTGAACCGGCCCTTTGAACTTTGGCGATGAACCAATTATTGAACCGAGTTTTGGTTTAACAGCTCAAACAAAGCCTTGAATCGACTGATGAACTGTTTGATTGAACCTGCCTTTGAACCATTTGACGTTGAACCAAAAGATGAACCAAATGTTGAACCTGCTATTGATGCTTGCCGATGGAGATTTTTGTTTGAACCAAGGCGATGAACTAATTCTAAAAATGACCAATTGTTAGAAACCAATTATTTTGATTGAACCCACCTCCATAAGTCGTGAAGCCCGTTGAACTTGTAGAAATGAGCCTGTTCGTAGAGTCCGTAGAAACCAAGTCCATAGTTTTCTCTAACCTTCAAAGAGTCTGTAGATTTTTGAAAAGCTTGAAAAGTGAGGAATTTGAATGCCCAAGACAAATTTTGGAAAGGGAAGAGATAATTTTGGTCTGTAGGACCAAAATAGTTTAAATGTTGTCCCAAAAAATAGCTAATATTTTTGGGGGACAACAGCTGGCTCCAGTTGGGAAACTTCTACATTTGCAAAAAGAATTGAAAGGAGTAGAATCCAGAATCTCCAGTGTCTTCAAGCATGCCATTGGGTTATGGAGTCATGCTACCCAAAAATGAAAGGCATCAAAAATGGAAATAAATAAAACAAAACAAAATTAAAAACTATACAAATATACATATATACATATGCAATGATTTGATACTTCAAGAATTGAAGTATTTCAGATGCTGCTTCTTGAGAGACAGTGAAAATAGTGTGCCATCTTGGTAAACCAGCAAGAAGACATTTTGTCCCCAGAAACGGTGACGGGCGAATGGAGCTCTCCACCAGGAAACCAATTTTCTGCGTCTTCCTCTTGGTCTTTCCCTCTTTTTGCTCTATGGCAGGACGTGGTCTTCAAACTGAAAACCATAACTCCTTGCTCTCCATGCGAAGGGTTCCTTTGCCTGATTTTGATTTGCAGCAGCATGGTCCATAACCATAATTGGTTATTCTTCTAGTTCAATCTAGCATATGATTGGATTGTCCATATCAAACTCCTGACAAACTATCAGATTAACATCTTATTTGATGTGAAGGAGTTTGACTTCTTCATCTTGAGCAATCTTCAATTTAAGCAACAGAGATTCACATCCAGCTGTGTTGTTGGTGTTACTGACTTGCAAATTGCATGAAGGAAGAATATTTCCTTGAGGAGATATCAACATAGTTCCAACTTCATCATTGGTGGAAGAATTGTTATCATCATCAGAAGCTGATCTCCTATCAGATTTATCTTCATTAGAGATGGAAGATCCTTCCTTGTTTATACTGCATCCTACCAATTCTCCTGAAATCTTGTTTGGATCAATTCTTGGATTGTCAGCTACAGGACTTTCATCTATAAAAACATGAACATCCTCTGTGGTAAATAAATAATTACCCCTACCTGAAGACTCAGATAGAATTCATGCTGCAGGGGCTAATGTTTAGGTGACCACGTATTTTCAAGTCTGCATCTGGTTCTCCATCAATGTCTAATTGCTCAAGATTGAATTGCAGGCATTCAAACTCAGTCATTTGAATTTTGGATTCCTTGACATGATCAATCATGTCAAATGACTGGAATGGATTTGGAATAGAGGATGGGAGTTCATCCTTTTGATTTTCAGGAGGGGAAGGACTGATTTGTGACGCTGAAGTAGAAAGTACAGAGATGTTTGATGTACTTACTTCTTTGGTAATCATCGGGTCCTTTGATTGAAAAGGAAGAGGGGTTCTCTGCTCAATAATTGAAATTGTTGGTTGGGGTCACTCCTCTGTCTTCTCTTTGTCGACCTTCTGGGCTGACTGATTCTGGGACTGGGTGAATACTGCGTATGATCCTTTGATTGCTTCACCTTCACTTCTGGATTCATCCTGGTAATTTAGGAAACTAATGTCGGAGTCGCCAGCTGATTCTTTTAGATCCTCCTTGAAGAGATCAGTGCCATTTTCTTGCTCTAAATTAGGTTGGAAATAGGAAATATGCTCTATTTCTAGATATCCAACTACCGAGTTTGTTGAAGGTGCTTCAAAGGCAAGATTCCTTTGTGGAGGAAGAAGATGATTTTATTGCCCTTGACTTCTGGCAGCATTGCCTTGATATAGCTGATTAGGGAATGTCCTCCTTGGTATATCTTTATATAGAGAAACATAAGACATATTTTATGCCATTTGCCTTTTCAAGGCTAGCAATTCATTTGCCAGCTTTTGTACCATTGGATCAGTGATGCCTGTAGATGTATATTCAGAAAAAGATGAAGATCTATTTTTGTTTGGATCTCTTCTTATCTTCCCTACTAAGATGAGATCATCTTCTACCTCAGTGGCTAAAAGTTGAGCGACAACAAGATCTATTTGACTAGCAAGTCTCAAAAGAAAACTGACTTCAAGTAACTGAGAATTAATGAAAAGCATTTGAGATTCTCAGTTATAGGTTGAGCTATTACAGGAATTCTAGTTTTCAGTTTGTCAAATTTGGCTATCAAATCCGTCATAGGCTCATGAGGCTCTTTCTTCGTCTGAGTGAGCTGGGCCAACAAGGCATGTGCATCTTCTATGGGCTTGAACCTTGCTTTGAACTTGGCTTTAAGTGTATTCCAATCAGTCACTGATCCAGCTTGCAGATAGTAAAATCAGTTTGCAACAGCACCTTATAGTGTCTCCATAAAAATCCTGACTGACACGTCTTCAAAATCCACCCCTATCACACCACAGGCTATGGTGAACGCTGCAATGTGTTCATCAGGGTGGACTCTTCCATCACCAAAGAATTTTGGGAAATTCTTTTTTGAACTGAGTGGTAGCTCATGCAGGGGTGGAGTTAGATTAAGTGGGCCAAATGAGTTACCCCAAGGACCTCAAACTAGCATGATCATATTATGAACAATAGGAATAACACATCTGAGTGGAGTTACCAGATTATAAGACAAAAATGGAAAATAAATTGGCCCTACTTCAACTTAAAACTTGAGGCTTCAAACTGTGCTTTCTTTCCCAGCAGCTCTGGTTTTGCAAACCAGATAATATAATGGAGATGGATGAAAATGGAGATGGATGAAAATGGTAAGGCTATAAATGGATAATGGGTAAGACATGAAATGGAGTCGCCAGAGTTTGTAATGGATAAGAGTTATAAAGATAATGGGTTATATTCCCCAGTAGAGTCACCAAAAACTGTTGGTTGTGTTGGGTGAATATTTTATCATCAACTAACTGATGACAAAATGGGTATATCAGCCACAACATAGGGGGATTTACGCCATAAAAAGTGTGGGGTTACCAAATCTGGATGAGGTAAATCTCTCTTCTCATCAAGGGGAGGTTCCCTATGAATATTTATTTGCTTTATGTATATATAATTAAGCAAAAAATACTTGGGGTAATATAACAACATCCACCTCTCTTTTTTTAGTTTTGATGTCCAAGGAACAAGAGAGAGAAATCGTAGTCGTTGGCCAACAACATTCCTCTTCTTTCAGGAATGGTATCCAACGTATAACAGAAAATCACCTAAAGTAGGTAACAAAGTTAACAAATAAAATTACGTAAGCACAAAGTCTTCCGTTTGTCTCCTTCGCCGATCTGAAACAAGCGTCACCGTAGAGTGAAACAAAGCACAAAGTCTTCATCCAAAACTACAAAGGATAAAAAGGATCACCAAGATAAAAGTAGCTCAAAGTCTTTCTTCTATCTTTTAAAAATGTCCTCAGATAATATCAACACCCACACTTCGCTTATTAAATCAAACAGATAAGAGATTATCAAGAAAGAGGACATAAGAACTATATCCTAAATAACATAGATAACTTCAACACAAAGTCTAAAATAAACCTGCTTCTCATTTATTCAACAAAATATGATTTACAAATTGAGCACAAAGTCTCAAGAAGTGTCTCAATTTCAGCAGAGTTTTTGCTCTCAATTATTAGAGATCTATTTACAAAAGAGGTCCCCTATATATATAGGAAGAAACTTTCAAAAACTAGAAAATATTAAAATACAAAAATATCTTAGTCAAAGATGACTCATCTTTGACTTTGAGATATTTTTTTTTATTTTTTACATGTAATTACACATTACAAAATTGCATGCACTTTTACATGACAAAAGTGCGTGAGAAGAGGAAGAAGAGAGAAGGAATGTATGGGTGGCAAAAATTGTCGCCCTTGTATATTGGAGAAGTCCTTGTGCATAGGTAGCAAAAATTGCCACATGTGTACGTCAGAGAGAAAGTGTATCGGTGGCAAAAATTATCACCGATGCATGTTGAATAAGAACGTGCAAGGGCGGAAAAAATTTCCGCTCTTGCACCTGGATGAGAGGAAACGAGGATGCATGGGTAGCAAAAATTGCCGCTCCTGCATAGAAGAGACCAAAAGATGCAAGGGTGGCAAAAATTGCCGCTCTTGCATGATGGATGCAAACAATCTTTTTCCATCAGGCGCTTTTCTCTTCAATCGGGCTTGGTTCTTACTTTAAGTTCCGCACTCTATTTGAATTTCCATGGATTTTCCTTTACTTTGAAATCTAATGTCTGAGGGGCTGTCAATGGTCGCCAGCAGTTTGAACCAATGCATTTGAACTAACCGTTGAACCAAGGTGATGAACTAATTCCGAAAATAACCAATTGTTAGAAGCTTGTTCTTTTGACTGATCTCGCCTGCAGAAGCTTTTTAACCTATTGAACCTGCTAACTTTAAGCATGTTGAGTCCACAGAAACATATCTGCAAAGTCCATAGATTTCTGAGAACACTTTAAAAAATGAAAAACCTAAATGCTCAGAATAATTTTTGAAAGGGGAAGAGAGGATTTTGATCTGTAGGTTGTCCCAAAAATGAGTGGCATTTTTTGGGGACAATAGCTGGCTCCAGTTGGGGAACTTCCTTATATTGCAAAAATCGATTGAAGGGAGTAGAATCCAGAATCTCCAGTGCCTTGAAGTGTGCCATTTGGCTATGGAGTCATGCTACCCAAAAAGAAAGGCTCCAAAAATAAAAATAAAAAGCACAAAATAGAACTAAAGATTATACATATATACATATGTACAGGGGGACTCATCCGATACTTCAAGAATTGAAGTACTTCAGACGCTGCTCTTTGTGAGGTGAAAAAAAGGGATGTCATCCTGATAAACCAGTAGGAAACCATTCTGTCCCTAGAAATGGTGACGGGTGAATGGAGCTCTCCACCAGGAAACCAATTTTATGTGCCTTCCCTTTGGTTTTCTCCTCTTGCCCCACAGCAAGACTTGTCTTTTGATTTGAAAACCATGAATCTTTATTTTCTTGGTGAAGAGTTATTTTTCCTGATCATGACGTGCAATAGCATGGTCATCTACCATAATCAGTTGCTCTTTTGGTTCCATCCAGCATCTGATTTGATCATCCTCATTTGACACCTACCACTGATTGGCACTATCAGGCCCACTTGTCGTTGTTTCATCTGAACTAATTTTCTGGTTGGCATTCTCAAGGGCTTTAATAGGCTCTTCATGAACCTCTTCTATGGTCAAAAAATAATTACCCCTCCCTGAGGACTCAAACATAATTTGAGCCGCAGGGGCTAACGTTTGGGTGACCACGTACTTTGCCTCTCTCTCAGGAAGCAACCTCTACATCACACCTTTCACAGGGATTCTTGCTTGGGACAAGTCCATGCTCAATTCCCCTCTGACATCCTTGCAAAAGTTCCATCTAAGCAGAATGCCATATGAGGTTGAGATGTCAGCTACCAGAACTGTCATCTTGATCCTCTTGTCAGGAAACGCTGCAAATGCAAATTGGGCATCTTTGATTTGCCCCAATAGTGGTACTTATTTGTTTTCCATGGAGAAACATCTCTCAAAAGTTTAAGTCAATGTGAGACCAATAGATTCTACCAATTTAGCAGGCATGACGTTGTCAGATGCACCAGAATCGATGATGCAGTTGTTCAGCTTGCGACTGTTTATTAACATGGAAACATAGAAAGGATCTACTTTCCCAGAAGCAGCAGGGGAGAAATGACAAGGTTATTCTAGGTGGATACATTCTTTGGGAGATCATGAGTTACCCTCAAAATTTCTTGTTCTGCAGGGACAACTGTACCTTTCACACATTCCACCAACATGTCCAATTGTTCAAGATGGGCTTGTATAAATTCAAATTCAGATATTTGAATTTTAGTCTTTTTGACATGCTCAATTATGTCAAATATCTGAATTGGACTAGGCACAGAGGATGGGAGTTCACTCTTTTGGTTTTTGGGAGGGGGAGGGCTGGTTTGTGAAGTTAAAGTAGAGGGTGCAGAGATGCTTGGGGTACGTACCTTTTCAACAGTCATCGAGTCCTTTAGTTGGAAGGGCAGAGTGGTTCCCCTCTTGGAAATTGAAACTACTAGCTGAGGTTGCTCCTCTGTCTTCTCTTTATCAGCTTGTCGGGCTGACTGTTTCTGGGACAGGGTGAATATGACATATGATCCCTCAGCTGCATTCCCCTCACTTCTAGGTTCATCCTAATAATTCAGGTTACCAATGACAAAGTCTCCAGCTATTTTTCTTCCTACTCTTTGAAGAGATTAGCATCATCATGTTGGTCCAACTCAGGATGGAAAGGGGAAGCGTGTTCCATTTCCAGATATCCAACCGCTGAGTTGGTTAGAGGTGCTTCAAGGGCGAGGTTCCTCTGTGGGGGAGGAAGATGATTTGGCTGCCCTTGATTCCTAGCAGCATTGACTTGGTATGCTTGATTCTGAAATGTCCTCCTTGGCATATCTCGATTAGGAGAAGCAGACATAACTTGGGCCATTTTTCTCTTCAAAGCTATCAGTTCATTTGTCAATTTTTGCACCATAGGATCTGTAGTACCTGTATAAGAGCTTTCAACAGATGAAGAGAATCTATTTTTACTTGGGTCTTTTCTGATCTTACCTGCTAGGATAAGATCATCCTCAATCTCAGTGGCCAAATTTTGAGCCAATGCAAGATCCATAGGGCCAGCTCGCCTCAATAGGAAACTTACTTTGGGAAGCTGTGAGTTGATAAAAAATCACTTAAGATTCTCTGGCGTGGGCTGAGCGACGGTTGGAAACCGGTTCCTTAACTTGTTGAATTTGGCTATGAAATCCCTCGTTCCTGAGATTCTTTTTTCATCTGTGTCAGCTGCACTAACAAGGCATGTGCATCTTCCACAGGTTTAAATCTAGCTTCAAATTTGGCTTTTAGCGTGTCCCAGTCAGTCACTGACCCAGCCTGTAGGTGGTAGAACCAATCCATGGCAGCACCTTGCAGAGTTTCTACAAAAAGTCTCACTGCTAAGTCTTCAAATTCCATGCTAATTATGCCACATGCTATAGAGAAGGCAGCAATATGCTCATCGGGATGAACTTTCCCATCACCAAAAAACTTGGATTTTTTTTTTCTAGAACTACGAGGTAGTTCATGCAAGGGTGGGGTCAAATTAAGAGGACCAAAGGAATTGCCCCACCGACCTTGAGCCATTATGATGGGATGATTAAATGGTGGGATAACAAATCTTGGTGGGGTATTTATAGGTAGGGCACTATTAACAGCAAGAAAAGAAGCTCTACCTTGTGTTGGTGACCCAATAAGGTCAGGAGGAAGACTCCTAGATCGTTGGAGGAAAGGTGGTGGAGGAAATAGATCAAAATTGCTTTGCTGCGCCAACTCAAACATGGGGTCAAAAACACCCTTAGATCTCTGGCCTCTTGTGTAGTGTGCAGTTGCTAGGTTTCAAATGAAAAAGGGACCAAAACTGCTTCAAGTTAAATCTTGAGGCTTCAAAATGCATGTTTGTATTCCCCAGTGGAGTCGCCAAAAAGTTGTTGGGTGAATATTTTGTCATCAACTAACTAATGACAAAATGGGTATATTTTGCAACTTTCAATGTCCACTTGGTGATCTGATCTTATCTTCATCATTCCTCCTTTTTTGGTTAATTGAATCAAGTCCTGGATTTAGTTTGTTGTTCTGTTCCTTCCCCATTTTCTACTAGTCTTGGCCTTGAAATTTGTGAGTGTATTCTGGTTTGTATGTTCAAAGGATCAATGGCTAATTCACTGTGTTGAATTTGATGTTTTTGGGTGCATCATTCCTTTGTCCTCTTTCGACTTTTTTATTTGGCACTTTTCAAGATTGAACTTGCCCTTTTGGGCCATGACTTTGAAAAGATCCCTGAATGGCCTTTGGGCTTCTTATTTTACATCCTTCCCAAAGGGAAGGTGACCCTTCGGCTTTAGGAAGTGCCCTTTAAGTTGGCAGCTGAGAGTCCCCTGCAAGGGCACCTACCCTTCGGGGTCCTTAGACGGCCCTTCGTAAATTCCCTCAAGCTTTTCCTCAGGGTTTAACCTGTGACTAATTCTTAGTCTTTTTGAATTTTGAAAGAATTACCTTTACAAATGACCCTTTCAAAGGATACTTTCATTGATCAAGTGTCTTTCGCAAGGACACTTGTCCTTCGGGAGACTTTTTCCTTTTGCATTGAACCGCCCCTTTGAACTTTGGCGATGAACCAACTGTTAAACCGAGTTTTGGTTGAATGGTTCAAATAAAGCCTTGAACTGACTGACGAACCATTTGATTGAACCAAAGAATGAATCAAAGCATTGAACAAAGCGAATGAACCAAATGTTGAAACAAAGCATTGAACCGCTTGATTGAACCCGCCTTTGAACCATTTGACGTTGAACCAAAGGATGAACCAAACGTTGAACCTACTGTTGATGCTTGGTGATGGAGATTTTTGTTTGAACCAAGGCGATGAATCAATTTTGAAAATGACCAATTGTTAGAAACTGATTCTTTTGATTGAGCCCACCTACAGAAGCCGTGAAGCCCGTTGAACTTGTAGAAATGAGCCTATTTGTAGAGTCCATAGAAACCAAGTTCATAGTTTTCTCTAACCTTGAAAGAGTCCATAGATTTTTGAAAAGCTTGAAAAATGAGGAATTTGAATGCCCAAGACAAATTTTGGAAAGGGAAGAGATAATTTTGGTCTGTAGGACCAAAATAGTTCAAATGTTGTCCCAAAAATAGCTGATATTTTTGGGGGACAATAGTAGAGATGCTGAAAGCATCAAAGCTTTTAATTTGATCCCAGACTAGATTACGGTAATGGCATAATCTCTCATTTTTAGTTTGATACAGGTTCTTTACCTGACTAACCACCATTTCAACATCTCCTTTGGCATGAAGGAGTTTAATGCTTTTATCTCGAGCAGCCTTCAATCCAAGCAATAGAGATTCATACTTAGCTGTGTTGTTGGTGTTACTGAACTACAACTTGTATGAAGAAAAAAAATATCTCTTTGAGGAGATATCAACATAATCCCAGCCCTTGAGCTAATAAAAGAACTACTGCCATCGAGTTCTAGGATCTAAACATCATCAAAAATTGATCTTTCTTTAGATTTCTCCTTGCTTGAAATGGGGAATTCTTTTTCATCTATACTGCACCCTACCAATTCTTCTGATATCTCATCTGAGTCAATTTCTAGATCTTCACCTACAGGGCTTTCATCTGCTGAAACATGAATATTCTCTGTGGTTAAGAAGTAATTACTCATGCCTAAAGATTCAAATAGAATTTGAGCTTCAAGGGTTGATGTCTGAGTGACAACATATTTTGATTCCTTTTCAGGAAGCAGCCTCTGCATGATGCCTTTGACAGGGATCCTCACTTCAAACAGGTCCATGCTCAATTCTCCACCAACATCCTTGTAGAAATTTCACCCCAGAAGAATGTTGTATGAGGCTGAAACATCAACCACCAAGACTGTCATCTTGATTCTTTTGTCTGGGAATGCTGCAAATGCAAATTGGGCATCTTTGATTTGTCCCAACAAAATTACTTGTTTGTTCTCCATGGAGAAACATCTCCCAAAGGTTTTGGCCAGCGTGATTCCAAGAGATTTTGCCACCTTGGCAAACATGACGTTGTCAAATGCACTTGAGTCTATGATACAATTGCTCAGTTTGTGACCATTTATCAACAGGGAAACATAGAAAGGCTCTATTTTCCTAAGGGTAGCTGGAGGAGTAATAACAAGATTGTTTGGGATGGATATGCTCCTTGGGGGATCATGAGTTACCTTTTTAACATCTTGTCCTATAGGGATGGCTTTATTCTTCACACACTGAATTAACCTATCCAACTGCTCAAGATTGGATTGCGAGAATTCAAATTCAGACATTTGAATTTTTGTCTTCTTGGCATGGTCGATTATGTCAAATAACTGAAATGGACTAAGAATAGAGGATAGGAGTTCATCCTTTTGGTTTTTGGAAGGGGGAGGATTGATCTACGAAGTTGAAGTAGAAAGTGCAGAGATGTTTGATGTACTTACCTTTCCTTCAATCACCAGGTCCTTTCGCTGGAAAGGTAGAGTGGTTCCCCATTTAGCAATTGAAATTGCTGATTGAGGTCACTCCTCTGTTCTTTCTTTATTATCTTGTTGGGCTGACTGATTCTTGGATCGAGTGAACACAACATATGATCCCTCATCTGCTTTACCTTCACTTTTGGGTTCATCCTGATAATTTAGGAAACCAATGTTGGAGTCACCAACTAATTCTTCTTCTTCCTCAATGAAGAGATTAGCATCATTGTCTTGGTTTAATTTAGGCTGGAAACACAAATCAGATTCTATTTTGAGATATCCAACTACTGAATTGGTTGGGGGTGCTTCAATGGCAAATTTCCCCTATGGGGGAGGAAGACGATTTGGTTGTCCTTGATTCTTGGCAGCATTGCCTTGGTATGACTGATTAGGGAATGTCCTTTTTGGCATATCTCTATATGAAGGAGCTAAAGATATCCCTTACACCATTTAATTCTTGAGAGCTAGCAACTCATTTGCCAACTTTTGCACCATTGGATCAGTGGTACCTATAGATGGATATTCAGAAGATGAAGAAGATTTACCTCTGTTAGGATCTCTCCTTATTTTTTTTGCCAAGATAAGGTCATCTTCCACCTCAGTGGCCAAATCTTGAGCTGCAGCAAGGTATATTTGGCTAGCACGTCTCAAAAAAAACTCACTTCAGGCAACTGAGAGTTGATGAAGAAACATTTGAGGTTTTTAGGTGTTAGCTAAGCAATTGTAGGAATCCTATTCCTCAATTTGTTGAACTTGGCTAAGAAATCCCTCATTGTTTCATGAGGCTCCTTTTTCATTTGTGTGAGTTGAGCCAATAGGTCATGCATATCTTCTACAGGCTTGAATCTGGCTTCAAATTTGGCTTTGAGAGTGTTCCAATCAGTCACAGTCTGGGCCTATAGATGATAGAACCAGTCTACAACAACACCTTGTAAAGTTTCCACAAATAGCTTGACTGCTACATCTTCATACTACACACCTATTACACCACAAGCTATGCTAAAGGTTGCAATGTGTTCATCAAAATGAACCTTCCCATCACCATAGAACTTGGGGAAATTCTTCTTTGAATTGCGTGGTAGCTCAAGAGGTGGAGTTAAATTGAGTGGGCCAAAAGAGTTACCCCAAGGACCTTGAACTACCATTGTATGACTATGGAAAGGTGGAATAACAAATCTCAAAGGGGTAAGTATTGAGAAAGCTTTATTAATAGCAAAAATGGAGGCTTTGCCTAGTAATGGAGACATGACTTTAGTAGGAGGAAAGCTCTTGGTTTGTTGGAGGCGAGATGGTGAAGGAAACAGATCAAAATTAATTTGTTGTACCAACTCGAATACAAGGTCAACAATACCTTTAGCCCTTTGGCTTCGCGTATACCATTGATCTACCAGAGTGTAAAAATAAAAATGGAAAAGAATTGGCACTACTTCAGCTTGAAGCTTGAGGCTTCAAACTGTGCGTTCTTCCATAGCAGGATAAATAGATAAGGTTACAATGATAATGGATAAGACACAGGTGATGTTTCAATCTGAAAAATGAGGCTCAAAATTGCACAAAATTACTGTGTCCCCAGCAGAGTTGCCAAAAATTGTTGGGTGAATATTTTGTCACGAGCTAACTGATGAGAAAAATAGGTCTCTTTAACCACAGCATAGGGAGATTAGTCAGCTAGATGTGTAGGTTTACTACATCAAAAGGGGAAAAATCTCTCCTCTCATCAAGGGGAGGTTCCCTATAAATATGCAGGAGCTATATACTATATATATAAGCAAAAAATAACACTCAGGGGTAGGATAAACCACTCATCTCTCTTTTTTTAGAGGTAATGTTAACAAACAAAGGAGAAAATCTTGGTGAAAATGTTAAAGGCACTTCTCTTCTTTCAGAAGTGATCTTGCAGGAAATAGCAGGAGTTCTTTTAGGTAGTGACAAATAACTGGTAACCAAAGGGGTAGTAACCAGTAGACATAGATGTAGCACAAAGTCTCCACCTCAACTGCCCAATAGTGAGATACGAAGGACAATGAGGGCACAAAGTCATCCCAAGGTCCTTTACATAGAAACATAATATGAAGGATAATGAGGGCACAAAGTCATCCCAAGATCCTTTACACAAGAATAGAAAGAAAACACACTAAAGGCAATTGTGTGGGCACAAAGTCTCTCCACAGTTGGCTTCAGGACACCTTTTTGATTACCACAAATTTGACATCTTCAGGTCTATCATTGTTTGAAAGCCACTGGCTACTTGGTTGCCCTAAATTTGACAGTTGCGGGCCCATCATCGTCTTTAGTAATTCCTTCATGTCTTTCCCACTTGCTTTGGCCACTTTTTGATGATCTTAATAAGTGACACGTGGTGCATTCCACTGTGAAATAGGCAAGGACACATGACAACATCCACTCAACTTATAGAGGCTTTAGATGTCTTTTGAGATTCCCATGGAAGATGACACGTGGCAACTTTCAGTGAGCTTTAGAAATAATATAGAAACATTAGGACTCATTTGGACTTCATGTAAATGATGACACATGGCACACTCTGCTGAGTTTAGCAACTCACTCAAGGCCCACCACAGTCCTTATGAAACAAAGAAATAAAAGAAAGAAACTGTGGATGTTGACACTTGTCGACTTTCACCGAGCTTTTCAAGGGACACGTGGTGACTTCCACTACTCTTTAGAAAAACATATTGAAACCTTCCACAGTTGCCACTTGTCACCTTCCATGGAACTCTGAGAGAAACTTATCGAAAAAAGCTTTGCAGCTTATAAGAAAATTGAAATGCGGATGCAGACACTTGTCACACTCCGCTGAGCTAGAAAAGGACATGTAGCATGTTTTGATGCTTTGAAACTTATTAGAAACTGAATCTTGAAAGATGACACTTGGCAGCTTCCACTACACTTTAGCAACTTACCTAGGGCCCACCATGGTCCTTACTCAAATAATGAAACAAAAGGAAGGAACTTTAGAGTTTGACACTTGGCAGCTTCTATTGAGCTTTCCAAGGGACACGTGGCGACTTCCACAATTTTGAGAAAAGCACGTAGAAACCTTTTGCATTTGCCACTTGGCACCTTCCATGGGACTCTATAAGGGACACATGGCACATTCTACTCTTTGGTCTTTTGATTTCAAGCACTCCTTTGAACTGCTTGATTGAACTGACCAATTGAACCAAATTTGGTTCAATGGTTCAACGATTCATTCCTTTGTCCCATTCATTTAATTGACCACCTGATCCAATCATGCATTGAACCTTTGAACCTGTTGAATCCTTAAACCTTGACAAATGTGCTTAACTCTTACTGATGGCGTTAAACCTTGAACCCATTGAATCGTTGAACCTTTTTTGGTTCAAGGTTCAATGGTTCAATCACTTTCTTGTGTTCCACTCATTCACTTGACCACTTGAACCAAACACATTGAACCAAATGCTTTGAACCAAACTGCATTGAACCTTTGAACCCTTTTGGTTTAAGGTTCAATGGTTCAATGGTTCAAGCCTTCTTCTTCTCACTAAGTCTTTTGAAGCCGTTGAACTTGCTAAAGTAGTTGAACATTGAAATTTTGTTGACGTCATTGAACCTTTGAACCCGTTGAACCTTTTTGGTTCAAGGTTCAATGGTTCAATCCTTTGTTTGAAGCTTGCCAATGAACCTTTTATTTGAACTGAAGCGTTGAACCAACCTTGAAAAATGCTTAAGTGTTGAGAGCTTGTTTCTTTCCTGCAGAGTCTATAGAAACGAACCTATAAAGTTTGTAGAAATGGGTTCATAGAACTGGTAGAGTTCGTAGAAATGAGTCCATAGATTCCATCCCACGAAGTTTGTATAACTGAGTCCGTAGATATGAGTCTGTAGAACTTAGCCTGCAAAGTCCGTAGATTCAAGCCTGCAGAGTCCGTAGAGCTGAGTCTGTAGAAATGAGTCCGTATAAATTAGCATGCAGAGTCTATAGATTCAGGCCTGTAGAGTCTGTATAAATTTGAAAAAGCTTGAATAATGAATAATTTGAATGCTCATAATAATTTTTGAAAAGGGAAGAGAGGATTTTGGTCTGTTGAACCAGAATAGTTCATATGTTGTCCCAAAAATGAGCTGACATTTTTGGGGACAACACAATGCAAGCATAACATGTAATGGTAAATATTTCAAGTAATGAAGATATATTGTAACCACATATGAATGCATAACTTTAGAAACTCTTCTAAACAATGCATAAAATAGCTAAATCGCTAAAACAAATCAAACCCTAACATGTATACTACTGCAAATAAACAAAGAATTTCACTTTATAAAGAAAAGTGCCCTCTTATCCAACTCAAAGAGATGTGTAGCCTTTCTACCATCCAATTGTCCAAGTTAAGAGGCAAGAGAGGAAAAATATCAAGCTGTGTGCAACCTAAGTCTAAACCAAGAGCCATAACTTATGGAGGGAGTGAAGGAGAAGCCACCAATTTGTGGAAGAGCTAATCCAAGGGGCACAAAATAGGTGAAATAGAGTCTTGAGGGATTAAGTAGTAACCCACAAGCTTTAGTAACACTACCAATAACAATGAGAAATACTAATAATAACTATAGTAATTTAGGGCATCCCTTGTCACAATGGAAGTTATTATGCCAAGCAAGAAACAAGAGAGATTTAAGGAGGTAGCCAAAATTCTAATAGATTAATTAAGTGGGAAGATCATATCAATAAACTGATCAAGAGAGCCTCAAATGAATGAGAATGAGGCATATATCCCAACCCCAATCTGCCAAAAGACCTAAAACTAGCTATTTTTTATTGTTTGGGTCCAAACTAGCACTTTTGCACATGTTCTACCTCAATAGTGGATTTTATAAAGGAAACATGCAGCCTAGGCCATGGGTTTCCTTCACATAATATTTGGCCTAGGTCAAACAGGGGCTTAGATTAGTCAAAAGGATCTCAAAATCCCCCAGGGTTTCTCTATACGGCCTGTCTTGCGTGTGAAAGGGTCAAGATGGACTATGTATGGAGGGTAAGAATATGATGCAGGAAAGGTCCATGTAGGTGGTAGATGTCTCAAAGTGGGATGTCCAACGTCGGTAGTATACATATGAGCCAATGTGTAATCATAGGGAGGAGTAAGGTCATGAGAAGTATGATTACATATGTAGCTCCAAGAATCTGAACAAAACCACCAGTGTTTGGTAGGGTGCTAAATTAAACCACTAAGAGGCAAGAAGGCTTAGGGGTTCTATGGGCTATAAGAAGTCTATAGTGGCTATCCAGTTTGTCTACTTACACCAAGCTATATACAAACTTGTAAACTAGGTTTGGGCTAGCACGAACAAGTGCACAAAGTATGCAAGTACCTCTAGTAGATCCAACCATAGTAAAATAAGTAGCTAAGACTAGACAATTGATTGCATATAAATTGTGGAAACAACAATACCAAATAAAGAGATCTAAAAAATTAAATATAAATCTAGATGCTAAGGAACTTTTAGGCCAATTGAAATACATTTTAACTAATAAATACATTTTCAATAAAGGGTTCAAGAGCATGCATAATCTATATTTGAGCTATCTTTCAAATTCAACACTATTGTTTTCTAACAATGCAATGTTCTAGTTTAACAAAAGAGGGACAATGTTTAAGCAAGTTGTATAGTTCATTTTGAGCATGTAGAGTCCAACTATGCAATAAAAATGTTTCTAATGCAATCATAACATGTAATGGCAAATATTTCAAGCAATGAAGATATCTTGTAACCACATATGAATGCATAAAATTCAAGAACTCTTCTAAATAATGCACAAAACAACTAAATTACTAAAATAAATCCAACCCTAGCATGTACACTACTACAAATAAATAAATAATTTCACTTTGCAAATCAAAGTGCCCTCTTATCCAACTCAAAGAGATGTGAAAACTTTTTACCAACCGATTGTCCAAGCTAAGAGGCAAGAGAGGAAAAAGATCAGGTTGTGTGTAAGCTGAATCCAGACCAAGAGCCCAAATTTGTGGAGGAGGTGAAGGAGAAGCCACCAATCTATGGAAAAGACAATTCAAGGGGCACAAAATAGGTGCAATTGATTCTTAAGGGAGTAAGGAGCAACCCACAAGCTTCAGGAACATTGTCAATAACAATGAGAAACACCAAGAATAGTTGCAGCAATGTCGAGTATCCCCTTTCACAATGGAAGCTATTGTGCCAAGCAAGAATCAAGAAAGATTCAAGGAGGTAGACAAGCTTATAATAGACTGATCAAGTGGGAAAATAATAGCATGAAATTAATCAAGATATAGGCTTAAATGAATGAAAATGAGGCATATATCCCAACCCCAATTTGCCAAAAGACCTAAAACTAGTCATTTTTTATCGTTTGGGTCCAAACTGACACTTTTGCACATGTTTTAGCTAGGTCATGGCCTAATTTATGGCTTTTATGAATTAAACATGTTGTCAGGAATCTAGAACAACAAACATGCTCTGACACCACTCGTTAGGATCTTGCTCCTCAGAAAGAGCACAGTATGATTACCAAATATATAAGCAATTGAATATGCGGAAATAACCAGAAACACAAGTAACTAGAATTCACCAATAGCACAGAATATGAGAGACAATACACTATCTTGTATTAACACTAATAGAAAAGAATACATCAAAGAGCCGCCACACTCTTTCACCTTACAGAGATTCGCCACACCTCAAGTGTACAGTAATTCTTCTCACACACACTCTCCTACACAAAAACAGTCCCAACAACCAACTCACACACAGAATTGGTGTTCACCTCACCAACCAGTCAGTAATAACCCTGTCGGTACATCAAGCACTCTATAGCACTTCAAGCTGATCTCTCATGAACCTGCAACCTGCAATTCAAAGACCAAACTTACATGTAGATCTCCAATGAGCTTGCAACAACCTGCAACTCATAGATCTTACAACTAGAAGGAACTCTTCCTTTCTATCTCATGCCTTAAACAATACATGCCAATGGGTCTATAAATAGATCCCTAACTCAAACAATAACTAAGACTCTTAATTTAGACAATTATCCTCGCAGCCCAAGACTCTGGCTGGTCTTGACATGCAAACTCATCGTTCACTTAACTAACTGTCCGTGAAACGAACACTTTGGGAACACACAGGCGACCGACGTCGGTCCCTGCTGGTCTGGTTCTGCCGACGTCGGCCGACTTCCTGCCGTCGCCGGTTGCATTCTGCACTGGATCCTGCCGACGTCGGTCATGCTGCCAACGCCGGTTCCTGTAGAACTCAGCAACCATCTGTTCCTAGTTTGCAAAGGTTGAAGCTTTTAGCTCCACAACCTAACACATGTGGCCTAGGCCATGGGTTTCCTTCACACAAACTATGGCCTAGGTCAAACAGGGGCTTACGCTAGTCAACATGCTCCCAAAATCCCCCAGGGGGTCTTTAGAGGGCCTGTCTTGTGTGCAAAAGGCCCAAGATGAACTAATGATGTATAGAGACTAAGAATATGATGTGGGAGAGGTCCAAGTAGGTGGCATATGTCTCAAATTATGATGACTAAGGCTTGTAGTTTACACATGATCCGATGTGTAATCATAAAGAGGAGTAGGTTCATGAGAAGTATGATTATAGTTCTTAGGGGCTAAAACCTTGCTCTAAATATCCAAATTTCCCTAGCATTACAACTTTGCTCTGATACCAGATGTAGAGATCTTGAAAATGGGACTCCAAATTTATTTATTTTTTTCCATTTAATGAGTGTTTTCTATTTATTACACAAGTAAAACTTACTATCATTACTAATTGTCTCAAGTAAACTTACATAATTTGTCACAATAAAAGGTTTTAATGTGATTTGAATATAGACTTACGACACTTTTTGACTTTATGTTGACTAATCCAAGCCTAATAGTTTGACCAAATCCATGGTCTAAAATTGACTAATCCCATTGTCTAATGTTGACTAAGCTCGTAGTCTTCCTTTAGAATTCATATTGTTACTTGATTGTGACCATGTTTTGGGTGCTCTATGCTCCACCAAGGCCTAAGTCTCAACTTCATAGATTTCAAATATGAAGGTAAACTTAGTCAAATCAAGGCACGAGTGAATGATATCACCATGACTTCCCTGAGGGATCCATGGAGTCATTTACTCTTGCCCTTATTTTGTTAGAACAAATACTATTTAAGTGGTGATATTCACCCTTAATATTATTTAAAGGATAATAAATAAAATAAACATATTTAATTTATTAACATGATATAATATCATGTAAATATATTAAATATATTTTATTGTTGGTTCCTTGGGAAAGGATAAACCCGTCATTAGTTACAACGGTCACCTCTCCTCATTTATATTATAAATAAGGTTTTACCCTTATTATTATTCACTCAAATGAATTTTAGTGATTTTGACAAACTTGATATTTGTGTGGAAAATATTTTACAAAGATTTTGTGAAGGCTTTTGTGAAGAAGTGAGAAGTAAGAAGGCTTTGTATTTGGGTGCGGAGTTTGTCATATAAATGAATATCATATTTGTGGGTTTTTTACCTCTCAAGGTTTTCCCATGTTAATCTCTTTGTCATGTGTACATTGATTTATGTTCATTTATTATGTGTTTTTCCGTCATTTACATTCTAGATCGTGTCATGTAATAGTTTATTTATTTTATCACATTTGACTATAACCTCTTCTTCATGTATTTCATGTTATCTAACATGAATAAATCATGTAGGTTAATTAAGTAATTATATCACCCTTGATACTTTTATCATGGTTCCACAAGACGATTCCATAAAATATCAATTCTTAATCACATTAATTTCCTTAGAAAGCTTTCATATTTAAGTTGCATCCAATATTTCACATAAGTCAATTAACCAAGGTTTCACTAATGCTTTTAATTATCATGACTACACATTGGTTATTGAGACAAGGTTAATATGATAGTTTCCTAATTTCAATATAAGTTTACACTTAAGTTATCAAGCAGTCCTTTAATTATTCCTTATTTTAAACGAGGGTTCCACTTATGCCCTTTAATTATTTTTGCTTTGCCCTTAAATTAAGGATATACTTTGCTCACTTTATTTGAGTGGATTATCCATATTATCTCTACTTCACTTGTTAGACAGACCTAAAGGGCATAACCCTTTTTTAGGACCTTTTATACTTATATATTTATAACTTATTTTAGTTATCTTACATTACGTATGAAATTCCCTTAAGTTTTTTACAATTATAATGTTCCTAAAATGGTTTCTATCTAGCCCAAATCAGACTAGAATTATATGAGATTGGAGAATCAGGTGGTGAGTCCTCATCATTTATAGTGTGAGGCGAGACAGAGGAGGAGAATCCTCATCACTGTTCTCATCGCTTGAACTTGAAGAAGAAGAAGAGTCATCCTCATCATTAGAAGGATCTTGAGGTGGATATATGTCACTATCTGAAGTGGAATCAATGTCTAGTGAGACTTTTGAAGAGACTGGAGTGCCAGGATTGTGTTCAAGTGGGTCCTCACAAAAATTCACACTCCTTTCAATGAAAAACTCATGAGTTTTAGGATGGAGAAGCCTATATCCCTTAACACCCTCTACATACCCCACAAAAATGCAAGACTGACTTTGAGGGTCTATTGTCTTATTTTTTTTCTTGGGAACATGGGCCATTACTGGTGATCCAAACACTCAAAAGTGATCTACTACGGGCTTGTAACCATCCCAAGCTTCAAAAGGAGTGATTCCCTTCAAGGCTTTGTGTGGAACTTGGTTCTGAATGTAGCATGCACAGTTGATTGCTTTAGCCCAATATTGAGGAGTAAGAGACTTTGATTGAAGCATGCAGTTTTTCATTTCCTTCAAGGTATGCTTCTTGCATCTGGCCACACCATTTTGTTGAGGATTGTATGGAACTATGTGTTGCATCTGAATCCCCTCTGATGTGCAAAATTGCTCAAACCTATTATTGAATACTCTTTTCCATTATCGGTCCTTAATATTATAATGGAACATTCTGATTGCTTCTCCACAAGTGCCTTAAAGTCCTGAAAGTGATCAAAGAGCTCAGACTTCTTTTTGAGAAAAAATACCCAAGTGTACCTCAAAAAGTCATCAATGAATGTGAGCATGTATCTTGTCCTATTAAATGAAGGTTTTGAAAATGGTCCTACTAAGTCACTATGGACTATCTTTAGCTTCTATTCAACTCTCCTTGCTTTTCCCTTGTCATATTTCTCTTTTGGATGCTTACTAAGAATGCAACCATTACATAGGCCATCTGAGAATTTAAATTTAGGCAACCCTAAAACGATGTCTGGATGACTGAGTTACTCCAAGTAATAGTAGTTTAAATAGACAAACCATTAATGCCATAGTTTTCTCACTCCATCTGCATGAGTAAGTAGTACAGCTGAGGGTTGATCTTGGGCAAATTATGAGAAGGTATACAGCTTAGACTAATGATTGGCCTTCCCATAAGCCACTATGGTGTCACTGTGTCACTCCTTGATGACCACTGAATCAGGTGTGAACTCAACTCACTTCTTTGCACCTATGTGATTGATTTGATATATTGATAGAAGATTGGTGGATAGTGAAGGAACACATAGAACATCATTGAAGGTCCCACCACTTACTTCTACCAATATTTTACCATTGAATTCTAACAAAGTGTCGTCACCCATGAGAATTTAAGGCACATAACATGGCTCTATTTTTGAAAATATTCCTCTAAGAAGACCATGTGATAGGAAGCACTCGAGTTAATAATCCAAGTCGAAGGTTGAGAAGCTACTGCAACAAGTGTCATGCCCTTATTTTTACCCTTTTTTATCTTTACCTTTTACAAAATCTTATGCTGATATGTTCTGAGATGAGGATTTAGGAACATTGATTTTTTTCTTCTCAAGCATCTTAGTCAAGTGTCAATCTTCTTTCTCATGCACTGAGATTCATCATGGCCAAGTTTCTTTAAAAAGTTGCATTTGAGTTTCTCCTTATTAGGTTTCTCTCTTGAGGAGGACTCATTTGATGATGTCTTAGGCTTGGTATCTAATTTATTATTCTTCTTGTGCTCATGATTAGGTTTAAACTATTTCTTCTCCTATTTTCCACTACTAGAAGGCTTCTTCTTATCCTGATTGGCAATCAAGGCATGTGATTTTGAAGATTTCAGTGCACCTATTTGAACCAACTTATCTTGATCCTGAGTCATATCAATAATAAATTCATCAAATGATGGTATTTTAAAAGTGGATCCAAGTGCACGTTTGGTAGCATGAAATGTAGAGACAAAAATTGAATAGTCATGACCTAATTTTGTAAGCATAGATAAAATCAATTGATCATTTGTTTTCTCAATGCCACATTATTTCAACTATAATCTCAGTGATTTGAACTTTGTAAAGAAGTATTGTAGGATGTCATAGTCACCTGGGCTCAATGTGATGAGCTCATTCTCTATCTCATGACCCCTCATGATGTTTTGTACTCCAAAAAACTTATTTAAGATTGTCCAGACTTCATTCAAAGTTTTTGTATATTCACAATCAAACAAGAGGTTAGGAGACATTGACATGCATAGAAACCCATAGGCCTCATCACATCTATTATACCACTTAACCTTTTTTGCACCTGTAGATGGCTCAATTTTCTCACCCATAGTAATCTGATAGAGTCATTTACCTCTCAAAGTGAGTTGTATTTTAGAATTCCATTCTAGATACTTAAACAGTGGTTCGATGTTTAGATCCATTAGTGCAGATTAGAATGAGATAAATTGTAGAATTGAAATGAAAGCTAAAAAACAAAAAGCATGCAATATAAGTACCCCATGAAGTTACAATGCACACACTCTCAGTCTTGGATGTCGAGCACAATCAAGAATGCATCTATGAGCAATCAATGTGAAAAAGTATGAGAGGGACATCGGGCACTATCGATAATGCATCCAAGAGAAAAGGTACAAAGGTTTAAAGAGAGTTTTAAGCTATTACACCATGTAAAAAATGGATGTTGAAAAAGTCCTAAAATAATGTCACCAATGTGTATATCTCAATAAAATATGCATTTTCAAACAAAATGGCACCCAAAAAGGAGCTACAGATTGAAAGTTATAACACTTGCTAGTTTTTAATCCCACATATTCATGGACCTTTTCCAAAAATGGAAAAGTTTTTTCCAGACTGTGTTTTTTAATCCAAGAAAAGAAATAACTTAACTCTATTTCTTCATTACCTTTCCCCTCAAATTTGATGCCCTCCTAAACGTCACATGGGTTTGTGTAGTTGCTTAACTTCAGGTTCTTGCAACTGCTTTACTTATAAAAAGTTATAAGTAGTTAACCCTGAGAAACCTGATTACTTCTCCTCAATGTATTTTGGGTTCTTCGAACTACTTTACTTATAAATTAAATGAGTAATGAGTAATCACCTTTGGAAAACCCAGATTGGTCTTTCTCAATGCATTTTGGGTTCTTCAACCTACATGACTTATTACTTATAAAGCAAGTATTGAGTAATAATTAGTCGACCTCCATAAACCCGAATGGATCTTGCTCAATGTAAATCAGATTCTTTGAATAGTATGACTTATTACTTATAAAGCAAGTAATGAGTAATAACTAGTCGACGTTCACAAACCTAAATGGGTCTAACCAATGTTGATCAGGTTTTTGGAGAAGTAAGACTACCCTAAAGGCCTGAATTAGTCTACTAGCAAGTTGTCACACTAAAGAAACTTGATTACTACAAGTAGTCACCTTTGATAAACTTGATTACTTATAAGTAATTATGTTGGATAAGTTGAAGCACTCTGAAAACTTGATTTGGTCTAGAATCAAGTAATTTCCCTCTGAGAACCTGATTACTTCCAAGTGATTACGTTTTGAGAAGTCAAAGGAGTTTAAGAACCTGATTTGGTCTATAAAGAGTAAATCAGGGTTTGCACGTTGTATTACTTCATTTGTACAGATGTTTGACCAGATAAAAGAAATGGATTTTCTAAAAAATTTATGAAGTTTCTCAAAAAACTAAGAATAACTCATTTTAGATCTCAAAACACCCAAAAAATATATGTAAATGGATTTTTCATCAAAGGCCTTTTGACATGAGTTTTGAGGTAGATTAAGAAAATGCCTCTAAGGTCAAAAATGGTAGCCAAGAAAAAATAATGTTAAGGGTGAATATCACCGCTTAAGTATTATTTGTTCTAAGAAAATAAGGGCAAGGATAAATGACTCCATGAATCCCTCAAGGAAGTCATGGTGATATCATTCACTGGTGCCCTAATTTAACTAAGTTTACCTTCATATTTTAAATCTAAGAAGTTGAGGCTTAGGCAATTTAATAGCCAATGAATTTACTCTTGCATGACAATTTTGTCAAAGATTAGCAGATGGAGATATACTTATCATATAGCATTAGGCAAGATGTTATAAAAACTTTTAGATGGATGTTCTTAAAATTACCCTCGTTGAGCATAGAATTTGAGACCCCTTCAATGTTTTACTCATAACTCGGTCAATGAATGAAGTTTTTAAGCTATACTTTCACTATAAAGTTGATTTAGAGGTCATAGTAAGTGTATAATCATTTGTATGAAACTCTAACTGCAAGAATGATTCTTTTTAGGTTTCTAGAAGTCTTTTGAATTATTGTCAATAGTTAAACTTTTAAATTTAATAACTTTTTTATATGAAAATGTTTTTAGGTGAAACCTCCACAATCATTATAATAAAAATATAATACGTAATATAATGATTAATTAATACTTAATATAACCTCCCATATATACTATAATTATTAAATTATGAGGACTCCATAATTTAATTAAACGGATTATTCAAACCGCAAAAAGTTGTTTTTTCACTTTCTTTATGTGAATTCTCATTGACATATTTCCAATGGAGCAAATATTCAAACCTTCTACAATTCATTAATCATCGTCGATTAATACTTTTAACAAAACTAAGTGTGGACAGGTGCGTCAAATACATAATTTGGCACAACTTTGGTTGTCGTAATTTACAATATGGATGATTAATCATCGTAATTTATTCAGGGATCATATTTCTTTGCATTTCACACAAGCTCATAAATACACATTCATTCACTTGCTCCACTGTGATGAAATGGCAGAAAGATATAAAAAGATTTAAATTTCAAATTCGGGGCATTCCAAGAATCGTGTAAATAAATTAAACATATTTTATTGTTGTTTCCTTGAGAAAGGATAGACCCGTCATTAGTTACAACAGTCACCTCTCCTCATTTATATTATAAATAGGGTTTTACCCTTATTGTTAGTCACTCAAATGAATTTTAGTGATTGTGAAAAACTTGATATTTGCGTGTGGCAAATATTTTACAAAGGTTCTGTGAAGGCTTGTGTGAAGAAGTGAGAATTAAGAAGGCTTTGTATTGGGGTGTGGAGTTTTCCATATAAATGAATATCATCTTTGTGGGGTTTTTACCTTTTGAAGTTTTCCCAACTTAATCTCTCTGTCATGAGTACATTGATCCATGTTCATTTATTATGTGTTTTTCCATCATTTACATTCTAGATTGTGTAATGTATTGGTTTATTTATTTTATCACATTTAACTATAACCTCTTCTTCATGTATTTCATGTTATCTAACGTGAATAAATCATTTAGGGTAATTAAATCACCCTTGATACTTTTATCATGGTTTCACAAGACGATTCCATAAATTATCAATGCTTAATCACATTAATTTCCTTGGAAAAGATTTCATATTTAGGTTGCATTTAATATTTCACATAAGTCAATAAACCAAGGTTTCACTAATGCTTTTATTTATTGTGACTACACATTGTTTATTGAGATAAGGTTAATATGATATTTTCCCAATTTCAATATGTTGTGTGAAATGCAATGAACATGATTAATCGTCTATATTGTAAATTGTGGCAAAAATAGAGAATGTATTTGCAAAAGTTGCCCCAAATTATGTATTTGGCGCACTTGTCCATACTTTGCTTTGTTAAAAGTATTAATGGACAATGACTAGTGAATTGTAGAAAGATTGAATTTTTTTCCCCTATTCTTTAATTCACATAAATGAAGTGAGAAATCAACCTTTTGTGTTATGCATTTATTGGAGTGGGGGTTCTTCACATATGTTTGGTCAATTTATAGGTCACTTAACCTTTGATCTAGTTATTTAATAATATTTATATTGCATATGAGTTGGAATAGTCGGCCTAATTGAATTATGGAGTCTTTATAACTTAATAATTATAGTATATATGGGAGGTAATATTTAGTATTGATTAATCATCATATTACGTATTATGTTTTTATTGTAACAATTGTAGAAGTTTCACCTTAAAACACTTTTATATGAGAAATTTATTAAACTTGGAAGTTCAACTATTGACAACAATTCAAAAGACTTCTACAAACCTAAAAAGATTCATTCTTGTAGGTAGAGTTTCATACAAATGATTATACACTTACTATGACCTTTAAATCAACTTCATAGTGAAATCATAGCTTAAAAACTTCATTCATTGGTCAAGTTATGAGTAGAACATTGAAGGGTTCTCAAATTCTATGCTCAACAAAGGTAATTTTAAGAACACCCCTCTAAAATGTTTTATAACATCTTGCCTAATCCTATATGACAAGTATATTTCCATCCGCTAATCTTTGGCAAGATTTCCATGCAAATGTAAATTCACTGGCTATTACATTAGTTATTTAAAAAAAGCTTATAACTATCTGCAAAATTAAATGTAATATTCAAAGCAAGATATAATGATCACATCCACCATCCCTTCTAGATTATTTCTTCACAAAGCGACTTCTTTCCTCTCGTTCCCAGGCTCTTTAAAACTTCATTGTCAACTCATTTTCTATGAAATCAAAGGTCATCATACCAAAAAATAAATATTATGATATGGTTGGTACTTTTTTAAAATTCTAGCGGGCTCATGATTTTCACCTCATATTCAACAACAGAGGAGGATTGTTGTGTGAGGAGCTGAAACACATACCTCTTATTTTCTTTGTGGCTAGCAAAGAGGTATTTATCATTGAATTCATTTTTGACACTTCCCATGTGTTTGTATCATCAATGTAACCTTCCTATTCACTTAAATTTTCCCACCAAAGGTCTCCTTCTACATCCAACTGGAAAATAACAGACCTCACCTTCTCATTTGAGGTCATGGGCTACAATCTAAATTACCTTTGTAAGGCCACCAACCTACTTCAGCACCATCTTTAGCACCTTTGCCAAAGAATCAAATTGTTGGTTACTTTTTCAAATCAAGAAAAATTGGGGTAAGTCACCCTCTCTTGCTAGCCTTTAGGATTGCCTTGATCCTAATGTTCATTCTTAGAATTTATGTTTTGATCATTATTTTGGCTAAAATGATGGGCATATGATCTTCTTGTGCAATATTCCTTGTTGCAAGGTTCTGTAATGGTGTGAGAAAACCCTATAAACTACTATAGTAGCAAGTGTGTTCTTGACCCCTTGTTCCTAATTTTGTTTAGGGTTTTTACTAGCATTTAGAATATGTGGACTCTTGGCAGCAAATTTTCCACTATTGACTCCACAATTATTAGTTCTATTTTTGACACTTCCTAACCAAGTCCTCACCTTCCTGCATATGTATGTAATAAACATTAGTCAGAGGTGAAACAACAAAACATCTTATACATTAAATACCTAAATTTCCCAAGGGTTATAACCTTGCTCTGAATACCCAAAGTTCCCCAACATTATAACCTTGCTCTAATACCAAATGTAGAGAGATCTTGAAAATGGAATTCCAATTTTTTTTTTTCCATTTAATCAAGTGTTTTCTATTTGTTACACAAGTAAAACTTGTTATCATTACTAATTGGCTCAAGTAAACTTGTATAATTTGTCACAATGACAGGTTTTAATGTGATCTCAATACAAACTTATGACACTTTTTAACTTTATGTTGACTAATCCAAGCCTAATAGTTTGACCTAACCCATGGTCTAAAATTGACTAATCTCATTGTCTAATGTTGACTAAGCTCATAGTCTTCATTCATAATTTATAGTGTTTCTTGATTGTGACCATGTTTTGGTTGTTTTGTGCTTCACTAAGGTCTAAGCCTCAACTTCTTAGATTTGAAATATGAAGGTAAACTTAGTAAAATTAGGGCATGAGTGAATGGCATGACCACATCTTCCTTGAGGGATCCATGGAGTCATTTAGCCATGACCTCATTTTATTGGAACAAATAATGCATAAGTGGTGATATTTACCCTTACATTATTAAAAGGTTAATAAATAAAATAAATCTATTTAATTTACTAACACGAGGTATTCTCGTCTAAATAAATTAAATATATTTTACCGTTAGTTCCTCAATAAAGGATGGACCCATTGGTTACATAGGTCGCCTCTCCTCATTTATATTATAAATAGGGTTTAACCCCTATTATTATTCACTCAAATGAATTTGGTGATTGTGACAACTTGATATTTGTGTGTGGGAAATATTTTACAATGGTTCTGTGAAGGCTTGTATGAAGAATGAGACTAAGAAGGCTTTGTATTATTGTGCAGAGTTTTTCATATAAATGAATATCATCTTTATGGGTTTTTTACCTCTCAACATTTTCTCACATTAATCTGTGTGTCATGTGTACATTGATCTATGTTCATTTATTTTGTGCTTTTCCAACATTTACGTTCTAGATCGTGTCATGTATTGGTTTATTTATTTTATCACATTTGAGTTTAATCTCTTCTTCATGTATTTCATGTTATCTAACATGAATAAATCATGTAGGGTAATTAAGTAATTAAATCACCCTTGATACTTTTATCATAGTTCCACAAGATGATTCCATAAATTATCAATGGTTAATCACATTAATTTACTTAGAAAAGTTTTCATATTTAAGGTGCATCTAATATTTCACATAAGTCAATAAACCAAGGTTTCATTAATGCTTTTATTTAACATGACTACACATTATTTATTGAGATAATATTAATATGATATGTTCCCAATTTCAATATAAGTTTGTGCTTAACTTATCAAGCAGTCGTTTAATTATTCTTTATTTTAAACGAGGGTTCCACTTATGCCCTTTAATTATTTTTACTTTACCCTCAAATTTAAGATATATTTTTTTCACTTTATTTGAGTGGATTATCCATATTATCTCTACTTCACTTGTTAGATAGACCTGAAGGGTGTAACCTTTTGTTAGGACCTTTTATACTTATATATTTATAACTTATTTTAGTTATCTTGCATTATGTATGAAATCCCTTAAGTCTATTTACAATCATAATGTTCCTAAAATGGTTTAAATTTCATTTAGAGAGCATTGCCAAGTACATTTCTTCCTTAAGGTTAGAAAATGATTATTATCAAATTAAACATCTAGGAAATGAGCCCTCATTTCAAATTTTATTGCCAATGATTGATTTTCATCAACATCAAGATTGAATGAAACACAAAATCACATTGTTCAAGGCAACTTTTAATAATGGGTTAGAGACTATTAAGAATCCAATTAATATCAAAACATTTCATTTTGAGTTCAAATAAAAGTCGTTCTATCTTCAACTCATACTTCGAATAACACACAAAATTTCATAGCATGATATAAATCAATCCTATTTAACAGGAAAAACAAACATTCATTTCCATATTAAACAAATTCATTCAATGATCATAATTATTATTTAAACCATGAATATATATTATAAGGTTATCGCAACACATGATGAATACAACTCAAGCCCATTTTTAAGTTAGTATAATACGTTATATTTAAGTACAATATAAATTCCAATGGAGGTCATTAAATTCTCAAATAGATCTATATCGATAATCTATCTATCATTGGATTTAATGTTGTTAATAACTTCACAGTCCTTTATATTGGAAAAATAACCTTTAAGTCATCAATGCTCAAGCAATACATAACCAAAAAATTTACACTTAAATTCCATTTGAACTCAAGTTCATTATCAACCTGTAGACACTATTTATGAATTTTATAACATCTCAATATTGTACACTTAAAAAATGCATATCATGGATGTACCTTCAACTTTTAGACCTTTCCCGCTGCTAAAAGGCTCACATACACTATCTCTTTATGCCTAATCGCATATCTCTTAGTCCGACCAATGTTATTATGATGACGTGAGCTTCTATCATACCCAAAATGTTATAGACCTACTTATCTTCTTTGCAAGTTATAGTCATGTGCCTATATTCCAACTTCCAAACACTTGAATCATGGCAGGAGACATTTCAATGTGTATTGTTGGCCATTGTCTAATAACTACATCCATAGTTATGAAAAGTCTCCCACCAAATAAGTCCAAGAATATGTAACTATTGGGCACCAAGAACCACATCACATCCACCTAATAGAAAAAAAAAACATTTCTATTTTGAGGTTATCTTCCCTCATAGAAATACAAACATTGAGACCTTTTCCTCTTACAAGGCAATGTTCCTCCATTAACAATCATTATTTCAAAACTGAAATAGGGGTCCATGAAACAAATAACTTATTTGGCTAGCCGAAGATTAACTAAGTTTTGTACACTACTAGGTTTAATTATAATGGTGATGAGGTGTTACTTGATGCCACTTTACTTTCATAGTTTGAGGAGTGGTAAACCTTGTGAAGGCATGCATATAAAATTTTGGGTGTGACTCCATGGTTTTGGGTTCTTTGACTTCTAGTTTTTATTCTTCATCATGGGAATCTAGAGCATCCATCCATTCCTCATTATTTGGAGGTGACTTGACATTCAAAAAATAAAAAATTATTTCAAAGCATTTATGACCCTAGGAGACTTTATCATCACAGGTGTGAGACAATCCTTTTTCGTGACAAATGCACATTTCTTCCTTTATAAGGCATTTAATGGGGTCACCTTTTGATGAGGGTTTGTAGATGGTTTAAAACAAATGAATTTTTAAAATGGTCATTGGCATGTGATCTTATCTTCCACAAACTTGGCCAACCCTAAAGCTTCCATCATTTTATGAGGTTTGAACATCTTGACCTCAACCCAAATCATATCCTTGAGTCCAATGATGAATCAACTCTTGAAAAAATAACCATTTAATCATTTATTGTGGTTAACTAATTTTTCAAATTCAGTTTTTTATTTTCCATTATTTTGGTTTGTCAGAGTTTGGTCAAGGTTCCTACACAAGCTTACAAAATTGTCCCAAGTTAGTTCATGATGAGATTTTTGATACCACTAGTACTGTTATACAACTTTCTTCTCCAAATGGAAGGAAGCGATGGGTACTTTGTCTACCCCTATTGTATTATGTAAGCAAAAATCTTATTCGTCATGACAAACCCAACTTGTAGGTTTCATACCATAAAATTTTATAAATTCCAATTTTGGTCCATGTTGTATGGTTCTAGACGAGAAACTACTTTCAGAATGCTTATCACCATTAACTCTATTCTAGAGTTTCACATTTTATGCATTAAATCCATGTAGTCTCTCTTCTAGCTTAGAGATGTAAAATTTAAGGTTAGGAATGTCCCACCCCATGGTCTCGATTCTAGTGTAGGTTGTGACAATCATCACTAAAAGGGGCCTTGGAGTTCTAAAACAAGCTTACTAAAATTATATGTTAAAAATATAAGCTCAATGAGATGATTGTGACGATATAAATTTTTCAAAGGCATTTTTTTTTACACTTTTTTAATTGAAAATTTACCCTATGGGAAAATATTCACTTATATATTTTGTATGTGTCACCACTTTGGAGATAACTAGCCTTGAATATTCTACCTTTGTTTTATAACCCATTATTATGATGTTTCTGAAGACTATTTTGATTTATCTAGGTGTTGCAACTATTAGTTGTGCTCTCTAGACTTTGTTGGTATGTTTCTAATAGGGGTCATCTAGTGGTGGTTTTTACAAAGTACAAATTACTAGGGTTTAACACAATAGAAGAAAATATGAAGGGCTTATACAAGGTTTGTATGGTTGTCGGCTTACATTTAGACTTATCCCATTTTTAAATAATGTTAACCCAATGTTTCAAAGCACTAATTATGGAGGGTAGACCATACCTGTAGTCCACTATCCCATCTATGAGGTTGATTGTGAATATCTTCCCAAGACTAATCACTTACTAGTGTATCAAAGGTAACAAACAATGAAATTTTTCCTATAACTAAGCTTAAAAGATAACTAATGGGCCTCCCAATATACCCAAACATGCATCAAAGCTCCAATATATATACAATTTTATATAACAGATTGACTATTGGAGCATTACCCCTCACTTCACAAAATTAGGTAAAAATAATAATTGTTTAACCTAGAACAATGGCTCTCTATGAGTTTTAACACTTTCAAAACATACTTTGTAGCTTTAAAAAAAAGTTCAAAGAAAAAATTGGTAGTTTTGGAAAAATTTGAATGCCGTTATTTTTGTTATAACTTTATGATTACCAAAATCTTGATTTGGGTGAGTGACAACATACGATGGACAGTCATAAAGAACATAAATCATTAAAATTATTTTGAAAATGATCATAGAAATAATTCTGATACCAAACGTTATAAACCTTCTTACAATAGATTATAACAATATTGAAAATACATATAAATAATATTGTAATTCTAATCTCACTCGCATGATCTCTTATATTTTTTATTTTTAAAATTCCAAGTGTCTACACTCATTTCCTTTTTAAGCTGGAGGCTTATACAACAGTTGAAGTCAAAACAAAAATATGCATCTCACGTGATGTCAAAACAAAAATATGTTGTTGTCAGCGAATCAATGATTAACACGTTTCATAGTAGTGGAATCATCAGAATGAATTTGGCAGTTTGTAGGAAGCTACTCAGGAAGAAGGAAGTAGAAGATATTTGAAGTTTGGAATAGTGGTGGGTTTGGGGAAAATGGTGGTGCAGAGCAATTTGGTAGCGGATGACACTGATTATTGTTAAATGGTAGAAATAGAGTTGGCACTCCCAAAAAGAAACATGATCATAGTACATATACATTATATATATGTCATATCCAGACATGGAGATAAATGCATATTTTTAGTCTGTTGAAAGCACAGAGGGCCTTTCTGAGTTTGTTAAAATCCTTGACTGAAATGGAATGCGATTCTACTTGAGTTGAAATAGCTGAGATAAAAATAATGGTGGCTATGTTGCTCTTGCACTGAGTTAATGAAAAGAAACGAACAGAGCTTGATATGGCAACAATGTTAATGTTGTTGGATGAAAATGTTGCTTGGGAGGTTCAAACCCTAGATGTGGTGATAACAAGGATTGCGTAAGAAGGTGAAGAACAACTATGCGACGCAAAAGAGGTAGCCATAGAGAGGGTTTGGCATCGCTGAGATTGCAAGAGTAGAAGTGACTACAGGAAGATACGGTAATGGTGGCTGCATCTACGAATAATCGTATGGCATATGTATCATCCTATGGATACGTAAGGCTGCCTAAGGCGTATTCTTTTCTCAGGGATCATCATCATCATCAATCTAAATAGTTGTTTGTATGTTCATCCAAATGTAAAGGTGCGCCCTGCCCACACTCGATAATGGAACTTCTCAACGACTAAATGAAATGCAGACAGTAAAGCATCCCATTATTAATAATCAAATTCTGCAATCGGAAATAAATAGCACTCAATAACGTGTATTTTCTTTGAACTTTCTGATTACACTTGGACACTATTCATAACATTTTTTTTATGTTCTATTGCTTCAAAAAAAAGCAAATACTTGCTTTATGCGTTGCCTAATAAATTATAATAACATTAGAACAATATTAACATTTGAACAAAAAATATGAGGATGCGAAAGTGGTCAAACTATATCGTATGATGTTAAGATAAAATAATATATGCAATAATTTTTTAAACAACTTTATTATAAAAAAAAGTTGATATATCTTTATATTAAATTGATAAGAATTTTTTGAATAAAATTATATATAATTTTTTAATCTAAAAAATCTTACATAGCTTTATGGATAAATTTTTATCAAATTAATATTAAGATAAAGTAACTATTTCTTTTTCTAAAAAAATTAGAAAAATGTTGTTTGTATATTATTTTATGTTAATTTTATAATATGCAATTTGACAACTGTTCAAATGTTATTATAGTTTAAATTTCATATACAATTTTATGAAATTATCTTTAGTAATTTATTTTATGGACTGTGAAAATACTATATAAATTGTAGAAATATTATCTCTTATTTTGAATATTTTCAAAGACTTTAACATTATATAATATTGAAAATAATACACTAATAATTTAGTGATAATTACCCATAAGAGTTAGTGTTGTAAAATATGTTTATAATATGAACATCAATGCTTCAATAAATATTATAATGAACAACAATATTTTTTCTTATTAGTAAATGCTTAAATGAATTAGAGTGTATGTATATTTATGGATGACGTGATTTCAAATTAGTTATTTGTGGGCATACAAAACAACATCCAAAAATTGAAAAAGGGAAAAATATATAATAATGGTCATATGCGCTGAAAAGTAAAAAAGCTCACCTCAATTTGCCGAGACTGTAAAGATAATCTCAAGATGTGTCTAGAGCATAACTAAATGCTCCATATAAAGATGACATAATGGCTAGAACTCTAATGAACGAGAAGACAACCACCATATCTAGATTGTAAAAAACATGCTCTAACAAGAAAGGCAAAATGGTGGGAAATCCAAAGATGTCAAAAAAAGTACAAGGAATATTAAAAATCAATAAATGTCACTAACCTTTAAGTTAAAATAGTAATTGATGAATACGCAAACACTTTTCATTACTCGCATTGTATAATGATTGTGGCTACATCTTTGTGTTTAATCTTAGTTTGGAATTAAAATTTTGCTAATTGTTAACACTGTTAATTCTTGTTACATAGATTTACATAATTTGAATGTTTATTTTTTCTAAAATGTAAATACTTAAGAAATTTTTCTTTGTAATGTTTTTGATTAACCAACTGATAATGACAAAGTTGGTGCTGGTTCAAAGAAAAAAAATCAACAAGTATTGAGTGAAAAACTTAACAATTATGATGTCATTATCATTCATACGAGATATATATATATATACTTACTTTACTACTTGTGTGTGATCTTATGAATATCTGCCCTATGCTCTATTATTATTTTTGGTATCCACATTCCAACCCCTGTGGCTTTTTTTTTTTTAAAAAAAAACATGACATCTAAAGGGACCCACAAACTCACGAAATGCTTCCTTGCGGACCCATTCAACTTAACATCTCATTTTTAGAATCTTTTGAAATTTGTGAATTTACTTGTGGGGAACGCTTGATTTGTCATGGCCCACAAAGTTCACTGGGTGACATGTGGTGTATAAATTGGCCACAACGATCTTTTGAATGCATTGAACATTAAATTCCACTTTATATATTTGTTTGAAGTTTGTGTTTGTGCCTTCCCCTTCACATAGCAAATTTTACTTGCAACCATACACAAATCATTAATATAAAAATGTGATCACATTCATGAGGTCAAAAGGGTCACATGTCTTCAACATAACTTTAATGCACTATGGTGAAAAGGGGACATATGGCATGTGAACGGACTGATAAAATTTATGGAGTCACAAAATTCATAGTTTAAAAAGGACATGAGGTCTCTTGGATATGTTGGTATATGTAAGATTCGTTCAAGAATGGACGTTTAAGATTGATGATAAGAAGATCGAACACAAAAAAATTTTGAAATTAGAAATTAAGAAATGAGTAAAATTGTAATAGATGTATTTATATAATGGAGATGGATTGCACAACAATGACTCAAAATTTATAGATCATTAAGCTCACAACGCTTACAAATCTTTAAGTTGTGACAACTCACAACTTACACAACTCTTAGTTAAGTAACTCATCACAATCCAGAGGACTCCAAAAATTTCATATCAATAAAGTTTATAAAGGGATGTACATATAAGTGGAAGTTAGGAGAATCCCAACAACACTGTGCACGTGGAACTAATTTCCCCTAAATAGGTGGAAGAAAGGCAAGGAACCAACATCTTAATACATGTGGGATAAACTTCCCAAATGTACAAACACAACTAAGCAAGTTGAATGATAGGAAAAGAAATATCTCACACCAATACCCTCTTTTAAGCGTAGCTTAAGTGGTTAGAAGAATTGGGTCCCGACAACGAGACATGATGAGGTACCCAAGTACATAGAAACTCTCATAAAGTGGATAAAAATAAAAAACTTATAAGAAAAAATCCAATCCAAAAGAGAGAGAAAAAAAAGAAAACTAACTCCGTTCAGTAATGAGTCCCATCACCCTGACGAAGTCTACGTCCATTGTGCAAATGATGACCTCTAAGTAAAGTAAGTGATCAAGATGTAGAATGCAAAACAAGTAAGAAGAGAAAGTTGTTTTGTATATGAGGGGATTTGACCTCCTGTCAAACCAAGCCTCACTCTTTGGTCTTTGATTGACAAGTTTAGAGCAATATTACAAAGCAACAATGAATATCTCTGTTATATCTCAACATTACAATATATTATTTTAAATAAAAATAATAAAAAATTAACCACCTTTAAAATATATTTTTTTAAAATAAAGTCAAATCCACTAATTTGATAAAACCATATGTATTATCTAAAAAATCACAAATTATATGAGAAAATTGTGATGTATCAAAGAATTGATTGATGAGTTTAGAGCAATATTACAAAGCAACAATGAATATCTCCCTTATATCTCAACATTACAATATATTATTTTTAATAAAAACAATAAAAAATTAACCACCTTTAAAATATATCTTTTTTAATAAAGTCAAATCCACTAATTTGATAAAACCATATGTATTATCTAAAAACCATAAAGTATATGAGAAAATTGTGATGTATCAAAGAATTGATTGACGATTTTAAAGCAATATTACAAAGCAACAATGAATATCTCCCTTATATCTCAACATTACAATATATTATTTTAAATAAATAATAATAAAAAATTAACCACCTTTAAAATATATCTTTTTTAATAAAGTCAAATCCACTAATTTTACAAAACCATATGTATTATCTAAAAACCATAAATTGTATGGAAAAATTGCAATGTATCAAAGAATGTGGTATTCCAAACCCTTTTTTGTGAATAGTACCATTCAGTAAATATGTGATAACCTTTTCAATTTTAAATAAAATTTA
This sequence comes from Torreya grandis, assembly GCA_037957365.1. NCBI lineage: Eukaryota > Viridiplantae > Streptophyta > Pinopsida > Cupressales > Taxaceae > Torreya > Torreya grandis. Next base: position 1,129,323 of record JARHVA010000768.1, on the reverse strand, counting down.
AAACTTCAAAATGATCTAGAACGCTAAGAATGAGGTGCACAAAACTCAGAAATGGTTTAGAGCAACTGTTTGTAGTTTAAGAGTAATTTGAAAAAAACATATGTTTTTATAAAAAACATATATTTTTATAACAAACATATTTGCAAAAAAAATGACAATAAACCTTGATTAGAGACTTGGGGAAAGAAAACCAGTTGAGTGGTGGATGGAATAGCTATCAAGAAATTTACTTGGCCCCAAATCAAAGGTTAAAAAACTAGAATTCAAACTTGAAAAGTTAAACTTGATTACCCCAATAGCAGCACATATAAAGAGGAGAAAAACTACAGATTAACGCATTAATCCATATAGTACCTCTTAGAAGTTGATAGAGAATACAACACAATAATTAATTCATGATTTCAAATATTAAAAACATAAAAATCGATGTTTGTTACCAACACCTAGAGCTCTGATATCATGTAAGATTCACCCATGAATGGACGTCCAAGACCGATGACTAAAAGATCGAGCACACAAATCTGTTAAAGCTATAAATCTAGAAATGAGTAGAACTACAATAAATGTATTCATATAATAAAGATGGATTGCATAACAAAAAATCGAAGCTTACAACTCCCTAAGCTTACAGCTCTCACAACTCTCAAAGTTGTCATAACTCACAACTAACAAAATTCTTAATTAAGCAGTTCATCACAATCCAAAAGACTCCAAATATTTCATATCAATAAAACTTACAAACATATGTACATATATGTGGAAGTTAGGAGAATTCCAACAATACCATGCATGTGAGACTAACTTCCCCTAAATAGGTGGAAATTAGGAGAATTCCAACAATACCATGCATGTGGGACTAACTTTCCCTAAATAGGTGAAAGAAAGATAAAGAACCAACATCCCAATACATGTAGGATAAACTTCTCAAATGTAAAAACACAAATAAACAAGCTGAATGATAGGAAAAGAAATATCCTATACAACAATACATACAAACTAATTTTCACTAATACTAGATCTATTTTTCTTAATAAACATAGAGACTCATGGACTAAAGTGCAATATTGGCCATGTGAATTTCCATTATTAAATTTAAGTGAGCTTAGATTTAAATATAAAAATGTGTTCACATTGTGAACTTTACAAAGTGAACCTAGGTCTAAAGGATGTAGGAGTGACCACAAGAGTCTCAAAAAAAATTCAAGGTTAAATCACATTAAAAGTTAAAAAGGTTATAATGTGGCCATGGCTTGGAATGAAAATGTGACCCTATGGAAACTAAGGATTGTGATAATAAATTTAAACTATAAATGGGAAAAAAATTAATTGAGGAAAGGAAAAATATAGTTAATAACTTACGGATATAGGAAACCATGTCACAGAGACCATAAAAAAATTGTGAAAATATTAGAGAACCTAATGACAAATATCAAAACACTTCTCAATCTTTGAAATCTATACATATCTTGAATACTAGGATCCAAAAATGTTGTGACAATTTTATGATCCAACATTTCTCTTTATCCTGGGGTTAGAATTTATCTAGGAAGGGATTTCAATGCTATTTAATCTAGGTGTGATAAAAGGTGGGGCATCATACTCTCTAGTTTTGTTTTGTCCTTAGGGGTCCCAAAGAGTGGACTCTTATCTTGAACACATGGGCATTTGGGATTTAGTAACATAGTTGAGTGATTGGATATATCTCTATTATCTCCTAATTGGCTTGAAAGGGATTGGATTTTTGAATGTATAATTCTACCAATCTCTGGGTCGAACCATGATCAGGGGGAATGTGTAGTTAATATAGATGGAACTCCTCTAAAGTGCTCGTGCAATTTCGAATCATTGTTATTAATGGACCCAACTTTTATGGACTATATGGAGGAGTGGTGGACAAAATCATCAAGCTTTGAAGGAACTAAAATGTACATCGTGGCAAAAAAAAAATTAATTTCATCAAGAAATGTTTTAAAAAATGGAATAAGGAACATTTCAAAAAATATTTTTCAGAATATTTCCAGGGTTAAACTAGAACTAAAAACTTTTAATGAGTAGGTCCTCAATGTTGAGATGGATTACGTGGCCTATACAAAAGAAAATATTCTATTAGCAAAGTTAAAAGTACTACAGTTAAGAGAAGAATTGCTTTGGAGATAAAAATCACAAGAAATTTGGCTCAAGGAAAGGGATAAGAATGCCTAATGTTTCCACAACTCTACTAAGGATAGGATGAACTCTAATTTTATATCTTCTATCAAAGCAAGGGATGGAATACCTTTGGATCAAAGAAAAAACAATGAATTTTTTTGAAGCTCTTATGGCGAGTATGCCTCCAATCTTAGAGCCCAAAACTCGTAGCTCCAATATATTCCTAGGATTGTCATTAAATGAAAAAAACATATATTTAATGCCAACCTTATTCAAAATCAAGAATGTGGTTTTTCTCCATGCATAAAGATAAAGCCTATGGCCCTGATGGTTTTTTAGTTGTTTTTTTCCAATCCTTTTGGCATTTTATTGGGACTATTATTGTAATATTATAGAGGAATCTAAGAGAAATAAAAAACTATTTATTGATCTAAATCTTAATTTTATTTTTTTGATTCCAAAAAGAGAGCTACAATCCAACTCTTTAAATTTTAGACTTATATCCATATGCAACATTATTTATAAAAACATCTCCAAATTGTTTTTTGTTAAAGTCAAACCAATTTTGGCGGATCTATTCTCGAATGAATAAGGGGAGTTTTTGCTAGGAAGAAACATTCATGGATGAGTTATCATCACACATGAAATTATACACTCCTTATATCAAAATCGAAATCAAGGTATAATAATCAAACTTGATATTAGCAAGGCATATTGTAGGGTCAACTGGAGATTTTTAGAGAAATTTATGGAAAATTTTGGGTTTGGAAAAGACTAGTTCAAATGGATCTTCAGTGGCATTTCTAGCCTCCAATTCTCTATTTTAATAAATGGCATCCCAGATAGGTTTTTTTAATTAACTAAGGATTTACGATAGGGTGATATTTTTTTCTCCTTTTTTAAAAATTTTGACGGCCAAAGCATTGGGCAAAGCTATAAAAGGTGAAAATGTAGATGGAATCATTCAAGGAATAAACACTACTGAATGTTTGGAGAATTCATCCCATCAACAATTCTCTAATGACACCTTCCTTTTTGGCGCTACTTTGGAAAGAGAAGCTAGAAAATTCAATCAAATTCTAGAAGCATATTTAGATGTGTCAGGTTAGGCTATAAATGAGACAAAATCTAAAATCTATTTTTTCAAACCCCCGGTCAAGCTCAAGTTAGGATTGCCCACACAAAAATCAAATTACTTAATTATTCAATAATGAATATTATATATATAGGTTTTTGTTATCTTACAATGTAGGATTTAGTCTTATCACTTAAACCCTAAAAATCCTTTTAATATCTCATATATCCCTATCTAAGGTGAGTTTCTACGCAAACTTAATACTGTAAACTCAAAATAATATTTTATCCATGATACACTAAACTATTGAATATTCAATATTCCCCCTTAGTACAAACATGGGGAGAAAGCACCACTCAAGAATTGAAATTTTAAACATGTTATTCATACAAACATTGATATGGGAACACATCCACCATAAATAAGGACCCATCCACCATGAATAGAGACCCATCAATCAAACTAATAAATAAATAGTAAGAATGACCTTCCTACAACCTTTATCAAGAACACATTTTTATATAGTAATGTGGTAAAAACCCTTTCCATTTTAAGATCACAACAGGAGATGCATAAATTTGTTTACAATTAATGTTGAAATTTGCAATGCAATTTACATTTGTAAAGTTCCTTTACCCTTGATTGTTGTTCTTAGATCATGGATAGCATAAACGACAACCACTACATTAATTACCATTCTTAATCTTAGTTTATTTGGTGTAAAAATTATTCCATACATGTTTCCAATGATGTCAAGTTTATCCAATAATAATCATTTACAAGATAAAATTTTTAACTATTAACTCTGATGATATATAATAAGATTGTCTTTACTCCAACATAAACTCAAACACTATATTAAACCTATAGAGTTATTTTGACAATTCAAATTAAATTTCATAAAATTAAAACTATAAACATTATAATTATAATTAAAAATAAAATATAAGAATAATTATCAACTTACAAAAAAGATACACTTCATAAAACTGGTTTTCACTAAACAACTGGATATGAAAACTACATAAATGAACATACTCGAGACTACAAACAGAAAAAATATGACAAAACTTTACACACAAAAGCTTTAAAAAATAATCACATAGGTTATTTTGATACTAAAATTTAAAAACACGTATACCACTTATTCACTCTTCTTTAAAAATGAGTGATACTCTTAAATACCCTTTGAGACGTAATTATTGTATCATGACTTGAAGACACTACATACACCAATTTATAAATGTGTTCATCAAACATACAAACCAGACAATGAGTTACAAACGGTAATAAATAACCACATGAAGATACCCACATTCTCGTAGAGATAAAAGAAGACACCCAAGCTTATAAAAATCTAAAAAGAGTTTGATTAATTTAAAACATGAATGTTGCACCGAGGAGAGAAAAAATGAATGTTATCAGATTACCATGAACTCCCACATCTACACAAATATGGAGACCAAAATTTTCAAACTCACATTTGATTTTATTGAGAGGAACAAGGTGGAGATTTATCTCTGGATCTTTTGATGTTATACACATTCTATTGATAGTTGTGACTGCCATGAGACTCATTTAGAGATAAACTCTATTTTTCTAACATTTTATCTCCCAATCCAATGTTAATGTATGTACAGATATATCCTAAGAAATATCCTTGATCGCTTAGATGAATTCTGAATAAAATTTACTATCCACACATCACGTTGTAAAGTCTCTTTATATTGTATTCTAACAATGTAGTCAACCCACAACAACAGAGTCACCCATCAACCTAGCAATAGGTTGACTGCAAATACAGTCAACCCACGGTAACATCATCACCTGACAACATCTCCATCAATCGACAATAATGTGATCGACCCATAACAACATCATCACCCCACAACATCTTCATCTACCGACGATAATGTGGTCAACCGATATTAACACCATCACCCCACAATATCTCCATCAACGAACGGCATCATCGTTGCTTGATGATAATGTAATCACCTGATAGCATTGTCATTAACCAATGATAATGTTATCACCTGATAGCAAAGTCCTCGATTGATGACACTGCCATCGACCGACCACACTACTGTCTCCCGATGACATAGCAAGAACTCTAGGAATATGCTAGTAGAGTTATGAGAGCCAGACTCTAAAAGTAAATTAGGAGGCCCTAACTCCATTGTTATGTTAAGTGTAAAATACCAGGTTGATTCACATAAACATGGTTTTTCCAATAGTGGTGGTTTTGTGTCCCAATTTAACACACAAATTGAGATGGACCACCAAGGCATGTTGTAGTGTCGAGACCAATAAATCCTGAGTGTATGCAAGAGAAAAGTAAAAGGTCAAAAGAGGGTCCCCATGTTCACTCTGAAAATGGAGTGTGTTGTGTAAGCAATAACAATGGTGAGGTATAATGACAAGGTATTTCATGTGATATCAGACACCATACAACCCATATCATACAAGAAGCCTAGAGTAACGCCAATTATCAGATTTATATGACTTACTCATATTATAGATAGGTATGTAGCTTGTAAGGTTGCATCATATTTGATTAGTCATTTTCTATTGTTAAGGGTGGATGAGGACATCATGAATCCTAATTTGATTGTGACAGGACTCCACATCCAATGAGTGGCTTGAATCTACATGACAATATTATTTATGTGTGGACAAAAAATTGTAAATTGGCATGTTAATGTAACAACATTGCATAATGATACATGTCAATTATATCAAAGTAAGGTGGTAACATCTTTGATTGATTGTTTTCTATTGTCAAGGGTGAAGGAAGGCATCACAAGTATTGATTTCATTGTGGTAGGGTTCCGTGAATCTCTTTATCTTTATTTGGTGAAATGATAAAAGGTAAATTTTTAGGATGACCACAAGTGTATCCAATTTTGTGTAGTTTGTTGGATGTGGGTTTGAACCTCCACCAGTTTCTACATGCTCCCTCCAAGAACTATGGCAGTTAGATCCTCCTCTCCCATAGATTTTCCATGTCAAGAATAGCCAATTATACACAAGTAGGGTTTGCATTTTTTGGCTTGAGTGATTTTTTTGTGCCATAGTTCAATGGGTATTTAGATGAAGAAAAGGAGGACATACATAGCTTACCAGAAGCTTGATTTTTCTTGTTTGAGGCATATCTATCGAAATATTTATTCTATTGAATTTGTATTGGGCATATTTTTAAAAGGTTATGAGACACGTTTCTAATTATTCTGCAAACCCCATCAGGGGAAAACACTCAACAAGTGTGCTCAATAGCTGTTTGTGGTGTGAAATTTTGTCATTAACCTATTTTCTACATCTGTTCTCAAGTCAACGGCTTGGAGACATTTAAATGGTCCATTAAATTTATAATCTAATGTTCATTGCCTTCTTTACTGCTTATCGAATCCCTTTTAGGTTTCTTATATACTTGCACCACTTGACAAGTGTCGAGCTCTTATTTGCCACAGTCTCTAACCAACCTACCATTCTATATCCCCTTTTTTCCTAGCTCAAGGTTGCGGCTACCACCTAGCAAGCCTTCATTCACCCAAGGGTTTGACTTCCCTACCATCCTAGGAAGGAGGTGGGAGTGTGTGTCTAGTGTAGACTATGGGCCCTCTGGGGTATAATATCACTTTAAATTCTCTATCATTACCCCTCACCATCATCGCCTAACTCACTTAAAAATACTCCATATTCGTAGATTTTTTCATCATCTTCCCAATAGCCCACCGCATAAATGGACACTTGGAAGCTGCATAGGATAGGGTGAGAGGTGTATGGCTTGTGTCATTTTGTCATCCAAAAAAATTGTCAAAAATTATGTTTGTAGATTCAACTAGAGATTAAGATAACTCACTTGATACTACTTAAAATCCTTAGTGTAACCACTTTTTTGAAATATCTCAAATTTTTATTTCCCACTGTAAAATAATAGTTTAAATCAAACAACTATGTGAGAAGAAAAAAACATTCTAAAATATATATTTCTTCCTTAAAATATTATTAAAAAAATAAGAATTATCCCACTTTCTCAAATTACAACACTGATACTAGATGAAAATATCCTCACATAAAACATTATAAATATATAAAAAATAATGAGATCCACACAATATGTATCAGTGGGCTAGAATTAATGTATTTGGAGGTTTCCATGTGTCTTGTTGTAGACCCATATGTCATATCTCATGGCCTCACTCTACATTCATGACATGGAAAATATTAACTTATATTGGATCCACATCACCTTCTAGTGAGCTCTGACTGGCTTGTCATCCTATATCCACTTAGTTCTCATATCAAAACTATGGCTGCCACTTGGAAAGCCTTCATTCACCTCGAGGTCTAACTTCACTACCATCCCAAGAAGGGGTTGGGCTTAGCAAGGGCCACGTGCTCACCTTTTGGAGATTTTTTAAAGATATATCACCTAGAGGTGGTCTTCCCCACCATTATATACCCTTCCATATAATTTTAGACCTTGAAAAAATATAAAAATTGAATAAAACAATGTTTCATTGGTTGTACCTGCAATATTCTTAATTGTAACAAACCTGTACTAGTTTATCAAGCTTACAACATGAACAATATTGTTCCAAAGAAATTAAAGATAATTTTAAAGCCCAAAGATATTCACTTACATGTTCAAAATTATGATAATGTATCCAAAATCATAAGACAAGTTTTCTTTATTCATATATCTCCAAAAACTATTACACAGATTCGTGCAATCTTCTTTCCCACACCAACAACAACCTCTCCAAACCTGAAACTCTAGAATATATCCTTTATTTGATACTTTTATTGGCTCATTTTTTGATGGTTTGGAATTTATGAAATTGTTTATAGATGGCTAACATTATTGCCTTCTTTTTTCATGAGCCAAAGATCTCTCAACAACTTATGACTTATCGAGACAAGCCTAGTTTAGTCATCTACCTACATTGCACATACCTTGATTGAACTAAAGGCAAGTTTAAAATGATTCAAAGGTTGAAAAAAATTTACAAAATATGTTTAGACCCTAAATACCCCTTACCATAGGACCAAGACCTTCATAACATGTTAGAACCTTCAATATTCTTATTAACAAATTCAAAATTTTGAATTTATAATTTTGGTGGAAAACCTAGAAACACCACCAAATGACTTATAAATAACAAATGAAACCTATACAAGGCTTATTATTGACCAAACACAAACTTTGAGAACCCCCATAACACCATAACAAACAAAATTGAATTATCTTTCTAGATGCACTTACATCATGTGCTCATATGACCATACATGTAACAATGTCATTGTTCCAAAACTGCGTATGTGCACCTCCAATATTAATTTGTATAATTATTGATATAAATGGGCTAGCATGCTACACCCCAAATAATATCTCATATGCCTCTCCTAAATCAACAAAACAATATAATACATATGATATGATATAGCTAAAAATTCTCCATCTACTCATACAACTGACATAAGTATACAACATATAAATTTCCATAATCCTGGAACATTTGATTGAATAATCTATCCAGTAAAATTGTGCCACCCCAATTGGCACCATATATTTATGGTTCCACTACATATATCCTAGACCCATCCATATCCATGGCCCTCTCTACAACAATGGGTAATTGATACATTACACATCCTCTAATGTGACAGTCATCTCGCCCACCAGCAACCAAAAATTACATGTATCAGGGTTCTACCTCTCAACCAATGCAATCAACATATCCATATTATATGGAACTTGGCCCAATCAATGAATGTGTGCTAAAGTAACATCCTCCAATATCTACCAATCCATGCCACCTAACCCTAGCTCTATCAAGGTACTCAAGTTTCACCCATATAGAAAATCATGTGCTTGTAGATCACATTACAAAAATAGAACACACAAAGTCATATCAACTTCAAATACAAATAAATGCAGTATACATGTCAAATATTCAACAAAAAGAGTCAACAATAAAGAGATAGCATCGACACATACAAGACAACAATGTTGGATAGAAATGTTCCGTATAAGACAATATTATCCCACTTAGAATAATAACGTCAGAAGTGGGATGATATTTCCCAACGGGTCAAAATCGTAATTTTATGCATTTCCAAATCTCAAAAATGCCAAAATATTAAAAAACTCCAAAAGTTAAAATTTCATTAAAAATGTCAACAAATCATATAATTTATTGGAAAAATCAAGAAATTCTTATACATACCATATCATCTGTAGTATGTGCGTGTAAAACATTTATAAGCATTTGAATTTAAGTGACAATGCAACATATCAGCCAGGCATCTTGGGAACTCAGAGCTCAATTTATACAATACAACAATGACAATGAAATTGCACAAACCTTTTTCACCCCACTATTTATATGAATTGACTTTTTACAATAGTGTGTCCTATATCTGTTGTAATTTTAATTTATTGATTAAAAAAAATCAAGCGATATCTCAAGTCCTATTTATCAAACATGTGTTTCATGAATTGCATTAAGACACACATGATACCTTATAATGCATCGTGATGCTAATTAGTTACCAATGCCAACTTTACAAAAGGGTCAATTTTTCAATTATGATACAATGTTACCATGTTTGCCAATTATATTGAACAATTGAATGTGACTATCTTCTATTTTATCATTTATACTCTATTATGACTAACATGATTTACATAATGGTAACTTTGAAATATAATATGTGATATTCTAACCATTCTAATTGATTGAAATTATCTAACTCATTATATCTAATCGATTCACTAATCTCATCCCTCACCTCAAAAGGGGGTAAAACATGGGAAAAAAATTAAAAAATTGCTACAAAAGCAATATAATTCAAATATTCAATCATCTATTATGTCATAGTGAAACCTCAGGGGTTCAATTATGGGTAAAATATTAAGGAGCATATACCATGCGTATGCAATTACTTTACATGAACATATTACATATTTTAGATGATACATTATTAAAGTTTTAGAGAATTTAGAATGGCTCAAAAAATCAGTTATTGGTACAGATTATGGGGGCATATGCCATGTATATGCATCTCACATTATAAGAACAAAGTACATATTCATACATTTGGAGTGCATGATACATATTCATGCCTAAGTTTTAGATAAACATTACAAAATTTGCATCTATATACAGTTAAAAATTTTAAATTTATTATAATGGAAGCATGATACAAATTCATTCACATTATACCATTATTCGAGTCAAGAGGCATGATACAGATTCATGACATATTTTCAACATTATTTTTTCTTTGTGGTCATGGTAGGAGCATGGATGTTATCCATTCTCTTTTGATCATGCATATAGGAACTAAGGAAGAAAGTGACAATTGAATCTAACATGCACTGATTGATTTGGTTAAAGTGCATAGTGCATAACTTGGATATTTTGTGTCCTCCAGCACTATAGCCTAAAAATCTATTATGGATTCTAACCAATTTTTGTCTTTGGGTTACAACAACCAATAACATAAATTGAGGTTTCTACATCCCTCAATGGGTGTTGTTTTCTATATAAGTAAAATTCAAATTGGGGCTTGATCACCCTCAATTCTCTAGTTTTCAACAGAAGAGCAAACTTCTCCAACATCATGGTTACTATAATCAACACATTGGGGTTTATGCATCCCTTAATGGTTCTACTCATCACATTGACCATCTTAAAACTTATCCATTTCCCTAGCTAGGAAATGAATAAATGCTACAAGTTCCCTGTTCTTCTCCACAATGACTGGGTCAACTCTTGACCCTCAACATTCATATTTCTCCATTGCATGTATACATGTGTAGTTGTTATCAATATTTGATTCATGTTTATATATTTTGTTTCACTTGGATATTTAATCATATCTAATTAAGTAAATCTTATTTTTGTAGTAACACTTTGGATCATTATGGTACATGACAAGTCTACACAACAATCATTTACACAAGTATACATTCTCTTTTCCCCATTTATCTAGTATTTGTAATTTCACTAAAATGATAAATTAAATGGGGGGAAATGTAGACACTCGTATTTTACACAATCTTTGTTCTACAATATTTTTTAGCCACTTTATTTGTATGGATCTTATCTAAGCATTAAATTCCTAGTGGTGCATGTCTTTCTTGTTTTCCCCTTTTCATTTGTGATTTTTTAATGATTTTGTGGCTCCTTTTTCCCATCTACATTACTTAAGTCATATTTAAAATTAGATATCTCTAAACCCTTTTTGTTTTTTCAAGGTTGTGTTCATCCTAAGACAAGATAGACTAGTAAGGGTCAAGATCGAACTGTAGATCTTGACCTCTTTTGGTCAATCCTAAGCAATGATATTTTAAATTTCCTTTCAATACAGTTCCATTTTTGAGCCATTATTTTTAGGTTCCAGAATCCCCATAAAATTTGAGCAAAACATATTTAAATATGCAATATGATGTTAAATCTAACTCAAGGGAAAAGGTTGAGTTAGTGGTGTGAGAGGGAGGTTGTGGCGTAGGCAAATGGCAAAAAATTTGGATGTACAAAATGGTGAGGAGGCAAGGCAGGAGGTTCAACATTGAGGTGGAAGCCAAAACCAGCCATGGGCTTTATTGTTGGATTTTTTATTTTGTGTAGTGTGTATGTAGGAATAAATACATGGTGAACTAGGGTGTGAGCGTCATGATAGGGTTAATCGGTGGTTGAAGCACATAGAATTCATACAAGCAAGTTGAGTAGTGATGCGGTTGAGGAAAGGGGACATGACCGCATTGTAAGGGAAGAAAAACATGGGTCAAAGGGGGGGTCATAGGGTAAGATATAGGATTTATAAGAGGAAAATAATTTGCAGGAGGGGGGTTCTGCTTGTGGAGGGTAGTGTCATAGGAAGCCAAATTAGGTGGGTGAGAAATGAAATCTACGTCAGGGAATAGCATATGCATAATATCGAATTTATTTAGGAAAGTTTTATGATATATATTTATTTTTGTTATGTGATGCAATGACACCATTTGAATTTTAATTTTACGTGTATTACAGAGCGATTGAGCTCGAGAGAGGATGATAGTGGCAGGAATTGCATTGAGATGGTTGCGGAGATTGTGACACGATCACTGGTTAAGGAACATATACCAGTCATGAATGCATGGGAGGAGAAACATAAATAATATGGGTATTGGGGATTATGTGAGATGGTTAGCTATTTCATAAAGGGAGTGACTAGGTTTTTAATGTCAAGTTACATGCTTACAAGGTTAGATTGATCAAAGGGATATGCAAATGGTGGATGTACTAGCTTAGGTAACATCATTGCTGGAACATGTTAACCACCAAGAGGTGTAGATTGGGGTGTTGAAAGAATAGGTGGAGAAAATGTAGGTTGATTGGATGTAATTGTTGGGATGAATATAACAGCAAGAGGTAGGGGCACAGTTCAAAGGGATGGAGAGAAATATGGATCAAATACTGCTAGATGCCTTAGGGTTTAGATATGTGATAGCCTAGGTGGTGAGGATGGCATGGGAGGCATAATATTTGAGAGACTTATACGAGCACACAATGACAGAAGGGTAACAGGATCCTTCATATAGGGTGATTAGTCGATCTGAGAGGACACGGTGTTCCAAGTCATCAAGCCAATCAGTTCATCCATCACCAAAGCCTCCACCATAGGGTGGGATGTAGGGCATGATGTAATAGTAGTGTAGAGTTGTTTCTTAGATGTAAATGTGTGTATTTATAAAATAAATGATGCAAAAATAGGTTGTAATGGATTTAAAATATGTGAATATGATGTAATGATTAATATTATATTAATAATAAGAAGAATGTGGTTGTTTCATTATGTCATGGAATGAAATGATGTGGAATTATAGTGATAGGTGATAGGCTAATAATGAGAATGGTTATGATGTGTACATGGGATTATGGGAAAAAATTATTAGAAAGTAGCTGAAAGATGATGTGATGGCACTCAACAAGTGGGAACACTGTTAGGTGGGAGCCATGACCATTGATGGGATTCATCCTATTAGTAGGTGCAGGAAAGTGATACCGATAATTGTGGGGATGTGAGTGTTATATATTACACGAGGAGGTGAGGCATTTTTGTCACAGTACAAACTTATGCAATCATTCGTGTAGAGAGTATAAGTGCAAGTAGATAGAGGCTCTAAGGATGTTGTAGGGTAGACTAGTACCACCATCAGAGCTGCTTTATGAAGTGAATGTACAGGTGTTCTAGATGTTGTACCAAGTGATGGACATGTTGGAGATAATATTATGGATAAAGTAGCTAGAGGAGTCGAGGCTCCAATTACAATGTAGAATGTAGTGATTTTGTTGCACAAGGTATTGAGCAAGGAGATGTGTCCAGGGAACTATAGGGCCTAGAGGCATCTCTTTGTTTTGTAGGGAGGACTTGTAGGAGGATTGAAAGGGAGTGGAACTTGCATAAAGGAAATAGAATGATGTGACTAGTAGAATGAGTGAGGTGGTTTGGGAATTTACTCCATCAGGCATGTGTTGTTATTATGGATAAGTTGGCCATTCAAGCCAATATTGTCCCTGGAGGGAACTAGTAGATGTTGGCTTTATGAAACCGATGTGAGGTGGTTGGCTAGTGGGAAACTCAGGATCAATTTGAGTACCTCCCAGACCATGATCTAAGTATGTAAGGGCTTGAGTAGGCTATGTACTAGCTGTTGGTAGAAAAACTAGATATGGGTAAGGTGAGTGTTGTGATATGTTTATGTGTTTAGATACTGGAATGGTGTATGGTTAATGTAATAAAGGTGTTTGGATTTTTAAAATATGGCTTAGTGTAATCCTCCTACTTGAGGAGTGTTTTTAGTAGTGAAATGAGTGATGAGAATGTCATGAGCCATGTAGCTTTTTGTAATCCAATTTTGCATTTGCACTTGTGAGTATGTGTGTACCAATGACATGATAAGAGTCAAGGGCACACTGAATCCACAATGCGTGGGAACTCCATTTGAATGACTTACCCAATTTTGATGTTGGGTAGTCATTTAGACCATCCTTGTTCTTGTTTGATTAAAAGAACAAAATATATAAAAAAAGACAAGATAATAAGATAATAATAATGACAAAAATTTACAAGACTAAAAATGTAACAAGCAATAACACACCCACACAAAAATATAAGACAAGGCATAACATTACAATTGTTTGATTTATATATATGTGAAAAAAATGAAATGATTATGTATAATAGACCTAATGACAATACAATATATGTACATGGGGTCTATTGTTCCCAAGGGTGGTTGGAGATAAAGATCTAATTGAATCAGACACAACTGTTCATGGGGCCTAGGATGATCGATCAAGATTCAATTGCATAGTGTATGATGGATCCTAAATTAAGACTTATGATTGACCCTTCCATAATGATGAAATTACTAGGAGCTTATGGACCATGTCTTAAGGATGGCTAGAGACGAATGAGAATGTATATAAGTAGAGGCTAGTAGGAGACACAATCATCAAAGAGGATGTGACGGGGGTATGTATGAGGGTTTAATGAGATGAAAGGTATATTCAAAGTTGATAGAGAGACTCCAAAATAATCCTTAACAAATTTTCCCCTCGCATAACAAGCAATGACTTGCCCCAATGTGAAATATTTATTTCCTAAATTTTGCCTAAGCCTGTAGTAGATTCCCACTTTGAAGACTAGGGTCAGGTATGGAATGGGAGAATGGAGTGCAACAAGGATAAATAGAGTGGAAATGGATATGCCCCCAAGAGTGGGGACTCATAGATGAAGTTAGATGGATCATATCAAGTATAGAATCATTTCAAATGCATGTTGTTCATTGGCTCATCGAGCTCTTCTCCATCAAGTGTAGTTAATTTGTAGGCTCCTGATCCAAACTTAGCAACTATTATATAAGGCCTGAGCCAATTGGCTTCAAATTCTTCCTTCTTATCCCTGTCTACATTGGTATTTTTCTAATTTTCTTTTAGGATTAGATCATCATCCTAAAATCTCAAAACTAGATTTTCTTATGATATTGGCCTTTTAATATGTTTTGATATGCCCATAAATGATTGAGGGCCCTTTAACATTTTTCATCTAGAAGCTCTAATTCTTGTAGCCTTTCTTGTCTAAAATTATGATCAGTGATAATGCCCCATAATGAGATTTGTAAAGAGGGGAGTTCCACTTCTACAGGCAAGATAACCTCTATTCCATAAACCAAAGAATACAGAGTGGCCCTAGTATGTGTTCAGACACTTGTTCGATAAGACCAGAGTGCAGGATATAGTTGTAGATTTTAGTTCCTACATTGACTATTTTATTGATAATCTTATAAGAGTATTATTGGTAGCTTCAACTTGTCCAATCCCCTGGGGGTAATAGGCATGGAAAAATACTACTTAATATGATAATTCTTGCATAAGGCCTCAACTTCTTGATTCTTGAAGGACTTGCCGTTATCTGATAGGATGTTGGCGGGAATGACAAATGATTTGATTTAGGATGAATTTGGAAATATGGATACCTTTTGTATAGGTGAGCGGCATAGCTTCAACCCATTTTGTGAAATACTCTGTAACAGTGATAATGAATGTGTGTCTATTGGAAGACGTAGGATTTATCTTATCAATCAAATCAAGTCCCCATAGAGAAAATGGCCATGGAATCATAATAGGTTGTAATTCTTATGCAGGTGCATGGATAAGATTACCATGTTTTTGGTAGGCTACACAGTTTCACACATATTGGTAGGTGTCTTGTTCTATGATAGGCCAATAGTATCCAATCTTGAGAAATTTCTTATCCAGGGCCATTCCATTGATATGGCCACCACAAATACCATCAAGAACCTCCTTGATCACAAGAGAAACCTCTTATGAGGTCAGGCATCTCAACAAAGTCCCGTCATAACCTCTTAGATAAAGCATGCTGCCAAGGATAGTATAACAGGAGGTATGATGGATGAAGGCCTTGCATTGATGGCAATTGAAGTTAGGTTGAAGGATGTTGTCATGGAGATAATTATAGATGTTATGATACCATGGGAGATTAGGATCAGGGATAACACAAATTTGTAGAGGAGCCATAGATTGATGGGCTGGTAAGATCAACTGCTCAATCAAGAAATTACCTTCAAGGACATCTTTAGGAAGATCAATTAGAGAGCCAATAGTGGCCATGGAACCAGTTTCTTTTTTACTTCCCCTTGGCACTTGTTCAAATGTAATAGATTGAAAATGTTACTTTAACTAATCTACTAATTACTTATAGGGGAGCAATTTCTCATCTTTCATATAGAACTCTTCATTAACTTGCTTGATTATTAGCTATGAATCATCGAACACTTGAAGATGTTGGATGTTCCATTGGATGGCTAATTGAAGGCCAGGTATTAAAGCCTCATATTTAGAACCAAAATGTTGTCTAACCAGCTATTAGTGATGTTTAACCACTTTACATATTAGAGCTAAAATGTCCCTCACTCCACGGAACCCTTTATGGTTAATTCTGATTTAGCACCTAATGATAACTATCCTAATATTTATACTTCACCAGAACAGAGAGTGTGGATTAGTGCATGGTGGTGAAATCCATGGTCACTATCCCCATAAGACTATGATAAGTGCGTAGGTGTTAGTTCCACATCATGTTGCCCCTAGAAAATAAAAATGAGAGAGTTTATTAGTGGTTTTTTATCTTCCAAGAATTGCCGCAAGGATGCAAGAAGGAGAGCATACACCACCATAGCCCTCAGGTGACAAACAAGCAAACCAAAAAAATATTAATTAACCTATTAATTAGATGTGAGATATAAACAAGATAAAAGATATGAAAGGATATATACAGAGGAATTTAGACAATCATGATTTAAATAAAGTGATTAAAATGATTAAAAGTCTTAAACAAAATTATTTTAAAGAAGCCAAAATGTCTTTGACAGGCGGCCTGCAAGAAAATGATTAGTCATTTGATTGGCACTCGTGAAAAGGCAACCTGCAAGATAAAGACTTTAGCCAAAAATATAACCTGCAAAACAAGATATTATCAAGTCAAAATAGCCACTAGATTCACCCCTACAAGAAACAAAATGTTAGATCAATAAGCCTTAATAAAAACCATTAAAAAAATCATGATTTGGCTCTATAACTTCTTTGGGTGAGCAAGCCATGACGTGGGGGTCTCCCTAGTAGGGTTAAGGGAAAGCACCCCTTATGGGGTCAAGGGGCAGAGCCCCTTACATGGTCTAGGGGTAGTACCCCTGACACCAAAAGCAATTTGGGACTTGTGAGATACTTGGAATGGCTCAAAATTCACCAAATTTTGTCAAAAAAGAACACACTCAAAAAGAAAAATTTGAAGTCAAACAGAAAGTTAATAGCTCTAAAAGTGACGTTAGTGGATAATTGATTTTAGCATTAATAATTTTGATTCAATTTTAATTACTGAATTTGAGAGGTAACCTGCAAAGAGAATACTAGTAGTTTTGATAAGTTTATCTTTGATGGTCATATTACCTGCAGGTTGGAAACTTGACAAGATGATAATTAATTAAAAAGAGATATTAAATCCTTAGAGCTACAATACTTCAACAAAATTATTTGACATGAATATTAATTTAAAGAGTCGTGAATACTTTATACTACCCCAAAATAAATCTAGACTTTTAAACTTCAAGACTTAATATTGATAACAATATCTAAACTTGAGAAAAAATAATAAATGACTCGATGACATAGTTATTGGAGGACAATCTAAGTAAAACCTTACACTATATGAACATGACCATTTAATCAAACTGACATTAAAATAAAACATAGTTTATTCAAAATTAGTCAAAATGGGTAGTCCAAATTTTTGAAAATGTTATGATTGCCATCAATAGTATTGACACATCTTAAAGGTACATTTTGAAAAATGAGAATTTACCCAAACCGTGTGGTTGCTAGGTAGAGCCCTTGGTAGATAGGTAGGACATACATGACCTATAACAAAAATGTCACTAAAGACATGCAAGATGTAAGGCTTAATCTAGATATGGACTTCGTTAGGATCTAAGCACTGAATATTGTGTTGAATGAAATGACTATATTGTATTCGCCAAAGAGAGTCTGTAGATTGTTTTGATCAACAAAAAATCACATTAAGGATGGCCATCTATCAGGATTTATAAAATCCTTTCACGTTAGGAAAAATTTAAAGAAGTTGATAAGCCCCTGATCACATGAAAAAGGGTGTGGCATCAGTGGATATCAAAAAAACACCCAAGGACTACAGATTTTATGCTAACGTTCCCGGGCTGAACAAATATGACATTCAAGAACAAGTGGAGGATGGTGAAGTGTTGGTGATGAAGATGAAAGAGAAGAGGAGTGTGAAGTTCTGTAAGTAGAGGGAAAGGTTAATCACAAGTTTACCAAGAAGTTTACTTTACCTGGTGATGCCAATGCAAATGGGATTTTAGATGTATGCATGGATGGGGTTTCATCTATTTTCATGCCAAGGGTTGTGTCGAAGAAGAAGTCCAAAACCATTGATATATTTTTGCCTAATTGGGGGTTTTTTTATCAATTGATGCCCAAGAAGGAAAATCCCTGTTACATAGAAAAGGGTGAATTTTTTGGTTTTGTCTTTAAGAGGATTTCATAGGCGTTAGTAAAATTTGGATATCAACTTTCCCAGAATTCCTCAAAGGGATTATGTATTGAGATCAGTCTACCTTTAGACAATTAGGAAAGGGACATGGTTGTCAAACCAAGGAAAGAGGGGCTTAAAATAGAGAGTTCAAACTAAGTTATCGAGAATATATTAAGACTCATGTATGTCTGAAAGTTTCTATTCATCCACTTCAATTTAAAAAAGTGGAGTAGATAAAATAAATAAAAAATGCATAGAGTAAATCAACACAATAATAAAAATGATGAACTAAAAAGCTTAACTTAATTTGCAAGAAAAATAGAGTGTCTACAATGATGCATGAACACGCTTGCCACAAAAGTTAATCTCAAATAAAAAAGTCAATCTCAAATAAAAAATTACATATTATTGCAAAGGTGTAATGTTTGAAATTACTAACAAAAAAGAGGATTATTGACGTAAAATATGAGACTTGGATCCACTTACTTCGTCCTAAATCTATACTTCACACTCACAAAATTAGTCCAAAAGGGTAAGTCGCTCCCACTGTGGTTGCTAAATAAATCCCCCTAAAATTTGAACAAAATAGATTTAAATATGCAATATGATGCTAAATCAAACTCAAATCTTTACAAATATCACTAATAGGAGAGAATATAAAGGAGCAATCAGAATTAATAACGAGTTCTTACTATCATCTTGCTCCTCTTGGGCTTCCCTCCAAGATGTTTCAACGAACTCTTCAATGCAACTTGACTTAATATTAGATTGCTTGATAATGGCTTTAAGATGGATGGCTCAATAGATGCTTCTGATGCTTGGACATTGTGATGGACTTAAGAGGGATACGAGGGATAATAATGAAGGCAACATGAATTTTGATTTCTTCCTTGTTCTTCCTCATGCTTGGACATGCCCCTATTTAAAGAGATTTTTGAAAGGAATTGGAGGGGGATTTCCCTCTCAAATTTTGAATTTGAAGAGGGAGAAGGTTTTAGAGTTTGGAAGCCTCTAGACCTTATTTTGGGAGGGAAACATGTGATTAAAAAAGGTAAGTGAATAAAAATTATAAAATTGAGAATTAGGTGGAAAGTGGGGGTAAATTAGGATTTTAAATATTAAGAAAATGTAAATATGTGGGAAGTGGGATATTTCATGTAATTTAGGATTAATTGATTAATTGACTTAAGGGGATGAAGGGTTAATGTTAATACAGGATTAAGTGTCAATATTAGACGAGATTAGGCATAGTTTAGTGAGTTATTTTGGCGAGCAGAGTAGGTTCATGCAGTCCCATTTATGTCTTTGGGTATGTTTTGCATGCCACTATGTTTTTAATTTGAATTCTAAAGATTCTTATAGATAGAGTTGTTTAGAGGCATTTAAGACATGCATTCTCACATTTCAAGAGTTATACATTTCTTCCATTGAATTACTAGATATATATATCTTAAGTACTGTTACATTTGCATGTTTGTGCCAAGGGTAAGCTAGGATAAAGAACATCTAGATCATAATTCACCATTTCACACACACATGTAAGTGGGAGAACTATATTTTAGATTGACCCCTCTTTGGAGCATCAGAAATGTAGTGCAATGTTAGGCCTTTCGATGGGGACTGTCAGTCCAACTCAATCCTTTTCACTCAATCCCCCCTTATTTGATATCTTGATTATTTGTGCAAGAAACTAGGGTTTGATATCATAGGTACATGTGTGCATACTAAAAAGGTTGAGCAAGTGTGAAAAAACATTACTGAAGTATGCTAAGCATTCAGTAAAGAATTAGATTATAACTATCATAGTGTCAAGATCGACCCATAGAAGTCAAAACTAATTATCGATACTATCCCCTTCATATTGGTTTTTTCTCAAGCCAAAAACATTTATTAGTTATAAATAACCTATATACATAGGGTCAAGGTCGACGTAGAGGGGTAAAAAATGATTGTTGGTATTGTCCCCTTTATGTTGATTTTGTCCTGAGCCAAAACTAGAAATTAGTTGTAAATAACATGTGTTGATAAGGTTAAGATGGACCCATAAGGGTCAAAACTAACTACTGGTACTATGTATTTTCTATCAATATTGTCCTAAGACAGAAGAAGTTGTCAAATCCAGAAACAAATAGAATATAGTCACTTCACATAGTTTTAGGTCAAAAAATCAATCTCCATAGATCAAGGAAGTGAAAAAAATAAGCTAAACCTTTCTCTACCCTCTTACATTTATTTATTACAAATTTTCAAACTTACATGCTAAATATTTTTATCGGATTGTGATTTGTATATACTCTATCAATTCATAGGCAACTTATATTCTATTAGTTTTTATCTTATTAAAAAGTTATTATTTCATTCATCCAATTTTAAATAAAATAAGATTAGCTAAAAGAGAACTTTCTAAACTATCAAATAAGGTGCTCAATGAATATGTTTGGTTGTGTTCTAACATGGACCCTGTTGTTCAAGTTGATACATTAGATGCTTATTATAAGAGGTTAAATAAAACTTATTCACAAGGGAAAAGGTATATGAGTACCTAAAGTATGTGATAGGAACAACATGCAAATATTGGGTTGTTGTGAAGCCAACATACATATCACATATTATGTTTAGCTTTGTTCATTTCTTGGATAGGAAAAGGGAAAGAAAAAGAAAATAGATGGAGAGTTGTCTATAAACGGGAAGAGGAAGATAGATGATGAGCTTTTGATGCCAAAGTCAACAAAATATCTTTTGGAGATGTACATATCTACTTTAAGAATCAATGTACTTACAAGGGAAGATGACACATATGAGTTTACTTGTTAATGTGCTTTTCCATTTCCATTAACAAGAACATTAGGTGGAACCTATCCCTTTCTTCCACTTAATGTTGAATTAGTAATTTGTGAGTTATGTATTATAGTACCTGACATAACATACATCTTGACTTTTATTGGTAAACAATTATTTAAATTGTATTTGTATATTTATTATATTGTTATTGTAAATACATTTATTCTTTTTAGCAATGATAAATTATATAAAAAAGGGAAAAAATCGAAACATCTATAATAGTTTTTATAGATTATAAAATGATTGTGGAGAATTTGATATCTTTTCAATTTTAATTGTGTATAAAATATATAGTATTCACAATTGTGACACTATTGGAGATGAAATATATCACTTGTATAAGGAATGGATTGTGCGTCCAAATAATATTGGCTTTATTCAAAAGAAGCATCCTTTTCAATTTTAAATATTAAGAGAATTTTTGATATGTTTGATCTCCAAGTGTTGTATTGATGCAACACATTTACTAATTATTTATGGTGGAATCTAATGATATATGTAACCTTTAGATTTAAGATAAATTTTCTTGTGTGCATTGTGAAAAACACTAAACAAGAAGTTTTTATGAAATATTATATCAAACACCTACCATTAAATCCAATTTAATGTTTACAAACTTTTAAATAATTATTCTTTTTCATTATGTGATTTGTTACTTAATATTATTTATTTAATCAATATTTATAATTCTTATAAACACAAGACCTCATGTGGGTGATGATCGACATTTAAATAATGTCTCAGTTCACACAGATACGAGTGTTTTGGTTGATCAACAATAAGAACTTACTAAAATGCCTCGTAATCGAGTTAAAAAGAGGTATTAAAACACTTAATGTACCAATTCCTTAATTACAAAATATTGTTTTAATAACTACTTTTAAAATTAAATAAGTGAATAATTAGTGGCCACAAATTCTTAAAATATTTCTTGATTGTTGTTGCTATTGATACTATATTTGTATAAAGTTCAAAATTAAAAAATTAACTATAGAAAATTACATGATCCTAATTTTGAAACTCAAATCAGTTAATGTAAAAAATAAGACTTTTTTGAATAATAATTAGCAACTACTAATTCTTCACCATTATCTGCATACATGTTGAAAAGCTATTCCATTTTATTTTCATTTTACACTTTTAAATACAAAGTTTTCTTAATTAATACATTTTTATAATTACTTTCTAACTTGTTTATTTTGAAAAGAAGCATAATGCAGACAATATAAGCAGAATCGATTGTGGGAGGGAATCTACCACAAATACAAGGTGTAGATATTAACCTTAACAAACATACGATTATCAAAAATTCCATGAAAAAAAATTAGTGGACACTAATTCCTCACTAGTTTTTGCAATCCTTTTCAAAAAAATCACTTCCATTTTGTTGGGAGATAAACCGGAAGCACACGATTTGATTACCAAACCAAGCAACTTAATATGCGGAAATTAACCAGATTCACCAAGTAACTAGAATTCAGAATAACACAAGATATGAGAGACAATACACAACTTGTATTAACACTTTATACAGAAAAGAATACAACAAAGAAGATGCCACTTCTTCTCCACCACCTTACAAAGGTTTCCCACACCTCAAGTGAACAGTAAATCTTCTCCCCAAAGCTCTCCCTCTCAGGTCCCAACACCCAACTCAAATACAGAGTTGGTGTTCACCTCCTGTGCTCCACGCACACCACAAGTGCTCCACACACTCAAACAAGTACTCCACGTACTCCACAAGTACTCAAGGTACTTCAAGTAGATCTCCCATGAACCTGCAATAACCTGCACTTCAACAGACCATACTTATGGAAGGAACTCCCTTGCCTTCCCCTTTGCTCTATCTGAGTACACACCTGTACTCCAAGTAGATCCTGCCTGATACTGCTCCCTGTTGTGTTGCTGTCTATATGATCCTGCACACCTGCAAATCAAACACGGTTCTGCTCACCTGTGAACCTTGACCTTGCACACACATACACCTGCAGATCAACGATCTTACTTACCATGTAGATCACTCTACACCCTGAAGAACCCTTGTCCTTGCCTCACCAAGTCCTTATGATTCTCCAACCAGTACCAAGCTTGGCACTGATAGGGAACTAGGAGGAGCACCCTTACTCACTTCACACACAGAAGGAGCAAACTTTGCTCAACTCAAACTAGAACAACTTTTCCAATATAACCATGAGTCTATTATATAGATCTCATCCAAACAATGATTAGACATCTAATTACAATAATTAGATCCGCAGCTCTCAGTCTAAAAATAGCTCTCTTCATGCAAACACTTGGTTCGTTAGCTAACTGCCTGTAATTAGCTCGCAGTCGAACCACACAGGCGACCGACGTCGGTCCCTGTCTGCTTGGAGGTGACCGACGCCGGCCGACCCATGACCGACGTCGGTTGCTTCTCTTCACTATCTTGCTGACGTCGGCTGATCAGACCGACGCCGGTTGCTCTGACGCTCAGCAACCTTCAGCAACCCCTCCAATGGGCTTCTCCATGTCTGCATCAGTGAAGCTTTTAGCTCCACAACCTAACACATTTCATTTTGCACTTTACACTTTTTAACAAAAAAATTTAGTAGATGTAAATGTTAATTGAATCCTCGCATGTTTAATTTAAAGAAAAGCACAAACACTAACCTTGGAATTTAGTTAGTTTTTATTAATGATGATGTTGATGTAAGATTTTTTTTTTTTAAACTTGATAATCAATTGGCATTAAAAAGCTTGACCAAATACATGATCTATTTTCAACGTGTATGATTTCTTTATTCATTTTTATATGAGACTTATATATATATATATATATATATATATATATATATATATATATATATATATATATATATATATATATATAATTTAAATAATTATTGTTTTAATTATATGATATTTGTTGTAATTTTCAAACATTTATTTTATTAAAGATGTTATATTTTGTTGTTCATGTATATTTCATGCCCAATATTTATGTTAGTGCTTTGTCTTTTTTTTTAAATATTAAAAGTATTTATTAAAAAAAATAAGTTAAACATTTCTTATAATTCTGAATTTGTGATATAATATAGTGAGACATTGAAAAAACTTATTGTGTTGTATATTTTATAGATCTGTTTGCAATTGCAAGGAAATTATTGGTATTAAGAGTAGTAGGATTGTGTTTGGAATGTTTTTGGATTTTCTAACTTTACACCACTTAAATTAAAGCCAGATTTTACTTATTCATGTTAAATATTTTTAGCATATTTGGAATCCTTAGTCATTAATAAATGCAAAGGAACATTTTGATATTATGTTTTGGTTTAAATATATAGATTCAAGTGTTTTGTAATACATCATTGACAATTTTAAGTGATCGCAGAATATTCAATTTATGTTCACTTGGGGGATTTTACAATACAAAATAAGCAATGAATTTGTGAGATCAAAGAGGGAATATGTATTGTCAATTTACACCAAAATTATAAAAAATGTTACGAACAATACAAAGATGTACATGGTGAAAGTAACATATTGTTCATAGATTAAATAATGCATTTGTGCAAAGGTTAATGAGGATGTTTGCTTAAAGATCCCATCTAGTTGGGCATTCAATAGAGCCTTTGTATTTGATAGAAAAATATAACCTCACTTTTTTACATGGTTAAAGTATGTGAGGAAACACCCAAACATGTTTCAATTATTGAAAATATTTAAGCTCATAATTAGTGATTGTAGGGCATATTAAGAAACTCTTTTATGTGAATATTTATATGTTTTTTATTATTTATATGCCTTGTCTATTTATTATTATATTTTCATGATTTAATTGCAGTACTTTTGCACGACATGAAGATGGAAATTGCAAACAATTAAAATTTATTAATTTTACCAAAACATATAAACGAGAATGATTAGTTTTTAGTTAATATTTGTAGATATCAAAGCTCAAAGATCAAAGCTAAAAATATTCAATATAAATGGCTTGCTAGTTCATACAATACACTAAAAATAAGTTGATGTATATAAGATAAACATAACAAGTACAATTGAATTAAACACAAATTAATTTCTTACGAAATGTTAAGGAATTCTTTCAAAATTGCAATATAAACTTTAGTGAAAAATCAAATATACACTATGATGCTTTCATTTTTGTAAATAATAGAGTTGAACAATGATAACATTGAATTCATTTATACTCAAAAGATTGTGATTACAAATATTTTTGGAAATCTAAAAATATTTCATAAAATATTAAATATGGTTTGTAAGTGAACTAATAGTATTTATAATCATTTGAACATAGTGCTTGTGGATGCCCCTGAGGAAACAAATGTGCATAGTGATAAGAGGAACTATATCATTGCAAAGTCCTTCAATAAATATAATATAAGCAAAGACAATTACTTACTAAGAGATTTGTGGTAAAAGTTGGTACTCCTTAAAGATGTGGATGATGCATAAAGTATTGTAAATAAACTAAAATAAAGATGTACAATTTATTATTTTTAATCTTTATTTTTATAAATGAATTATGTTTATGTTTTATTTTTTGAATGAATTATTATTATGTTTTATTCTATGAATTCAAAACAATATGAAATTAGAACTCCAAAATAATTAAGAATTAGTATTTTTTAAATGAATATTAGTAGATACCATTAAATAAAGATCAAAGTTGATAATACAAGTGAAAATTAAAAGGTTTATCTATAAAATATTGAGGACATGCTATGAAAATATATGACTAAACTTTGCATGGGTTAAAATTCTAAGCTTAAAAACTGTTATAAAATATTGAAAGTCGCCTTGAATAGTGATAAAGACCCAAATTTAAAGGTTAAGCCCTTATTGAGGAAGGAAAGGGTGCCATGGACTCAAACTTTTTTTTCCCTCATATAAACACCAAGGGTAAAGAAAGCAGAGGTGGGACAAAGTTTTAAGAACAGCCCTACCATAATCTTTACTACACTACTCACTTTAGAGACTATCAGATTAAAGGCTAATATTCTCTCTTGAGGTTAAGGAAATAAATAAATATAAACACTTTTTTCATTTCCATTTTTAGCAATTCTAATGTAGTTTTGAAGTTCGCAATAGGGATCTATAAATAGATATTTTGATTGTCGATTACCTTTTATTTTTAGACAAAAGTAATGTGGAGAATCTCAATCTAATCACAGTGATAAGCTATATAGATCGTGAACGAAATAAATACTTTACTCCCCACCAAAAATCAATCATGAAAATACATAACCCATTTAAGGATTTTTCAAAAGGTGACCAATAATAGAAACATCATGACAAGTACTGCTAGTCCAAAACAAGCCAAGAAAATACGACCTATAATTCAGTGTCAATATGTATAAACATTCAATAGACATAAAGTACCTATCCAAAACAAGATGAGAGTTCGACAAATACATCTCAAACAGTGACAACTTCAATTCTAGCTTATATGCATTTAATACAAAATAAATATCACTTAAAAACAATAGTAAATAGTACATAAAATAATTCATCTCGTAAATTTATATCAAACTAAATGCTCCATTATATATTGTTTTCTTCCAATACAATAAATAAATAAAATTGTAAAGTATTAAAATCCCAAAAAACCTATTCTATTTAAAAACTAAGAAATATCACTATCTAATTTTCCTTTAACTTGTTGAATAGAAAGAAAAAAATTCTCAACATTTTTCAATAATTATTATGTTGATAATGTGAAAACCACAAATTTCGCTATTGTTGTCTTATATTTGTGATATTAAAATCCAATTTCTCGTGACAAATAATACTAATACTAAGAGGATGGTTTCAATTTGGTTTCATGGAGAGGACAAGTCCATTGCAAATATAAATCAATTGAACTGCAAAAAATATAATATTTTCTTGAAAAATAGGAGCCGTTATTATTATAGAAAAAAGTTTTTTTAAAATAAATAACAACTGAAAACAAGAAGTTGCAACACCTACAAAGAAATTTTAAACACTTTACAATCAATAAAAAATGTTCTATAAATATTTTTTTAATTTTATATTCAAACTTCCTAAAATTCCGCTCCAAATATAACTTTTACAATTACACTACCATAAGACCAGAGTCTGAGTATATAAACTATACTAATGTCTCTTTTTTTAAGTGAAAAACACATGGAATATGGTGCAGAGTTTGATAGAATCTTTCTCATCACACACATGATAGTAGTATTCCGGCTGAATGGATATGAATCTCCGAGCCATGGAAAAGAGGATTTGAGAGAAAGCGATTTGAAGGATGGAGCAAGTTCGACCCAGCAGAAGGCAGCTTCCATTGATGTTCATCTTATACCATTCTAATGCAAACATCTACTTTCCAACATTCAATCAAGCTAGACGTGTTGAAAAAACCGATTGATCCTTAAATCTTGCATTTCTTGAATTTTTCCTTTTCTTGTTGTCAAGCAGAACTCTGCCTCAAGTGGAATGTATCGTGATAAGCAGAAACTCTTGTATCGAAACACATGAGGAAGGGTTTTCAGCGTCTATAGGTGCGCAGAGGCTGCTATATAGCCTGTAAGTTTGTTGTGGTTGGCGGCCAACTGTTTGACAAAATGCCTGGCTGTTTCTAGGTGCGATTTAAGCTTTGTTCTCTTGGGCGTAGAGTCTCCGGTGCTCTTTTCCTTCAGTGGGCGATTGGTTTATTCGGTGGAGGAACCAAGGAACATGAATGACAGTATGCTATAAGATTATCCTGGTGGTTTTCTTGGTTTGTTGTTATTCTTTTAAGGGTTTTTGACCTTGGAGTATTGTTTGACATGCTGCCACATTCCCAATTCAAACTTCTCATGTTTCTTTTTCACCTCAGTTATTAGTTTGTTGATGCCGTCTTAGGGGCTGTTTGATGAAACTCTGTCCCTTTCTTCCTTGGTTCGTTTTTTCTTCAGCTGGGCAGGTAGTTTGTCATCGTGGGAGTGCAGAGCAAGGTAAACCACCGTTTTCGTTTTTGAAGGACTGCATTGGTGGGGGGAGGGGGGATTTTAGGTCCCTTGAAGCCTCTTTCTGATCGGGGTCTGATGTGGTGAACTCTGCTCTTTCTGCCGCTTTGCACTGTCTCTCTCTTTGGGCACTTTGGCGCTGATGGAAGCTTCAGAGGTTAGGGGACAATCCTTTTTAGACCCTAATACTCTTGACAAAGATGAAGAACCTTGTAGATTATTCGGAGGATCCCTTTGAAGGTAGGACTATCTTCTCGGAGGATGTATGGGGAAATTCTTTACCCCACAGATTTGATTATGGAATATCTGAATGTAAGTCGAGAGAGAACCAATCCTCTCTACAGGAGAAGGTATGGCAAAATTTGTTTCTACAAGTGTAATTGGAGGTGACAAACAACCTCTTCATCTGAATACCACTCCTTTCAAACTCAGTAACCCTGTGGCTCCTCGAACCCTTGGTCCTTTAGGAGACTCCACCACATGCTATTTTCCTTTGACTCCTTTGGCCGAAGGTGACGTGACTTCTCAGGATTTTGAACAGCCAAAGATCATCAACAAAGTCACAGGTTATTCTAGAGGATTGGAAGAAGTTTTGGTATAGCGGTCTCTGAAAAGACAAATGTTGGGCTTCATTTTACTTCCGCTGGACAACACTGCGGATACCAAAGGTGATTTCAGGAAGAAAACGCAGAAAGTGTGTTTTAAGATAAGGGGCAAAAACGTTCTACTGGTGTTTGGTGAGGATGTTACTATGGATCTTGTAGCTGAGTTGGCTAATACTACACTGACAAGATGTTTTTTAAGGAGAAGAATCTCTGTCCAAAATTTAGAAAATTGGATGATTCTTTTCTGGCGACCACTCCTAGGCTACACTCTTGTTTCTCATAGTTTAGTTAAGGGTTGGCTTGCCTTTGTCTTCAAATCCTCTGAATTTCTGGTTCTTATTTTGGCTCACAGATGGTTTTGGGAGAAATCCCCGCGTACTCTCAAGAAATGGCTGCCCGGATTTGATCTTTGGGTGGAGAAATTCCTGACACAACCGGTTTGGGTTAAACTCCCAGGCCTGCCACTTGAATTCTGGACTTTGGATATTTTCAAGGCAATATGGGAGCATTGGGACATTTCTAGAAGTGGATCCCAGTTATCTTAAGGAAGCCTCTAGGACGATGGCTAAAATCTTAATTGAATTAAATTTGGAGGGGCTGGAAGAAGATTTAGTTTTGGAATATGGCTCTTGGACGCACACCCAAACCTTAGACTATGTGGGAATCCCATTCAGTTGTGTCAAATGTCATGCCTATGAACACTTAGCAAATGATTGCTCTTTTCGCTTATCTCCCAAAGACAGGAGGAGGATGACAGCATCAACTTTTCAGACTGACAGGGTGATGGAAGTCAGTAGAGAGGGAACTTTTGATCAGCTGCAGAAAACTGATTGTCAAGGAAAGCCATTGAGAACACATCAGTATCAAGCAATAGGGCCTCATTTAATTGGATTGGGAGATGAAGTTTCCATTGTTCAATTAGTCAAAGATTTGTATGATTCTTCGCTTGAAGATCTAAGGGATGTGATGCTTCTGGACCCCACTATTATTCAGCACAATCTCCTTTGGGACACTCATGTCAATTCTTTTAGCTCACAGATGGAAGATAAGGCAGCCCCCTTCCCTCTGCCTACTGAAGAAGGCCCTAAGCTACTAATCCAGAAAAGAGGGATAGTGGTAGATTCCGGACTAAAGGAGAATGTTCTTGATCATCCTATGGATGAGCTAGTTAATTCACATATTGATTTAGTAGACAATTTTCTTCAAAGGAAGAGCAACTCCAAGGACAGCCTAGCCAAGCCAACTCGAAACAATCTTTGCTCTTCAAAATTTATATCTGCTGACACCTCATCCAGATCCAGGCAAATGCGTTATCCTTTACAATCTCGTTGAGGTCCTAAAGCCATCTTTGAAGGAAGCATTGAAGGAGGATTGGGTAGCTTCGAGAGCCCGAATTGTTCTTCGAAGAAAAGTCAAACTTCTCAGATTACTCATGCCAAAACCACATCTATTCATAAAATTCACCAAGGAAAGCAAAAAAAAATTATAAGGGCCCTTGGAGTGGGGACAGTCCTAATGTACTGTTAGTTATGCTTAACTTATCCATCAATATAAGAGGGTTGGGTAATCCCTCCAAAAAAAATGCTTTAAAGCGATTGATTCAAAAGCACAAGCCGGACATGTTAATGATTCAAGAGACCAAGGGGAAGGAGAGTAAGGTCATTGAGGACTATCTAAATTGTTGAAGGATTGGGAGTTTTTGGCTATTGACTCGATTGGCAGCTTGGGTGGCTTGGTTTCGGGATGGAGGACTGCTTCATTAAGGTTGGTCAATTCCATCTTTCTTCCCTCCAGTATTGGGGTGGAACTTCACTCCTTGGAGCTTGGTAAAACTCTTTTAGTTACGAACATCTATGGCCCTTTTGAAGAGAAAAAGGCCTTTTGGGATGATTTATTCTCACAAATTTCCAAAGAGCTGAAAACTCCATTATGGGAGGAGACCTTAATTTCACCACTCAAAGTGTCAAGGTGTGGGGGGACTCGGCTAGATCTGATCCTTTGGCTGAATATTTTTTACACAAAATTGATTATTCCAATCTTGTGGACTTGGAACCCATTAAAATGACTCCCACTTGGCAGAACATGAGATTTGGGATGGATCGTGTGGCCAAGAGACTTGGCAGATTCCTTATCTCGCAGTCCCTTTTGACTGGCTCCAAAAAAATCAGAACTTGGGTGTCTGTGGGGGAGATTCAGACCATCTTCCCATCCTGCTGCAGATTGAAAAAGGAGACAAAAAACCTTCGAGCCCATTCAAATTTAATCCAACTTGGATGTTGGATCAAGACTTCATTAAGCTCATTCAAGTGGAGTGGGTTGTTTTTTGTGCTTGCTCTATGGAATCAGCTAGTCTTCAATTTGCCATGAATCTTTCAAGAGAGTGAAAAAGACAGCCGCTAGTTAGGCTACACTCAAACGTCAAGCTGCTGAGAAGGATATCTTATCTCTGGAAAATCATATCTCTGTGATTTATCGTCTTGACCCTAAACAGGGTTTTGACAAGGACACCTTAATTCAACTCAAAAGTGCTTGAGATGAAGTTACGGGGTAAGCTTAGTGTTATAGAAGCTGAGTGGCAGTTAAAAAACAGAGCTTTGTGGCTGGAAAATAGAGACGAAAACCAAAAAAAAAATTCAAAATTATGCCAATTTTCGCAAAATCAAGAATATTGACTAGGAAATGCAAAACGCTGATGGTTCCACTGTAAAGACCTTTCATGAGATTGCCGACCTAGGAGTCTCACACTTTCAAAAGCAGTACAAGGAACCTGATAAAGTGAACATTGTGGAGATAATAAAAAAATTCTTTCTTCTTTCCTAGCTTTATCACGAGGCTAATAATGTGAGATTAGAGGCCGTTGTTTCCATGGAAGAGTTGTTGGTGGCTTTGGCTACTTTCCGGGAGGATAAAATTTTGGGGGCCCGATGGTTGGACGGTCGAATTCTTCAATGGGTTCTTTGATTTGCTTAGTGAGGATCTTCTTAGATTTATTGAGGATTCTAGGCGGACAGGGAAAATCCATGGGACTTTCAATTCCACCTTCATAGCCCTCATTCTCAAGGACAATTTGCTTAGTTTGATGACTTTTGGCCTATCTCCTTGCGTAATTGTATCTATAAAATTATTGTTAAAATCATTTCAATCCGGATCAAAGGTCTTCTCTCCAAGTCCATTTCAAATGAGCAATTTGGCTACCTTCATGAACGTCAAATTCATGATGTTATCGATGCCGCCCAAGAGGCATTGCATGCTATCAAAACGAAGAAAATGTCGGTTGTGGTTATGAAGTTGGATCTTTCTAAAGCATTTGATAAAGCTAATTGGCTCTATCTGAGATTAATTCTGATTCGTATTGGTTTTCATCTCCAAATGGTTAACTGGATTATGGGTTGCCTGTCTTCGGTTTTTTTTGCCTTACTCATCAATGAATCGACCTCTGCTTTTTTCCATTGCACACAAGGTCTAAGGCAAGGTTGCCCTCTCTCCCCTATGCTTTTTCCTCTGATTGCATAAGGGCTTAGTCAGATCTTTCTTGAGGCCAAGAGAATCGAATCTCATCGTGGGGTTAAGGTTGGTAGGTCTATTTTCCTTATGCATCTGTTGTTTGTGGATGATGTGTTGTTGTTTTGTGATGGATCTCGAAGGGACATTTTAGTGATTAAGGATGCTCTGAAGCTATTTTGTGTGGCCACCGGCATGGACTTAAATGTACAGAAGTCCAACATCTCCTTCAATGGTATAGAAGCTCAACAGACTAGTTGGATTCTTATGGTTTTTCCCTTTCAAATCGTTGATATTATTGGAGGATTTAAGTACTTGGGCATTTATTTGAAGACAAATGCTTACAGGAAATCCGGTTGGAAATTGTTGATTGAAAAAGTGGAAAAGAGAATTTGTTGTTGGTGTAATCGTTAACTCTCGCTTGGTGCTGACTTACTCTTGTTAAAACAGTGTTGGAGGCTATCCCTATCTACCTGATTTCTTTAATCCATATCCCAAAGGAATTCTGGACAAGATCCATTTTAAAAGTTCCCATTTCCTTTGGACTGGTAGGAAAGCGAAGGATAGCATAGGTTTAGTCAAATGGCAGACCCTTGTTAAATCGAAGGAGATTGGGGGATGGGGCTTAAAAGATATTCACTTTTTTGGCGAGGATTTAGCAACTAAAAGTCTTTGGAGGCTTATCTCTTCGGAGGGCCTTTGGAACCAAATCTCAGTGTTGAAGACAGGATTCAGAGTCCTAACAAAAATTACCACGATGCTTCTATTATGTGGAAAGCACTTGTCCAATCCTTCCCTATTATCGGTCATTGGCTCATTTGGAAGGTGGGATCTGGAAATAAAATCAGAGTGGGGATTTATCCTTGGGTGGGTTGCGGTGCTAATTTCAAATTGTCAGAGGATTTGATTGTCTCTTTGGAGGTGTAGGGTATCTCTTTTCTAGCACACGTGGACCATCACCACAATAACCCTTGGCGTCAGGGATGGAAAAGTGCTCACACTTTGGGGTTAGTCAGGGAAGCTGGTCTTAGGTGGGATGAGTATGTTCAGCATTTGCAATGGAGTCACATAAAACTCACCGCTGAGGAAGACGTCCTGGTTTAGTCTTTGAATTCCAAGATGGGCGTCTATTATGTCCATCTAGGCTGTGAGTTTAAATTTCTCAATGTGGCCTACTAGATCAAAGCTCCTGACAAATCTAAAAAATGTATGTGGTTCTCCTTCAACAACAAATCTCTTACTTAGGAGGTTCTTCAAAAAAGAGTTCGAGGAGATGCAATCTTTCCTTTCAAGACATGTAGACTATGAATCATTTACTTGTCACTTGTCCTTATGTGGCTAAGATTTGGGCTAAGCTAGAGGTTGATATAGGCGTAAGACGTTATTGGCAAGGCTTTTCGGTTGTTGACTGTCTTGAAAAATAGTTCGATAAATAAGAAATCAAATTGCTCAAAGCTTTGCCTCTTATTGTCTCTTGAGGAATATGGATTGCTAGGAACGCTTCCATCTTCCAAGGCAAATACATACCTACATTCTAATGTCTTTCCCTAATCCGGCTCATTTTCAAGCATTTCCATTCCACTCCTAAATTTTTGAGATAGATTGTTTATTCATCGTCACATAGACCATGCAGGGGCATGGGGTTACTTTGATGGTGGCAGTCAAGGCACTCTTGTTGTTTGTGGCGCTGAAAATAGTCTTTTTCTTAATTCCCATCACTTCTTTTGTTTCAAAGTTGGGTTGGGACATGGTACAAATAACGTTGTTTTGTTGATGGCTTTGAAACTTCTTCTCAGGCTAGCCGTTGATTATATAGTGGATTTGTTGTTGAACTTTGAGGACTCTTTGGTCGTCCTCAACTGGTTAAAAGGGACCTATGGAATGGATAATTTATGTCTTCTTCCTCTTTTCGCTGACTCATAATTTGGCTCGCTCCTTCGAAGCCATTTCTTCGCTGCATATTTACCAGGAGTTAAACTTTATTGTTGATTCACTCTCCAAGGAATGTGTTTGGATCCCGATCTTTGGGTCATCAATGAATATTGTGATAATGATTGCCCAATAGCATTTGTTATCAGTTTTGAAGGCCTAATTTTTGTTAGTTCTTTGGTTTTGTTTGTCCACTTCTTGTTGGGAGTGGTGGTTTCCTTTGCCACATAATCCTCTTCTTTTGTGATTCCTCTTTGGTGGTTGTTGTGCTTACATGTAGCTCGTCGCTCAATGGTGGTGTCAAGTAGTTGCAGATTCTTTTGGGTTTTGCTTCTCTTTGCTCTTTGGAAACTATGGCAGATTCCTTGATATTGCCTCTTTGGCATTGGTTCTTCAGGTCTGCCTCTTTTGGTTGGGACACTCGATGGTCTTTCCTAGTCACCCCTGCATTTCGTTTGACCGACCCGAAATTGGTCTTGGAATAAGTCGTGGCATTTTGTATGTGCCTCTATTTAGGAAGTGGTCCCATGGGAGGGGGCTCCTAAATTTTCTAAGGGTGTAGTGCAAAGTGAATTTAGGAGCATATGTAGCAAAAGTCATTCCATGGAATAAAAATTCTAAGTGATATTCCTATTTTATTGGAGATAATATTTAAAATTATTATATTTTTATTTATAATTAAAGTTTACATAAATTTTGTCCACTCACATATTTACAAATGGTAAAATATCTTCCTACAAAATAGAAACACATATGGGAAACTCCATTCCTCCTTTTTTCACCCACTCAAACTTTTCCCCTAAAAATAGCTAGCTCCTCACTTTTAGCAAAAGATTCTAAAATTCCTTTTACCATACCTTTCATTTTTCATGGGGCCACCCGCTCATTAAAAATAGGAGCAGCAGCCCCCTCCATGGGATCCCTGCCTTAGTCTTGAGAGAAAAAAACATAATTCAATGCCATTCCACTCATTATGGAAATCCATACAAGACCATGAATGTGTGTATAATGTAAAACATAGATTAGGACCCCCTCCCTTCTCAAGTTATTTCTAGCATGATTTAATCTTCGCACAAAAGGGGCTTCTAGAAGCGATTCCGGGCTTGCAAAAATTGGGGAAGCCTTTCATGACTTTAAAGAGAGATTTTATAAGTTATTTGAACGATGCATTGGAATCTTCTCAAATAATATTACTAAAGCTTTGGCCATCAAAGAATGCCTCCTTCAAGCAAGACAATATTCCTACAATTTGGGGTTTTCTAGATTCTAAGGTTATTTTGAACATTATTAACGATGATGGGTGTCTTTTGATTCTAGATTATTGATTATAAAAGATATTGAGGAATAACTCAAAAAAAGATTTAATTGTTAATCTTTGCTTGATATAAAA
This sequence comes from Torreya grandis, assembly GCA_037957365.1. Classification (NCBI taxonomy): domain Eukaryota; kingdom Viridiplantae; phylum Streptophyta; class Pinopsida; order Cupressales; family Taxaceae; genus Torreya; species Torreya grandis. Next base: position 1,093,215 of record JARHVA010000768.1, on the reverse strand, counting down.
TTTTTTGAACTTTGGACAAAGGACAACTCTTTGTATTAGAGCATACTCAAAACAAGTTACATCTAAGCATTATCAATGATTAAAGTCTCCCTGTATTTAATTGAAACAAGGTATATATATTATCATTCTTTTGATTCTAAAATAACATAGAACAATTTATGTTTAAGCTAATTAAGTTTTGATGGTATAAGCAATGATCTCAAAAGATATTTTGAAATAAATAGCAAGAATAATAACATTATGACAATAATAACAATAATTGTTACACCAAAGTATAACCATGATCGTTTATCACGAATACAATCCATGATCAAACTCTTTGTAATACTATCCTTTGTGTTATTATGATTATTGTTATGCAAATATATCATGTTTTTCTGTTACGCTCTTATTTAGGTTTAAATCTCAGCCCATTCACATGTAAGAGACTATAATAGCCTTTAAACTTTAATATAATTATCAATTGTGTTATTAAAAAAAGATTGCATTTTTATTTCTTAATATTTATGCTCAAATTTTTTAGATATACAAAGTTCACTTCGAAAGGCCTAGCCAACAATTCATTCATCACCACCAACAAAAATCGAGTTATTATTCAAGCAAGACAATATTCATACAATTTTGGGGTTTTTTAGATTCTAAGGTTATTTTGAACAAGATTTTAACCGCTATTAATGATAATGGGTGCCCTTTGATTCTAGATTATTTATTATAAAAGATATTGAGGAATAACTCGAATGAAGATTTAATTGTTAATCTTCTCTTGATATGAAAAATTTTGATCTTTGGATAAAGAACAACTCTTTGTATTAGAGCATACTCGAAACAAGTTACATCTAAACATTATCACTGATTGAAACCTTCATATATGTAATTGAAACAGGGTATATGTGTTATCACTCTTTTGATTCTAAAATTGATAATCGTTTTTGTTGGCTCGATATAGAACAATTTAAATTTTGATGGTATAAGCAATGATCTCAAAAGATATTTTGAAATAAATAGTAAGAACAATAACATTATGACAATAATAGAAATTACTGTTACACCAAAGTATAACTACGATCAGTTATCGTGAATACAGTCCGTGTGTTATTATGGTTATTGTTATGCAAATATATCATGGTTTTCTGTTATGCTGTTATTTAGGTTCAAATCTTAGACCATTCACATGTAAGAGACTGTAATAGCCTTTAAACTTTAATATAATTATTAATTGTGTTATTTTAAAAAAAATGCATTTTTTTTTCTCAACATTTATGCTCAAATTTTTTAGATATACAAAGTTCACTTCGAAAGGCCTAGCCAACAATTCATTCATCGTCACCAACAAACATCATTGATGCACACATTGCGTCATTTGAGAATAAGAATACAAAGAACCCCATAAACTATTAGATTAGAGTTCTTAATTATTATCACTTACTACTTTTATCTTTAATAAATATATAGAACAAATTTTTTTTTACTTATTATCATATTGAAAACTTTATTCGTGGGTTAAAAGTTTTCCTATAATTGCAATATGATCACGTTATCATGTAAAACATCAACTCACATTTTGTGACATGATAAGGTTATCATGTATAACATCAGACGTTTCAAAAAGCAAGAAACTGAAAAATCAGTATTCCTTCTTTTACAAAACTAAACACCCAACAAAATTGAAAGTATAACACCAGAATGTTGCAAAACTTATCAGACAGGTTAAGGATGACTTGACCAAGAAATGAAAACCAGAATAATGTTCATGTGCCACAAACTGAATCTCCAATCGACTAGTCATAAAAATAGTCTGTAGAGCTCTAAAGTGGCTTTACCCTCTTACAATTCTTGGTGACGTGCAACACAGATAAACTTCTCTCAACCTCCAGCTATTGTTGCTTGCCCAGAGTTTCAAGCCATAATGAAGAGAAGCGCACACAAAATCACATTGAATTGTAAAATATATGCAACTAATGTTTGTTAATGTGTTGAATTTTATTCTATCCATGAGCATCCAATTCTAAATCATGCGCAGTTCTCGAAGAGTGACAACACCTCCACACTCATAAGCAATAGCAATATATAGTATCACAAATATGGAGCAGATGAGCAAGCAATGGTCAACTCAAGGCACCACCACAAGTCTTACTGGTAGTATGTCAATATACCCACGAAGACCTGCATAGAAATGCAGAAGGTAAATACACCAATCCAAAATCCTCGAACATAAAAGTAGATAGGGGAGTCCAGGATTTTATATTGTGTGACAAATAAAAACACAGATAATACAAGCTCACTATTAGTTAACCTAATTAAGAACCAAACGAATGAATTAAATTAAGATACAAACTTAGCTGACTACTAATTAAGTTATTGCAATCATGTCCCCATTTAAAATGGGTTCACAATTGCCACTTTCTAGTGCAAGAAATACAATCAAGACACTCATATTTATGTGCATGTAAATTCATTTTCATTCCAAATCCCTCAAAACACCAGAATCACAAAAAGAACAAACCGTGCAGATGCAAAATTTACATAAACCGTATAAGCCCCTTGCCCATAACCAAAGAGAACTATTTCCCCCCTGAAATTACAATGGCCAACTTTGATTTATTACCTAATTTTCTTTTTTAAGACTTCAAGCTTCCGCAGTCCATAATTGTTGAAAGGAAGAATTTCTGGATAAAAACTGCGTAAAAGAGTTTGAAACATCATTACTTTTCTTTTAGACAACCATTGCACTGTTAAGCAAACAAAATGACTCCAATACTTCTCGAGTCTTCCAACTATAGTACAAACCACCTTTTGATTTTACTAACCGAAAACACCATTTACCAATATGAACTACAACATTGCACTGTCAACGGAACAAATACAGGAGCAATGTTTGCCAAATATATCTTACAATAATTGCAATCACAAATCTTTCCATCTAAATCATGCCCAGACATACTTAAATGTGATACCTGATAATATAAGAATGAGAAGGCTGCAAAAGAACGGCTCCTACAAAGATGTTGGCACCTAATGGATAAATATTAAATATCTATACAAACATGATAAATGGAATAACTATTAATTCAAAAACTTGGAAGTAACACAAATTTCAGTTGTACTTTATTCCAATACAAACTGCACAACGCCAGGAGAAAAAAAAAGCATAAGCCATCTTTCTCCCCGCCTAGTTGTGCATATGATTATAAAAGGTGGTTAAAATACTTCCATATAACCTAAAAGATTGAACTGCTGAATGAAAACCCTTTGGAAATGTAAGTAAATGAAATAAAAATACAGTTTTAAGGTAACCACATACAACTTAACACCAGCCTCATTGGATCTTCACCTTAGCAGATAATATCAGAGCTGAAAAGTTCTACAAAGAAGATGAAAGTTGCATATTTATTATTGTTAATCCATCACTGATCTAATGTTTTTTAACTCGGTGCAAATATCCTTTCAATAGGTGATATCTTTAGCAGCCTACAAAACAGACACTTAAACAATGTGAAAAGAGGTCAGATGGGCTCGTATAGGGAAACTTGCTTCTCGTTTGCCATCCAATGGAGTGCCTCCTGTTGTTGTAATCATGCATAAACATTATTTCAGTTTACTTATGCAGTTAATTTAATTTTAAGTAAAAAATTTTAGATATTTTCCTATTTTTAGTCAAATAGAAATTAGGAAAAAACCAGAGTTAGAAATATTAGATATTTTCCTATTTTTAGTCATAGAGAAATTAGGAAAAAACCACAACATGTAAGGAGCCAATAGGAAATAAGAGTGTAATTGGGCATTAGAATCGGGTATGATGTCAATTCGCCAATAGGGTTAATTCATGGAGAAGCTTTACAATATATATAAATTAAAGTTTTCTCCCTTACCCGGGTATGCATTCTGAACAGAAACTCCATTACATGAGCTCAGAAGGAGATTGAATAGATTGTGTTATTTGCTAATATTTGGAGTCTAGTATTCTCTTCATACTCGTTTTATGCTTTTAAATTCATATTTACACTTTAGAGTTTGATTTGTATATACTTGTTGCAGTAGAAATCATCCTAACTCTTGTTGTTAAGCAGGTTATAGGAATTGAGGATTTCCTCCTGTTTCTACATGGTACGAGAGTCATGTCTCTCCCAGATCCATCTTGATTGAGCAAAATCATTTCTCGGTGAGGAAATAGTGCTTTAGCCACCTTGATTGATCTCCTCATCTCTCTCTGATTTTCTCTAAAACCCTTGGTTTTTCTCCTCCCTGTCCTTTCAATTTCTGAAAAGAAATTGCTATATACTGTCACAATTTGATCTTAGGTTTTTAGAGGGAGTTTAGAGGCATTTTCAGTTCGAATGTACATATGATTTTTTCAAATGTTTGTGGGCTTTTTTGTCATGATTCTACTTGCAGAAATAAACCAAACAAACTAAAAATATGCAAAAAAGAACAGATTGCTCAACAAAATTTGGATTAATTGCAAACCTTGGTTATTTTCAGATATTGCAGGCCTCTTTGAGGGGGCAACCTCCTTGAGAGCAGAGCTCAGATTAAAAAATATAGATGGTTCATTTTCTTTCGACACCCCTAACCCTAATATCCTTGCATGCCTAACCCTAATACTCAAGGGTCAGCCTTATGTAGGCACCCGAGTTAATTACAAACTATTCTTATTACTAAAGGGTCGAGCTTACATAGCAAGGGGTCCCTGAGCTAATTAACTAAGAAAGACTATTACAATGCAAAAAGAATATTAGATGGTTAGGACCTCGGCGTCCTAACATGCCCTCCCCTTTTGGAAAGCTTTGTCCTTAAAGCCTTGTGCTATGGAAACTGTTGTTGAAGCTACTGGAGAGGTTCCCAAGTGGGCATCTTTTGCTTGCATGCCCCACCACTGGCCTTGAACATTAGTGATGGTTTGGTTGTGGCGTGAGCGTATGTGTTTGTCCAAAATAGCCTTAGTTTGAGGATGATGGAGCTCTCTTGATCCAACCCAAGAAGGGTCGTCTGAACAAAAACATGTCCAATGACCTTCAAACATGACACATAGAAGACGACATGTCTTGGAAGATGAAGGTAGGTAAAATTTGTATGCAACATTCCCGATTTGTTGTAGCAATTGGTATGGTCCATAGAATTTAGGAGCTAATATTTTACTACCTTTGAGCTTCAAGGAAGTCTACTTATATATGGTTGGAGACGCAGAAAAGCCATGTCCCCTATGGCGAATGAGCGCTATGAATGATATTGATCTACTTGTTGCTTCATATGATTTTGAGCATGTACCAAGTTGTCTTTCAACATCCAAAGTAGAGTCTCGCAATGGCTTAGACTTGAGTGAATCTGAACATTGGAGCTACCTAGAAGGTAGGATGTGAGAGATGGTGGTGGCTGTCCATACGTTGCTACATATGGTGTCATCTTGGTGGAGGTGTGGTAAGTGTTCTACACCATTCAGCAAAAGGTAGCCATTTAGCTTAGTGAGTCTACTGCTCCGAAGCAAAACAACACAAGTCTCCAAACACTTGTTGACAATTTTTACATGACCATCAGTCTGCGGGTATTATGCCAAGCTCATTTTCAATTGTGTTCCCTGCAATTTAAATAGTTGTCGCCACAAGTTATTGGTGAAGCCAGGATCAGGATTAGAGATGATAGGTTATAAACATGTCAGGGAGGCAGAAAATTCGGTCCATTTAAAATTGTGCCACGGGTAATGCTTTGTGGGGCATTAAACAAAAATGGGCATATTTGAAGAGATGAAAATCCACCACAAAGATCACCAATTTTCCACCTGACTTGGGCAACTCCTCAATCATATCCATGGAGATTTCAGTTTGTCCTGCAACAGGGATTGGCAACAATTGTAATGTGCCTAGGGTACATGCAATCTCTCCCTTGTGACACTGAAATGTATCACATTCTGCAACAAAAATTCAATATCCTGTTTCATCCCATCCCAAAAGAAGGTTCTTTTGATTCTTGAATGTGTCTTTAATAACCCAGAATGTCCCACCGATGGTGAAACATGTAGTTCCTACAACAACTTTCCCGAAGAGTCGGCTTTGCAGCAAGCACAATCTGCCTCTGATAATGCAAGCAATAGCCATTCCAAGAGTAGCTTGGTTTCGTCATGGGGTTTGTGGTGAGCCGATGGATAAGTTGTTGAACCTGCACATCTTGTTGCCACTCTTGTTGGACTTCCTACAACCAATCTAGTGTAGGTAAGGACAAGGCACATAAGGCCCCTTGGTCTTAAAAGTTGCATATGGCATCAGCCACCACATTCTCCTTGCCCTTCTTGTATAGAATCTCATAATCATGTCCCAAGAGTCTAGTACCCATTTTGTAGTTTTGAGTATGAGACGCATTGTTCCAAGAAGTAATTCAACTGTGTTGATCTGTCTTATTGCAAAAATGTCACCCCAAGAGTTATGGTCACCAATCAGTTATGGCATGGAGAATGGCTAACATTTCCTTCTTATATGTGGATTTCCCCAGATTCTTACCTTCCAAAGCTTTGCTAGTAAAGGCCAAAGGTCATACTTGCATCAATATTGTACCAATTCCTATCCTTGAAGCATCATCTTCAATGATGAATGGCTTGGAGAAATCAAGAATGGCTAACGGAGGTGTGGTACATATGGCCTATTTGAGGCGTGCAAAGGCACTTTTGTTTGTTCAAACCAGGAAAAAGCATTCATTTTTAAAATGGCAATCAAAGGAGCAACAATTTTACCATAGTCTTTGATGAAATTGAGATAATAGCCAGTGAGACCTAAAAATCTCCAAAAAATTTTGAGGGTTTTGGATTTTAGCCAATTTTGCATATCCTCAGCTTTCTTGGGATTCACTTTAACCCCATCCACTGAGACAATATCCTAAGGTATTCCACCTCAATAGTACCAAAGAAGCACTAGGCACATTTTGCATATAGTTGATTGTTGACTAGGAGCTACAAGGGCTGGTCCAAGTGTAGTAGATGGTCTTCCCAGGTTTTGTTGTGTACCAGAATGTCATCAAAGAACACCAAAATGAATTTGAAAAGCCAAGGCTGAAAAATCTGGTTCATCAAGTTTTGGAATGTTAATGGAGTGTTTGTGAGGCCAAATGGCATCACCAATAATTCATGGTGGCCATCATGAATTTGAAATGCAGTCTAGGGATATGTTCTCCAAGTAATTGAATTTGATAGTAGCCGGACCACAAATCTAACTTGGAGAAAAAAAAAGGCCCCATGCAATTTTTCTAGTAATTCATCAATCATCAAAATGGGAAATTTGTCCTTGATTGTGAGTTTGCTTAGCTCCCTAAAATCCACGCATAACCTCCCAAGACCCATCTTTCTTTTACACGAGGAGCACTGAGAGGAATATAGTTTGATACTTGGCCAAATGACTCCCACTTGAAGCAATTCTTGAACCATCTTCTCAATTTCTATTTTCTAATGTAGGGGTATCGATATGGCCGAATGTTTGGCAGTTGACTACCTAGTATGAGTGGTACTACATAATCATGTGAGCATTATGGAGGTAATCCTAGAGGTTTGGCAAACACCTAAGAGTGCTTACGAAGAATCAACTGCAAGTTTGCCAGTTCCGCTAATGTCCCTATCTCTATCTTGTGGACTGCACAAATTTAAAGTCACCACCCCTCAAGAACCCCTTTTTGCTAGCTTACCCATACGGTGAGAACTAAGTTAAGTGAGTCCTACTGTCATTTCTTTTAGAGCGTATTGTTTACCTATGATTGTGAATCGCATCCATAATTTGGAGAAGTCCCATAGGATGGGTCCTAATGAGCGAAGCCACTAAGCTCCCAAGACAATGTCATAACCACCTAATGACAAGGCAAACATGTCAGATTTGAGATTGTAATCATCTATGGAAACATTGATATCTGACATTTTCCTTTGCAATCCAATGTTCCTCCATTAGCTATCATTACCTCAAAACTGTTGCATGGATACACATAACAAGCCGCCTACTTGGCCACACAAAGGTCAATGAATTTATGAGTGCTTGCAAAGTCAATGAGGATAGTTATGCAATGCCCCTTGAAGTACCCCAATACCTTCATTATTTGAGGAGTTTTGATCCCCACTAGATCCTCGAGTAAGGTTTCTCACTTTTATCATTCTCTTCCAGTTGTTCATCATCTAAGCCGTCTTTAGAATCTCCACTATGTCAAGGATGGAAGGTGCATCAACATCCAAGAGATATTTTTTGTTCAACACATTTATGGCCTAAGCCATATTTGTCATCACGGTTAGCATAGTCCTTTGGCTCAATAAGCGGCCATCTCTTCATGCATCAAGTGCTTGATTTGAGGTGCTTGAGTGCCCTGTTTTGGCTTGAATCGAAATGACTAAGGGTTTTTTCTTGTTGGTGGCTTATAGGGATGACGTTGGGCTACATGTTTGTCCTCGACTAGTTTAGATAATCCAACTACTTCCATCAAAGTATCAGGTTTGAACATCTTGACCTCTGCACGAATGTCAAATTTCAATCCACTAATGAAGCAACTTTTTAAAAACTCCAAATTTAGGCCCTTTGTTTGTTTGCGTAGTTTTTCAAGCTAGGTTCAGTAATCATGGACCAAGTGAGTTTACCATAAGTTGATCAATGCTCCAATGAAGTCCTCACATGCACTGGGGCCAAACTAAGTTAATGTGTTTGCCGAACTCATCCCATGTGAGAGTCACATGCGTCTTTTCTAAACACTGGTACCATTGAATAGTTTCATGTTCCAAGTTGAATGAAGCTATTGGAAGTTTTTGATCTGAGAGTTTGATGGAGAGAAAAATATTGATTTGCCTTATATAGCTAGCTCATAGGGTCATCTTCAGCTAATTTCGAAAAATCCAGCCATGTACAATGCTAGAACCTATAGTGCGATGGGTTACTGTGAGAGTGGTGCCCACTGTTAGAACTATGTGCATTGTTTTCACTTATGGTATTATAATTAAGAGATTTGATGCTTTAAAATCCATAAAATAAAATCAGATAATCTTTTCGAAAAAATGAGTACATTTATTTATACCTCGACATTTCGAATCACCAGCCGTAATCCATCATCAAGAGAATGGGATTTATGGTGGAACAACAAACCCAAGCTTCTTTAAATACGTGATGATAAATGGGTCACAAAAGGCATTGAATTAATAGCTACTCTCACATTCAATGCCTTTGTAACCCGTTTCTATTTACCTAAATAAATAAGCTCGAGTTTTTTGTTCCACCATAAGTCTCAATCTTCTAATGGTGGATCACAATTAGTAATCCAAAATGTCGAGGTATAAATAAATGTACACAATTTTTTCCAAAAGCTTATTTGATATTATGGTATTATACTTGGCATTCAGTCCAGTCAATATACCATCCAAGTCATCTATGCTATTGGAGTATAGTATATTGTGTTGTCTACATTGTCCTGAGGCCCTCATCTAACTTTTCCAAGGAAAGATCTTGAGAGTGTCGATCCATCATTGGGGCCACGTTGGGTTTTTTTTTTTTGGCTCTTCTAGTGATTGTTTACTGTACTATACCCAAACAACAATTCTCGAATATTCTGACCCTTTTGGGTTTTTTTATTATTGTGCTTGTAGGATGTTGAAATATTGTGACCCTTTTCTAACTTTTGTTGGTACTGTGTTTCTAAAAAAGATCAGCTTTGAATTTGGGACTCCAGGAATGCCAACGACAACACAAAAGGTTGGTGTAGGGTGTGTTTGGTTTGTGAACTCACAAATATGCTAATCTTGTTTGTAAATAGCATGTCAGCGCAATATTTCAGAGCTCTAAGTATGGAGGATTGAACCATCTCGTAGCCCACTTCCCATCTCTAAGGTACAACGAAAGTAACTTCTTGGGGCTAACCGCTTACCAATGCATCACAAAATACAAATTGTTGAAGGCTTCCAATGGCAAAAAAAAAAACTAGGCGCAACCGATATATCCAAAAGATACGCGGAAGCTAAAATCCATATATAGCGCTATCTAAAGCTTGGATATTGGTAGAACACACCTCACTTCACGTGCCGACAATGTTGTGCTTAGCCACAAATGATAGCTTTTTGTAATATTCATAATTACCCAAGACCCCAGGACGAGGGGACGTGGGGACAGGGTTTCCGGATGGCCATAAAAATCTAAAATTTTGGAAACGGTGAGGGGACGGCCAAGTAAAATAATATATAAATATTTAAAATTTTAAATATATAAATAAACTGAAAAAATAAAGTAGAACTAGATACATCAATGATAGATTAAATGATCATACATTATAGTTTTAAAGTTTTTGATTAATACATCAACTATTCAACACGCTGCCCAAAGGCCAAAACAAAATGAAAAAACATAGTCAATGAACATCCAAGCAAGTATGCAACTCAAAAATAAGAATCATCATATGAAACAACATCCATGAACTACTCCTCGCTAGAATTGTTGTTTTCATACTCATTCTCAAAGTAGATCCCAATCAATCCTTGTTGCACATTATGCTCCTCTTCAACTTGGCTCAGTTCCTCAAGATCTACATCCCATCATATTGTTGGGGTTTGCATGTACTCAGGGGTCTTGTGATCCATTAGACGCAAGGCACTGTGTACAACCACAAGCTTTTCCGCTCTCTTAGAGGTAAGTTTGTTCCTCTTAAGACAGTGGATCCAACCATATGTCAACTAATTCCTCTCAACGGCAGAGGAACTAGAAACTTGTAAAAGGAGACGAATTGCAAGTGTATGTAACTGTCCTGGATGCCTATACAGTGACCACCAACTCGCTTCTCTTGTGCCAATGTTGCCCTATCTATCCTTGCTAATGTTTTGTAGCCATCAAGTTCTGTAAACTTGATCCACTCGATCTTGAGATGTGAAGCCTCCTTTGTAGAATACATTTTTTTCAGGGCCTTCACTAAGCCCCCCTTCACCTCATTGTCCTCCCAAAGGGTGCATCTACCAGGGCTGTCCACATACCATTTTGGATTAAGGGCATATGCAGCCATATGTAGTGGAGTGTTCAGTTTCTCCCACCTCTTTTGAATGATGGGCTGAATATGCTCATTGTAAAAGTCTAGGGTGGGGTCCCTCACCTGAATAGCGGCCTTCATTTGGCCAAGCATATTGTCGATGCCCTCATGCATCTCACCAAGGTTAGGCTATCAAAATCCCCATATTTGACGATGCTAAAACTGAAGATATAATAGATATGATGTATTTTGCATCAGCCCAAAATGTGTATCTCGCCACCACTTCCTTCACTCTCTTTCTTTGCTCTATCTTGGACTCCAACCACCGAGTCCACCCCAGTGTCATGATCATAAGTTACAGGGGCCCCTACAACTCAAGCATCATATCCAACAAAACAAAGTCGGATGCAAAACGGGTGTCAAATGGCTTGAAGAATTGCTTCCTCGAAAAGCTTTGAACAAGTGCTAGTGATGTGTGGTGATTGTAGATGAACATCTACACCTCCCTAGCCTCGTCCACTATCTGTTTGACCCATTGAATTTTCCAATGTCTTTCACTTTTAGGGTTAGCTTTATGTTATTTTAAGTTTTTAAGTCATTTAATAATTTTTATTTAATTTTATTAGAAACTTTTTATTTAGTTGCAAACTTAATGCATCCATAGAAGAATTTGGGGCGTCTAGGACATCCCTCAACGATCCTGGGGACGTCCTAGATGTCCCAAACATCCTCTACAATCTCCCAAAAACAAAACATTTCCAGAACTTTAAAACAAAAGCCAAAACGTCCCCAAGACGTTTCCCAAAAAATTTCATTTTTCCAGAAATGCCAAGGGGGCGTCAATGTAGAATTACAGCTAATTGCGGAGCCATGATTCCCTAAAGGCAGGAGAAGCCTCTTTAACACCACCATGGAAGTGGTTATCAAGACCAAAAAGTTGACACAGGATCTAGAGACGGTTTTGTTGGACAAAATAGAGACCAAGCGTTTAAAACTGCAAGATGTCAAGGAGCTTGCAAAGACATTGGAAATAGGCTGAAGATTTGGGTTGAGGAAGATATTGGGCGAGATGATGTCTGTAGTAAGAAGAAAGGTGGTATTTCTGAGAAGGGCACTAGTGGGATACCATGTCCATAGGAGTGGCGGTTGAAGATGGGAACTGAAGCATTCATCAAAACCTTTGTGGCAATACAGAAATTCTGTCCTGAATCATCTTGGAAGGAGGTTGTAGGCCTGGTAAAAATGGCCAGTAGAATTTCATTCTCAGAGGACAAGAAACTTAAGCTGAAAATATGGTCGTCAAAACCTATCCATTCATGAAAAAACAACTGATTGCATATAGGACAGAGTTGGAGGAGCATACTAAGGGATGCAACAAAGTAGATATTAATACTATAATGCAGCATTAACACTTCTTTCTATCCAGCTTTGAAGAAGGCAGAGGAATAGAGTCAATCTTAACAAAGGCCCTGTCATTAAGGGTAGCAAGTGATTTTGTTCTCAAAGCATATAATGGTTCTTTAAAGTCGGTGTGCCTGAGGGGTTGTTTGACTTTGAATAAACCAAAAACCCATGTTTATTTTGCAAACTACAAAACGCACAATATGTGCTGAATGGTTAAATGATAATAGTTAGAAAATTTCTAAGATATTAGTAATAGTTGTATGTTGTAAAGAGAGTAATATGCCTCCCTATAACCAGATACACATAAGGAAGTAGTTACGAAAGGAGGAATATGCTACACCCTATAGTTACTAGACGGAGTACAAGAAGTTATTAGTGATAATCCAGTCGTTTGTCTGGGACCATGTTTAGTGTGTTTAGATGTGTGTTAAATGGTGAAGTGCTAGTAGTTAGAAGATTGCTATGATACTAATAATAGTAGTGTGAAGTCAAGAATGAGTAATATACCTCCCCATAACTATATACATATTAGAAAACAATTAGGCATGGAGGAATATGCTACACCCTATGGTTACTTGATGGATTATAATAAGTTAATAGTGATAATTTGGCCACTTTATCCGGGGCCATGTTTATTACTCTGTATTAAAACCCACAAGTAACCACTGGGTAACCATGGGTAAATGGAAATAATTTAGCAAACAGTTTTCCAGCCAACTTACCATGGGCTAGGTAGATGATTATTACCTGCAGTTTTCAGCAAGTAATCGCCGAAAACCATGGTTAAGAGTCATCGACTCGGCCCTACCCTGACAAGTGGCGAAACATAAGGAATAGGAGTTAAAAAACATCATTTTGTCATTTTTTATATCGCAAATTTCTACTCTGCAACCTTCTGCCGCGATTTTATCATTGTTGTCTAATCATGTGAAGATCACACCCTGAATCCGTCATTAGAGTCATGATTTAGTCACTGCTGGTCTGACACCAAGACTCAAGGTTGCCCATGGGTTTTGATACAGAGGCCTAGTCCAAACTCCAAACTACACATCCACAACTTAGGAGACAGAAGGAAGCTTGTTATATTGCTATAGTGGCATAGCCTATCACCAAGTTTTATATCTGCTAGATTATTGTAACCTATGCAGTGTGCCTTGTGGCTATGATATTTATACTTTTATTATTCTTCAAGAATCAATATATCTGTTGTAGCGTTATAAACACTTTAGCAATGGCCTATAAAGCACCAGCCTCCACATTTTCTCGCAGTTGCGAAAGGAAAGTAACAACATACAAGAAAGCCCCACAAAATTTGAATGGTTTGAACTTTGAAATGCAAATTTGAGAGGTAAGTGCAACTAGGGTTTAATTTATTTTTCCCCATTTTCTTCGTACTTCTTCTAGGCTTCCAGCGGCCAAACCCTGAGGTTTTAATTTCTTTTTACGTTTGTTTTATAGGGTTTTGAGTTTTCAACTTCAAAAATGGCATCCGGTTTCCATAGGGCCTAGGAAATCTGATGACCCAACATAGAAGCATTGTTATGACAGCCCAAAGAAGAATTATCTCATATGCAATTATTGTGGGTTTAAGATGAGTGCAGGGGCCAATGATGTGCGGTTTTGCAACAAAACGTCACCTGAAATTCAAAGAGAGATGGTTGATATCCTAGTTGCATGTGAGGAGAAAAGAAAAAAAGGAAAAAGAGAGGACTACAAAAGCACTTGCAACCGTGATGAATAAGGGGCAGCAAGAGTTGATTATGATGAGTTAGGAGTCTATGTTCCCAAAACATCGTTCGGAGATGGGGCTCACCTAGTGAATACAATTCGGGTTCACCTTCACTTTTTTCCCTTTAAATACCCATGGGCCACAACCTTCACTCGAAGGTACGGCTTGGAACAAGGAATTGCAAAATGAGCAAGGGTGGTTGTGGCAACTTATAGTACTACAACATCCCATTCATTGTGGCGAAAGGCCCACACTGGGAGAATTTGGTAAATGCTTTGATCGTTACTAGGAACGGGTTCAAATGCCCTACTCATGACTTGAGAGGCTCAATGTTGGAGGATGTTGTTTAAAATACATAAATTATTGTAGATGACCAAAAGAATATGGCACAAAAAGGACTGCAGCATTTTGTCTAATAGGCGGATGGATAGAAGGACCCGCACCTTGATTAACTTTATGGTGGCTTCAAGTGAGTAGTTGGTATTCTTGAAATCAATAAATGTCTATGCCAAAGGGAAAAATGCAAACACTATGTGTAATATGTTGAACGAGGTGCTCATGGAGGTTGTTGTGGAGAACTTGTCCAAGTTGTGATTGACAATGCAACAACATATGTAGCAACGGAGAGATTTCTTGAGGAAAGATGTCCTTTACTTTTTTGAAGCCCATTGCATTGATCTCCTACTTGAAGACATAGGAAAGATGATATGGGTGAAAAATGTGGTCAAAGAGGCAAGAAATATCACAAAATACATCTACATTCATCCTTGAGTGCTAAGCTTTATGAGAGAGCACACCAACGAAAAGGAGCTTGTGCGACTGAGAGCCACACAATTTTTCACAAACTTAATCACATTGTAGAGCATTGTAGTCTCGCTAACATCTCTTAAGCAGATGTTTGCGATCATACAATGGTTGGAGTCTCTCTATAGCGGGAAGGCCGAAGGGGAAAGGGTCGTGAAGACCATTTTTATGACGTGTTTGCAAAAACCACAAATGACGTCATCTAGGTAACTTTAGACTTAATTATTTTTTATTTATCATTTATTTTTTTATTATTTTTTTGCTCAAATTTATATTAATTTTATTTTTTAAATTATATGTTATTTTTTTTAGGTATTAGAACCTCTAGTTAAAGTTCTATGGTCAGTGGATGGAGAAAATTATCCAATGGGGTATTTGTATAAGGCCATGGTCATGGCCAAGGAGGCCATAGCACATTATTATAGGCAAAATAATATATTTATGAGCTTGTTTGGCACTTAATTGATCGTAGATGGAACCAACGGCTCTATCGACATATACATACAACAGCCTACTAATTGAACCCCAAGTTTTTGTCGGGCCAAATATTAATGGAATGACAATAGACAATACTTGGTGCAAGCCAAAATTGTATTCACATTCATTGTAAATGAAGAAATATTCCAATATATAAAGCCAATGAACAGTTGTTCATTTCACTTTCTAAGGTGACTCTTCCTATTCGTATGGATGATTATTCATCTATCACAAAAAGACAAAAGCCTTCCTACAAGACAATTAGGATTAATAACATATATTGTACAATAATGTTACATCACTCGCTTAATCTGCAGAGGTCATTGTGAGACCAAGCATCCTTTTGAACTTTTCAAAATTTTCTTGTCCTAGTGCTTTTGTCAGTATGTATGTTGGTTGCTCTGTGATAGGACAATGTAGTAAGATTACACTGCCATCTTTCACATAATGCTAAATCAAACAAAAAATAGTGTTGATGTGCTTGGTTCGATCGTGAAATACTAGATTCTTTATTGTTTGAATTTCAGAAGTGTTATCAACCATGAGAGGTGTCAACAAAACCTATTGTTCTTACAAATTTGAAAGAACCCTTTTGAACCACAAGATCTCTCTGGTTGCCTCTGCATTGCTATGCATTTTGCTTTCATTGAAGAAATTGTTGGCACTGATTGCTTTTTTGACTTCTAGCTGACAATTGTTGTTTTGAGATTCATTAGAAAACCAAAGGTGGATATTCCATCTTCAAAATCACCAACATAGTCGGCATTTGAGCATCCAACCAATTTGAAGTCCCTTGCACTAAAGTATTTGAGCCCAAAATTCTATGTTCCTTTAAGATATCGAAAGACTCTTTTAGTTGCTACTCAATGACTTTCTCTAAGTTGTTGCATGAATTGAGAAAGAACACCAACAGTGAAATAAAAATCTGGTCTAGTTATAGTCACATAGATCAGAATTCCAATGAGTCGTATGTATTTAATAGCATCTACATAATTTGTGGCATCTATATATACTTACAATTTCAGAATTCCAATGAGTCAATTTCAAATTTTGTTCCATGGACGTACTAAGAGACTTACAATTTGTCATTCCGAACTTGCTCAGAATGTCACCAATGTACTTTTATTTAGTGATAAATATATACTTTGGTTATTGAATTATTTTAATACCCAAATAGTAATGAAGATAACCCAGATATGTCATTTCAAAGCTTTTCATCAACTATTATTTGAAATTTGCAATGTATCTTTCATCATTTCCTATGGCAAGTAGATCGTCAACATATACCACTACAAATACAACCGTTTTGTCAACTGTTTTGACAAAAAGGGTCACATCTTCATACTCAAAATGTTTGATGTTCATGTTTAGTAGGTGCTCAACAAGTTTGTCACACCATGCTTGTGAGGCTTGTTTCAAACCATACAACAATTTTTTTAGTTTGCACACTTTGTGCTCTTGGTCTTTTACCGCAAAACCTTCAGGTTGTGTCATATACACTATCTCCTTGAGATCACCATTCAGAAATGCAATTTTGGCATCCATTTAGTGAACATTTCATCTGTTGTGAGTTATCGAAGCCACCATGATTCGAATGGTCGTCCATTTTGTTGTAGGTGCAAAGGTTTCATTGTAGTCAATTCCTTCTTTTTGTGCTTGTCAAGTGAGCCGTTGATTTTGTACTTGTTATAAAAGACACACTTGTAGCCAATTGGTATACAACAGATGGATGATCAACCAATTTCCAAGTTTCATTCTTGACCAACGCATCATACTCACTTCTCATAGCATTTTTTCATGCCTCAAGTTTTTTAGCTTGTTTGAAAGAATTGGGTTCAGAGTCAAATGCAACATTGACTTCTTCACGAAGGTCTTCCAAGGTAAGTTTTTTTATCTTATCTTGAATTTCATCAAGGAACTTTTCCGATTGTTGTGTCGTTGTGTGTGCACTTCTTGTCCCTGTTTTCCCAACCTCATTGAGTCTGACATCTTTCAATGTTTGTTTGGCCCATTTTGGAATCTTTTTCTATGTAGCTTGTTGAATCATAGGTGCCTCTGTTTTTTAATTTGAAACTCCATTTTCTGCCATCTGACCATCCTCTGATGAAGTTTCATTGTCTTCTACAGGGGAAGTGTCATTTTCAGTTACAAGAGTCAATAAAGATTCAAGTGTTTTCCAATTGCGTGTTCCCCTTTCATTGTTTGGAACCTCCATATCAACCTCATTTAAAACATCAAATTTAACATATTTTTGCAGTCAATTCAGTTGTCAACTTATGCTAGAGTTGTTCTTTACAGTTTCACAAAAGATGACATCCCTTGCAATGAAAAATTTCTTGGTGTTCTCATCAAATAGCCTTTATGATTTTGAAGACTCAAAGTATCTTAAAAGTGTGCATTTGCAACCCCTGTGTTCCGATTTGTTTCTTTTCTCCTTTGGAATCAATGCATAGCATGTGGATCCGAAGATTTGAAGATGTCACACTGAAGGGAGATGACCACACCATACTTCATATGGAGGGTTGTTGATGGTCAGTTGTTGTGAAAGTATATTTTTGTTTGAGTTTGATAGAATACATGAAGCAATATATATGCAAGATCTAGAGTGTAAATGAATAGGCAAAGCACAACAAAATAACCAAATCAATGTACACAATGAGTTAACATGGAAAAACCTCCAAGAGGTTAAAAAAACCCACAAAGTGATTATTCATTCGCTGAGACTCTTTCAACTCAATACATGTCCTTCTTCAATCTTACTTCCTCTCAAGCTTGCCTTCACAAAACTCTTTAATCACCCAAGTTTCAATGTGTCAAGTGTAATTTACCAAAGGGGTAAAGCCCTTTTTATATTGGATCGTTGTAACCAACGAGTCCAACCTCTCCCTGATAACATTTAAAACAAATGGTGATAAATAAATAAATAAATATGTTTTATTATTTCATTACACGAGGTTTTAACCTGTGCTAATAAATATGTTTAATTATTTATTTACATGAAGTTTTCAACCCTTGTTAATAAATTATAAATCATTATTATTATTTAATTAACCGAAATTAGTTAAGGGTTTATAAGGGGAACCACTTAGACATTAAATGTTCCAACAGAGTTGCTTCTGCCTAGAAGTGTAGATTTACCCCTTTGAAGAACAACATTGCTCGAACAATATTCATGATAGTTCGGTTTATCCCCTCAACAACTCCATTTTGTTGTGGAGTGTAAGGAACTGTGAGATGATGCGAGATTTTGTTTTGCTTGAAATAGGTTTCAAACACTTGTAAAGTGAACTCACTACCATTATCAGCCCTGAGTGTGTCACTTTTAGATTGGGCCTCATTTTCAACCACAGTTCGAAACTTTTGAAACATTATGGCTTCCGATTTCTTTTTCAAGAAATATATCCATGTCATCTTGATGTAGTGATCAATTAACAATATGAATTATTTATGACCACCAGTGGGGAGGATGGGGAGAGAACACAGATCAAAGTGAACTAGCTGCAACTTGTCGACTTTCCATTCTAAGTTTTGAAACGGTTCTCTTTCATGTTTTGCCAAAATTCAAGCTTCACACTTTTCAATGTTTTTGGCCAAAGTCAGCAAGCCTACAACACCAATTTTTTGCATAGTGTGAATGCTATCATAGTGCATGTGCCCAAATTTGGCATGACAGACAAGACGAGCTAGCATTCCTTCTATGAGATGAACGAAATTCCTTGGAGCTAAGTGTTCATCCCTGAGTTTCAGCAATTTTCCTTCCTCTTATCCAGTCAGAACAACTTTGTTATCACATTTTCTTGTGACTTTCACCTCTCCATCATCAAGCAGTATGGAGTGACCTTGTTGTCGAATTACCACAAGAAACAAGTTTCTTTTCCACTGAGGAAGGTATAATACATTGTGGAGAATGAAATCTGGATATCTCAGTGACTTGAGTTGGATTGTATCCTAGACTTGTTTTATCTACCAAATACACTAGACTACAACTTTCTCGTGAAACTCCAAAAAGGTCCCTTTGGAAAGTCATATGTTGTGTGCCACCAATGCCTAAAACCCAAGCATTAGCCTAGGTTGAACTCTCTGAGGAATTATTCACTTCATTAGAGATGGAAAACACACAATCACAAGAGAGCTGAGTTGAATCATGTCCAAGTTTTTCCTCCTCCTTTTATGCTTTATGTTTTCTAAAGGCTTCAATTTTCTTTCATGGTGTCTTGCATTCATGGGTCTCATGACTCCCTTTTCTAACGAAGCATTTGCAATGCAAGTGTTGTTCATCATTCAAACTTCTTGATTGTTTTTGCTTGATTTGTAGCCACACCCTTTGTTCTTCATTTTGCCCTTTTCATTTCATGTATTCTTAAAAGAATTTCCCTTTAGATTTGCTAATAAATGCTTTTTTCAGTGGACTCTATTTTTCTTCCAAAGATTTTTCTCTTTCGGCCATTTTCTCAACTAATTGATCAAATGTGAGTCTTCAACAAATTGTTTGCTTGCAATGACTCCAAGTAGGTTGAGTATGTAGTAAGGAGAGCCTTTATGAAGGCAGTCATATAGACATCAATTTTTATGCCAATAGTATTAACATCATGCTTGATAGCACAAAATTTAAAAGCCAAACTCATGACATCCCCATTTTTCAACTCTACATTGAATAGTTTCAATTGTAACTGTATGAGCTCCAATTCTAAGTGGAAATCATACAATTCCTTCGATTTATGAAGAGCTTCCCATGGAGTGTTGTTGCACACCTGAAAGTAACTTAACACCTATACCTCAGTTGAAGCCCTCATCAAGGCCAATGCTTTAAAGTTCTTTTGTTTCCATGCCGAAATCTCCTTTACATCCTTCGATTTGGCGAGTTGATCATCTCATCACAAATATTGAACCACAGGTCATCGAAGATTAATGTGTTATTCACTTGTCTAGACCATTCTAACCAAGTTTCTTTCCCGATTAGGGTTGTGCCAACAATTGTTTCAATAGAATGCATGTTTGTTGTATCGAGAGATGGAAAAGTTCTTTATCACTCCAAAAGGGTCTCATTTTCTATAAGCCATCCGATTGATATACTAAACCTCTCTATATGCTCACCCTTCCTATATATACCCATCAATAGTTGAAGAAGTTCGTACTTTTTATATACCTAACAGTACGTGAAAGAGACGTTAAAGTACGTAAAAGTAGAATGGTACAGGGTACCTAGTAGTACATTAAAAAATTTGGTCTATCTATGACACCTGCTTAAAAAGAAGTCCTTGAACATGGACGTGATGACCCAATATATTCAGATTGTTTTTCTCAATTTCAAAATTTATGTCTAACAATAGTCGCAAATGGATAACGACGGGAATGGGCAAATGAGTTTTTCCTTATTTCTCCACAACAGTTTATAAGGACGAAGCCAGAAACGTCATTGTTGCAACTATGTTAGGCTATAAATGTAATAGTTCGATATCGACGACTTTACTTGTAAATGTGAACTAGAGGCACTGTTGATATTGAAAGTTGTGTTTGCACATTTTGATTTGTTTTCAAATTTTATTTATTTTCGGAAAAATGAAAATGATTTGGTTTGACTTTTTTTGCTTAGACAAGTCAAAAAATAAATAAAAAATGCTATTTATTCCTTTGTGGGAATATTCTCCATTCAAAATTTGACTTTTAATGAAATTGGAGTCAGAAATTTTAATGAAAATCAAATTTATCTCTTGCTTGGTGCCACATTGATGAGAGTGTGGTTGAAATGCCTCGTTGGAGGTATTCCACACGCTGCTTTGATCAGCAAACACAGCCAAACGACAGCTAATAAGCCTTTTATTAGAGCATACAGCCACCAAAGGTAAAAAACACCTTGGTATTAAGATTTATCTAGCAAAAGCGCAGTCAGAGAAGACATTATTCAGCCATACAGCAGGAAATAGACAAAAATATGATGCCACGCGGTCCAATATCAAGGAGTACGCAGCTCCACACAGTGCTAGGACTCAAAACGCCTTCCTTTAAAGTCGTACACAATCCAAAAACAAATCTGAGATGTCAGAAGACAGTCAAATACATAGTTCACATAATCGATTGGGACAAGTACTCGCCAAGGGGCCAAAATGGGTAATTGGCTTTTATTTGACCCGCTCAATCAAATAACCGACAAAGGCGAACAATACTCGAAATTCACCCGAGGCAGACAATATATAAATAAAATAAACATTTAAGTATAAGTTTTGGACGTCTAGTTTCTTAGACTTTAAGTTATATTTTATTTATATACTGTTAGGGTGTTTGAGAGTGGTTTTGGACCTCTAGGAACTATAATGCAAATTCTAGGTTTTGGAGGATGCTATCATATTTCAGACTTAGTCAAATTTCAGGGTTTCAGACTTTAGCCATATTTTAGGGTTTCAAAATTTCAAGGAGACATCATAGGAGGGATGAAAGCTACATGAAGGGATGTAGGTATGATAGAATAGAATGAGAACATCTCTTGCAAAGTGCCACAAGTCGATCCCACCCCATTCCCTGTGCATAGATTACTAGACTTTTTCAGTCTCCCTTAGTTTTCCAGAGAGCAGGGAAGAGAAAAATATAGATTCTTGTAATTTGTATTTGTAGATTCTTGTATGAGTATCATTGTATCAGTTTTAATCTATGCATAGGGAATGGGGTGGGGTCGACTTGTGGCACTTTGCGAGAGATGTTCTCATACTATTCTATCATACCTACATCCCTTCATGCAGCGTTCATTCCTCCTACGATGTCTCATTGAAATTTTGAAACCCTAAAATATGGATAAGTCTGAAACCCTGAAACCCTGACTAAGTCTGAAATATGATAGGATCCTCCAATACCTAGAATTTGCATTATAGCTCCTCGAGGTCTGAAACCACTCTCAAACATCCTGAAAGTATATAAATAAAATATAACTTAAAATATAAAAAACTAAATATTGAATGTTTATTTTATTTATATAGTCTGCTTCGAGGGAATTTCAAGTATTTTTTGCCTTTGTAAAAAAAGTTGTGGTTTTTCAAATTTGGCGGTTTTGAGTGGCGGTTATTCGCCTAGTGATTTTCCTGGTGAGTAACCGCCCAACCAGTAGTTACTCATCAATTAAGCCATCTGTGCTCAAAATAAAGTTGAATGCCTTCCTATAGACAATAAGATTAGCAAAAATGCCTTATTCAAACTAAAATGTCCTGCTAAAAGTCAAAAAATCGGAGAAAATTTTACTAAGATTAGCCAATACATCCTTCTACAGCCACCATGCAGGCCTAAGAATAGGACTGAGTTTTGGAAGAAATTTGATTGGCTTAGAACAGCAGAAGAAAGAATAGAGAAAAAGATTAATCAATAAGGCAGCCTAAGCTTTGATACCAATGTCAGGCCAAGGATTAATAAAATGACAATGAACAATATTTGGTGCAAGCCAAAATTGTATTCACTTTCATTCGAAAAGAAGAAATATTACAATATATAAAGCCAATGAATCATTGTTCATTTCACCTTCTAAGGTGACTCTTCCTATCCCTACGGATGACTGTTCATTTATCACAAAAAGACAAGCCTTCCTACAAGACACCTAAAATTAATAACATATATTGTACAATACTGTTACAGTTTTTCTATGCCGATTCATTTAGGATCAATGAAGAGGTCATGGATGGTCTAAGCACATGCATAGAGAGGATGATTCATAATGAAACCACTAGAGACATAATTGTCAATGAGTTGTAGATTTATAAGACTGTAAAGGGGAGGCTCTTTGCTTCACCTCTATGCATTTGAAGGAGAACAAACCATCAACCAGGTTAAAAAAAATTCAAATTAAGTCATTTGATAGTAGTCTCATTACTTCTTTATAAATGTACACCTAGTTGAATTACAAAGTTATAATATCCTATTTGCAGATTTGTGGTGGGAAGATTATGGTGCAAACACCAAATCTTCAAAAGATAGCCATCCGCATTTTGTCCCAGCCATGTAGCCCTTCTCGGTGTGAATGAAATTGGAGCATCTTTGACGCCACTCACACAAAGAAGTGCAATTGGATGACAACACGACGCCTCAATGACCTTGTCTTTGTACAGTACAATCTTCGTCTCCATGTAAGACAAGTGGAAGGGCAAGATAGTCACAAGGCAATTGACTTGAATGATATTGATCCATACACAAACTTGATTGTTGAATCTGAGGATGTGTAGCAGGAGCCCATGTTTAAAGAGTAGGTCAGAAATTTGGAAAGGGAAGCAAAAGAAGTAATAGCAACAACGAAAGCAAAGGAATCAAGAAGGGTTGGTGAGGATCTAAACAATATGTTTTCAGATGATGTTCCAGAGTAGAAATTGTTTTTTCCACTTCCAAGGCACAACAGAGGAGTTGGAGATGATTTTATGGTGCATTGATGACTAGTCTATGAGCATTGTACTCTTATTTTTGTCTAAAACTAAGCACTGAACTCTTATTTGGTCAAAAACTAATAGAAAACATAGTTATGTGTTCTCTACATTCATTTCATTTTTTATGTGTTTTACATGTTATTTTAGTTTATTTTATGTATTTACATATTTTTAAAAGTAGCAATAAAGTTGCCGAGTGATTGCTAAGTAATTACTGAGTAATTGCCAATTCCCGAGTATGGGAAAAAAAATTGTGTTGCCGAGTAATTGTCAAGTACAAGTTTTTAAAACCATGGTTTGTTGTGTAGAAAGTAAATAGTTTCGGATTGTATATTCATTTTGCAAAGCAAATTAAAAATAAAAGTTTGTAACTAAGCTGGGTATTTTTTGTTTATGCTAACAGGGACTACTACATTCATGATAAAGAGAAATGGGGGAAGGGTTTCAAGTTAACCTTTCAATCATATGCCTGAAATTTTCAAGAATAAACAATGAAACTAAAGTGTACCTGCATACTAGAATAAGCAAAACTGAGCAAAATATTGCCACACCACAAAGTTTACAGCAAAAACAGTGAAGATTGGAATCGCACTTGCACATCTAGAGTCAAATCATGAAATGAGCTTTGCAAAATAGTTCTTTAAAAGGATAACTTCTATTAATATGATAGAATAGAGCTATATATAAGAAAAGGGGAACCCTTATTTATGGGAATTCATATGCTGCCAACTCAACACAGACCACCATAATATTATCCCCGTGATATATGCCCATGGTAAAGTGGCCAACAATATGACGTCAAGGGGGTTTGTTCCTACAAACACACAAACATACAAAGTACCTAGGACCTCAACCTAATATTATAACTTGACATTAAAAATATGAACTTACGAAGAAAATAACACAATGAACTACACAAAAATATATATCGGCACAACATGCCCTCCCCCTTGGAAAGCTTTGCTCCCAAAGTCAGAGAGCTTCTGCATAGGGATGTGTGTATAAAATCTTGACTTTATGCTGAGACTAAAATTCTTATAGATGTTCTGATATACACCCAAGATATGCAGTATAATAGCTCAAAAATGCTGAAGCATCCAACCCATTTACTTGAAAAATTGGAATGTAAATTCTATCATTTAGACTGCCATTTGGCGTCCCACACATTTTATAACTTAAAAATGCATGAACAGTTTTGGAGAGACTAGTCTTGCCAAAGTGATATGCAAAGTGGTGCTGGAATGGTAGAACACCTCCAAAAATAAACTACAAAAAGGGAAATATACTCTATTGTTTAAGTATTACAGATAGAGGAGAACAGGGTTTGAAGCCTAAACCTTCTTGTTCACTAGAGCCCTATCACTTGTACTGTAGTCAAGTACTTCTAAAGGCAAGATAATAGAAACCAAACATTTTTTTAACTTCTCCAACCAAGTGACTAAGAATGTTTCCTTTGAGTTTGTCTAGACATCCAGAAATTGGACAGACAAAGGCCCTTTGATGATCCTCTACTTGTATCCCTTCTTATGTTTGACTTCAAGCTCTTGTTATATTAACGATTTTCCATTGAAATTTAACTATAGCCCCTTTTTGGACTTTTATTCCAAGAATGGTCCTAACCTATTCTATTTACTGGGATACTAAACCCTCCACGAGCAGCATCAAAGAAATTGTTTGATTAGCCTTAGAGGAGGACGAGAGTTTGAAATTTTTGTGCTTTGATTCAATTTCTAATCCTTGTTTCTCTTACTCTCTAAGTCAAAAAGTGGAGGGTCATCTCCCACCTCCAATTCCTCCTCCACTACTTCCACATCTAAGACTTCTACCATTGAAGGCACTTCATTAGATACAAACTGCTAAATCTTCCTCCTTTAAATACTCTTTTCAAGGCTCTAAAACAAGAGATTCTTGCTTCTCTATCTCAACTCGTTTCTGCAAGAGTTTCAATTCCTAGCTCCATAGTTATCTCAGCAACACAAGTAGCCTCTTGTTGTAATTTGTGCAGAACATGCATCTTCTCATGTAGCTCCCATCGACCATATAAACCTTCATTATTACACTCTCGTGTCACTCTTATCGTTTGCTCTTGCCAAAAGAATTTTTGCTGCAATAGTTCTAGTCATGCAGCAAATTCTTGTTCTTTGACTCATCAAGTCCAGTGTCAAACTTAGTTTTGATACCACCTGCAATGCACATACATCCTCTAATAGGCACAACTACATAAAATACTGCCAAGACAACAATGGTCAAGCAAAAATAGTATGTAAAGGGAAGAACGTACACACCCTGGGGGTGGATATTATGTTCTTATCCAAAATAAGACAAGGGAATTAAATTCTTCAAAATATTTCTCTAAAAAAAGGAAAAATATCGATGTGATAAAATAGAATAACACATGAAACGGGGGCAGATCTCATATTTCTAGGGAGAGTGCATATGCCACCTAACCACAAACCACATGGTATATCTCTATAGTATATGCACATTGGTAAAGTGGCATGCAACACAACACCAAGGGTTATGATCTGTGTGCCTTCTGCGTGGGTTTGCACACTTCTCAACGTAATTTTGGTTCCTCCGTGTGTGTGGCATCTTGTGGTTCATGTGTAAGGTAGAAGCCTCTCTTTGACTTGCAGCAACACTTGCTCACTTGCCACACAAAGGCTACTTATGTGCGCACACTCTTGAACTCCACATACATCTTCACCAACGACACACGCACATCAGTTGGTTTGACTTGCAATTCCTTCACAAGTTGCCGCAACACCATGTCACATGTTGTGCAAGTCTCTGGGTTGCCGCACACAACCATGCATACGCTTAGGATCCACGTTCACAGTTCTTTTTCCACGTGGCATGCTAATTGGCCTTCTCCAAATTTGTTCCATGTCAGGGAATCTGTCGATGTAACCACATAGCTGAAGTCTAACCATGCATTTGCAAGAAGTCCAACTGTCACTCAGCCAAAAGATGAACCACCACCCTTCTATAACCACCGTTAGTTGTAACCACTTCTTGTAATGATTGTTTATATATATATATATATATATATATATATATATATATATATATATATATATTGGAATTGTCCATCCCATAAAGGCACAGAGACAAAAGAACACACACAGACCAAAAAGGAGTTTGTTAACATACATCGGTATCTAGCATTCAAACACATATAGCTCTACATTCTTTCTTTCAGTATAGAAAAATCAGCAAGGACGTTTATCCCATCTAATCACAAAAGCTAGCTTTCCTAGTCTTATTGGATCTTGTACACATTTGTACATTACCTATTATGCATATTAAATAGAAGTTGCATTTCGGAATATCAAACTTCTACACACAATTGTGTGATTGGTTTTCTATTTCTTTAGATTACCTTCCACGAACTCTTACAATCTGCAGCTTGCCACCAACCACAACATTGTCCACCACATCAGGCCCTAGGCCCCAAGGTGTTGATCATTAGTATCAGAGCAAGAGTTCTCATATACCTATAAACACGAGTGCAACATGAGAGAGAAGGATTACTAATCACTTATGTTTCAGAGTGTCCAGAAAATTATCATAGCAAGAGTAAGATGGTTGATGCCCCTAGAGAAAAACTGAGGTATCCCCAGACATTGAAAAACTCATTTGGGATGCCCTCGAGGAATAGCACACCAAACTCTTTGGCCAATTTCATGAACTCATGATGCAACTTGGGCCACAAAAAACTCCTATTTCTGCATGTTCAATGCATCCTTTGTTTCAACGGCAAACTTCCCTCAAAGTGCATCAATCTTAACATCACAATGTTCGAAGGCAAAATCAACGACGCAGCATTGGCTGGTTGGATTCAACAACTTGAGGCATACTTTTCAATCAATCAATTCACTCGTGCTAAGATCACCTTTGCCACATTGAAGATGTCCATTCCGGTGTCTCACTAATGGGAAAATCTCAATGCGTAGCACACACAAGACTGCATACCAATCAAATCGCGCAAGGCTTTTGTCAATGCACTGAAGGATGAGCACTATTCCTTCAAGCGCTTTGACAAATACATCAAGTTCCAGCAATTGCACCAATGTAAGGAGAAGTCGATGGAAGACTACGCCAACAGACAATGAGTTTTATGACTACATAGTGCGGCTGCATGAGGATATGCCAAAGCAACGTAAGGCACTGAAGTACATCAGCAGAGTCTCACCTTACATTTGCACAAAGATTCTTTACTTCAAAGACATTGGGGCAAGCATACCACAATGCTACCAAGATCAAAGCCAAGGTAAAGATGAAGCCGAAGTTCTCTTCATCTGGTGCCTCGAACAAAAACACTATCATGCAAGACTTACCATCTACCCCTGCCACGCATAAGCAAAACATGTCACGCAAGGGTGAGCAGCCTAAGAAGGTTGTGCAACAACAAAAGACCGTAAATTCTTTTGCGCCAAACAAAAACAAGAAGAATCAAGGTGGCAAATGGTGCCATGGACACCACACAAGCTCACACAACAATTCTAAATGTTGCATGCAACAATCCTTGTTTGCATAGTCTACATCAAGTCCCACGCCAACAAACGACACTAATCTAAACTCCACTTGTTTGAGCACCAATGCCATTATTGTCATTGGCATCTCTAAAGAACGAGAGTGTCTCTTCCACACCAAGTTCTAGGTGAAGGGTCAGCCTCTCCATGTCATCATTGACAATGGAAGCCAGAAGAACATCATTACACAAGGTGCAGCCCAATGCCTTGGCCTTACCATTATTGTGCATCCAAAACCATACTCTGTGTTGGTTGCAGCAAGGGAAGGATATATAGGTCCGATGGCAATGCACTTTCCAATACAAAATCAAGCCCATGAAGGATAATATCACTTGTGACATCACAATAATTGAAGTCTGTGACATCTAGCTAAGACCGTATTCTTATGACCACGAAGCTACATATCCTGCTAAGCCACAAAGATGCACTGTTCATGTCAAAGATTGCTTCTTCAACCTTTTGGAGTCAACTCCTATGGCCAAAATCACTTTGATCTCTGCTAAACAATGTTTCAAGATCGTGTCGCACACATAGAAGTTCGTGCTACCCATGGTCCGCCCAGAAGCATCTACACAAGATAGCAAACGCACAATGCCACACACACACCACTGCAACAACAACAGCGCGATAAGCGATTGCGACAATACATCTTTGAAGAATCAAAGGGTTTGCCAACACGTGCAGTAAAGCATCACATCGATTTGGTCCTTGGATCCCCTCTATGCAGCACCTGTTTTGGCAATGCCCAACATTATTCATACTTTTGAGATTCACACCAATGCATTCGATTAT
The DNA here is from genome assembly GCA_037957365.1 of Torreya grandis. Lineage (NCBI taxonomy): Eukaryota > Viridiplantae > Streptophyta > Pinopsida > Cupressales > Taxaceae > Torreya > Torreya grandis. Next base: position 1,064,131 of record JARHVA010000768.1, on the reverse strand, counting down.
GCACTCAGTGCAGTGCTCACACAACATGGACATTCAATCGCGTATCATTCTAAGACATCCAACAAGATGGTTCAGCAGTTCTCCACCTACAAGAAAGATTTGTGCAAGCAATAAAGCAGTGGTGGCACTACATCATGGGGAAGGAGACGGTTTTTCATTCTGATCATAAGCCACTTCATTTCCTGTAGACACAAAGCAAGTTGGAGAACGTGCACCACATGAAGTGGATGACTTCCATGCACTAGTTCCATTTGGTGATCAGGGACAAGAAGGGGCATGACGATAAGGCAGTAGATTGCTTCAACCGACCATCAATTCATGCGCTCATCACAGTGCTAAACACACGCAACCACAACTTCGCTAACTAGGTACCTCTTTATTCAGTAGACAAGGACTTGGCAGATGCCTATACCACCCTTACGAAGGGTGAACAAGTTCAAGAGTTTCGAATGTCTAACAAGCTCCTTCACTATCTTGGACATCTTTGTGTTCTTGATGGCATGCTTAGCCAGAAACTAATCTGGGCAGCACACTACAACAAGACAACAGAACACTTTGACATTACCAAGACACTGGTAGCATTGCAGCAGTGCTTCTACTAGCTGCAAATGTGCACAATTCTTGCATTCCTTGTTGCATCACCAAGCCCATGAACATGAAGCTAGGACTTTACACACTTATGTCAATTTATTCCAAGCTATGGGAATCCATCAACATGGATTTCATGACTAGACTCCCTACAACAAAACAACATAATGGCTCTATGTTTGTTGTAGTGGATAGGTTCTCTAAGATGGCCATCGTGGTTGCCTACAAGAACATCAACGCACTAGAAACCTTGCGCTCTATCCTCAGCCATGTTTGGGTTTGTTTTGGGTTACCAACATTTATTATGTCTGACTATGACTCGTGGTTTGTCAACAACTTTTGGCAAGCTTTGTGGGACATTATGGATACACAGTTAGACAGGTCAACCGCATTTAATCCCAAGGCAAGATGGACAAACAGAAGTTATCAACCACACACTCGTTCATATTTTGTGTATGCACCACAGTGGGCATCACTTAGGATGATAACTTGTTATACATTCAACATGCCTATAACAAAGCTTTACATAGCTCTACGGGGTATAGTCCTTTCTAGACATGCCTTGGGTTCCAACTAGCGGCACCCTTAAACATATCCTTTCGTGCACTATCCAACACGAAGTCACACACACAGGAACGAGATACGAACAAGGCACAATTTTTTTTGAAACACATCCAAATCACTCATCAACAGGGTTAGCAAATACTCTCATGCAAACAACTAAAGTATAAAGAGTGTCATGACGCACATCGCCCACCTCATGAGTTCAAGGTGGGCAATAAGGTCTAGTAACATCTACATAAGGAACACTTCAAGGGTCAACATCGCAAGATTAAGCCTCAACACTATGGTCCACACACCATCCTACATGTAGCTAGAGAGAATGCTTTTGTTGTTGCTCTGCTGAAGTACTTGGGTTTGCATCCAATCTTCAACATGGAACTTCCAAAGCCATACTACCCTCCTTTGCTTGAGCTAACAGTAGTATAGCATCCTTTAGATTTGAATCTTGAACACACCAATCCATCACCTAAGGATCAGATTATAGAAGTGACAACAACGTGCATCCACCGAGACACACATCAGTTGTTCCAAGTGGTTAAGGCGGCAGTACGTTGGTCGGGCTAAGTGGTACAACCTTCAACAACTTTGGGTTCAATTTCTTCGGTTGAACAAAGGTGCACTGGGGACCATTACTTTTCAAGACGCAGCGAATGATTTGTGCATAGCATTCGCACAGGTATGAGCACTTCTCAAATTAACTTTGGTTCCTCCATGCATGCGACATCTTGCGGTTCATGCGCATGGTAGCCCTCTGTTTGACTTTCAACAACACTTTCTCACTTGCCATGCAAAAGGCTACTTCCACACATACACTCTTGAACTCCATGCACATCATCTTCACTAGCGGCACATGCGCATCACTTGGTTTGCCTTGTGGTTCCTTCACAAGTTGCCACAACACCATCTCACATGCCGCGTAGGTCTTTAGGTTGCCATGCCACCATGCACACACTCAGCATCCACATATCAAGATTCTCTTGCCACGCAACACGCCAATTGGATTTCTCTAGATATGTGCCACATCAAGGAATCTGTCAATGGAACAACAAAACTAGAAGTCCAATCCCCACACCTACGAAAAGTCCAACCGTCACTCGGCTAGAAGATGAACCACCACCCTTCCATAACCTTCGTCAGCTGTAACCACTTCGTGTAATGATTGTATATATATTGGAATCATCCGTCCCACAAGGACACAAAGACAAGAGAGCACACACAGACCAAAAAGGAGTTTGTTAGCATGCTTTCATATCTAGCATTCAAACAAGTGTAGCTATGCAATCTTTCATTCAGTTTAGACATATCAGCAAGGACGTTTATACCTTCTTATCACAAGAACTAGCTTTCCTAGTCTTATTGGATCTTGAACACATTTGTACTTTCCCTATTCTGCAAATTGAATAGAAGTTTCATTTCAGCATCTCAAACTTCTGCATACGATTGTGTGATTGGTTTTCTGCTTGATTAGATTACCTTCCGTGAACTCTTACAATCTACAGCTTGTTTCCAAGTGCAACATTGTTCACAGCATCAAGTCTTGGGCCCCATGGTGCGGATCAAGGTCTGTCCCCACAAATATGTCTAACTTATGGACTGCCTAGGATGTCAAATTAACCTCGACATAAAAATTGTAAGCTTATAAACATAATGGCTCATTGTAGTATGTTTTGTGTGTCATGATGTTAATTATTGTATTGTCACCTTTGGTAGTGTATTAGTCACATTTTAGTCATGAACGGTTAGTGTCTTAATCGACAACCACTGGGTCTTATAAATAGCAAATCAAATGTCATGGGAAGGGCATTGTTGTGACAGGTCCTCCCTATACCAAGCAATGTATTTTTCACTACCTTTGCATTAATGATATTGTTCTCTCCTATTATGTTGTGTTATGTTCATGGTCTGTATTTAAAATTCTGCAATAGTATGCATCAGTACCATAGCCTTTGAGTGACCATTTATGGCATTGTTGCAAACTCCTTCCAAACTGTCAACATCACAGCTAGCTTACCCTCTTGAGTTCACAGAATACAGAGCTAGGGATGCAAAACTCAAAGATAAGTTAGCTCACCAATTTGAAAGTGAAGTCGACATGAAGTTCATAGACCCGACTATAGTAAGTGTGAAGTTGTGACAGTGGCTCCAAAGATAAAATTGCAATGGAAGATGAAGTACAACCTCAAGAAGCATGGAGTATTTCTGAAGTATGGTTGGAAGCAACTATGATCGCCCTAAATGAATAGAGTCGTAGCACATCACGTGACCGAAGTCATGTCAAGGCAGAGTAAGTATTGTCATAACCAATACTTGGGGCACATGAATTTTAAACCAAGGCACTTGTGTTAGTAAGGCAGAGAAAGCACGAGTGTGATAAGCATTTAAGGCACAAGAACTTCAAGTCTGCAGCATTTATATTTAAAAATAAAAGGCTCAACGATGAATTAGAGGTAAAAAGTTGAAAGATATGCTACCATAACAAATGTTTTGAAAGACCATATGATTGTCATGTTAGAGTACGAAGGAAATATTTCTACACTCAGTCCTCAATAGAAGTGTTGAGCACAAAGCTCATTCTTCTGCTCTTCCTACACTTTACACCCATCCTCTTTCAATGGCAGTTGTGTTTCCGTACACTACTGTCCCTAGTAGTCAACATTCACTGCACAATGCTGTCCCTAATAGTCAACCACTCTCATATGATGCTGCTCCTGACAGTTTTGTTCCTCACACTCTGTCAAACTGTCACTATGATACTCCATTGTACATCCATCCTCATACTCTTGCATCATATGTCCATTAACTCGTCAGTGCTCCTTTGCTACCATACAGCCACTCAACCGGCAATGCTCCTTTGATGTCATACAGCCATTTACCCGACAATGCTCCTTTGCTATTGTATGGTTATTTACCTGAAAGTGTTCCTTTGTTGTTGTATGATCATTTACCCGACAATGCTCCTTTGCAGCTGTAGAACCATCACCCAAGATTGCTACTTTGTTTTCATATGGCCATTCACCCAAAAATGCTGTTTGTTATCGTACTACCATTTACCTAACAATACATGCTCCTTTGTCCTTGTACGGCCATTTACCTGAAAGTGCTCCTTTGCTGCCATACGAGCATTCACTCAATAGTTTCCTTTGCTGCCATATGGCCCTTTACCTGACAATGATCCCTTGTTGTCGTATATCCCCACCCAGTGTGAGCAGTCCATTGTCGACCTCGTTGGGCTGTACAATAATTCTTATACCTCAGTGTTAGGTGACCTTGACAAAGAGTTCGATAAATACAAGGCATGGCCAAAGCATTAATAATTTGTTGAAATAAAATTCTCTCCCCTCCTGAAGAAGCAGATCAACCCAGAAGAAGATAATCAGGGTGGTAAATGATAAAATTGCTGCAGATTATACACAATTTGAACACTTAATAATATTCCTCATTTCTAATTCATTTGGGATATTTAACATATGATAGGAGTTACATATAAATAAGGTGATATGCTCCTACAAAGGAGGAGTTAATACCAACCTTCAATCCCTTAGATATCTCCCCGAATTTCTCATATCCCAATATAATCTCCAAACTTAATCTACGTGAGTTATCCTCACAATTCACACCTAACTAAGAGTTGTTAATAACAACTCAATTACATTTATTTATTTAACACACTAATATGAAATTACAACTATGCAACACTAATTTCATAACATTCCCCACCTTAGTGTGAATGTGGGAGAAGATGAGCATATCCAAAAGAAATAACTCCTCTCTGAAAACAATGCATAGACCAAGTAACACTTCATCCGGTTGTAGCTGTGAACCGAATTCCACTAAGGTTCCCGGGTCCCGAATTCCAAATCCTTCAGATTCCTAGAGCTCCCAAACTAAGTCGAATTATGTGAGGTTGTCGAGCCTCGAATTCCGAATCTCCCTTGGATTCCTGGAGCTCCCCAGCCTAACTATACAACAAAAGTTTACTTCAAAATCTTCTCTTGCCCTCGAAGATTGATATCCTTTGAAACATGTCTCTTTCCCAAATTTCACAGCAGAGGTTTTATTCAAAGCAACAACAACAACACTAAAATCACTACAAAATGGAAAATAAACACACAAGCCACCAAATCTGTTCTGCAGTCCCATCGCTAGTGGCTGATGAGAGGACGTTGAAAGTACTCCAACCTCTGTTGCCTCTATCCGCTTGTCGGTTGCCACTTAGCAAATTTGAATTTGAGGCTCAAATTTAGAATGCCCCTTCCCCCACAAGATGGAAATCGTGTACAAGCGATGGTGCATCCAATTACAAATGAGGCAAAAAAAATGTGTGTATATATATATATATAATTTTTTTTACACTTTTACAATAATACTCACAAATGACTTTATGGTTTGACTAACCATACGACATAAAAAGATACTTTTTAAACTAAATTGACATACATATTTTATTGACATGGATTGAATAACAACCTTTAAAAGATATTGACCTTATAAACTCTACATTGACTTTTTTTTACTTTGATTCTTTTGACATACAAAAAAGACTCTAACATAGACTATAGACCCAAAAATAACAATTTAATGATTGATGGACACACAGTGACCCGTAGCCTCTACTCAACACGATATTGACGATTACTAAAAGCTTTATTTGACTCGAAATAACCCTAAAAACAACATTAATCGATTCTAACAAAGTACATGCCTATATCATATATGACACGTTCCATCCTATGACAAATACTTATGCACCCCTCTTATCTTCTCTGTTTTTTTTCTTAATAAATTACACAGTTCAAAGTTCAAGAGCTCAGGTGGAGGAATCATGTAAAATTCCTTTTGATATCAAACAAGATATGAGATTATGAAAGCTTCAATGTACACGAACCTTGGACAGAATGTGTAATAGATAGACTTGCATGGAAGAAAATATCATGATGATGGTGAGATGGTCAGATCTCCACCAAGAAGAACGAATCCAATGCAAAGAATGTGTTCAGATTGAACGAAGCATGCAAGGCATAAACTGATCTGAATGCTGATGCCAGTGGACTACAGACATATGAGGAATGGTGTCAGAGTATGTGCAAACGCTTCAAATCAACACAGAACTTGCACGAAGGATGCACGGACTTATGCTGACTGGAGAAAGTAATGAAGTTTTTTAACTATTTGTGCTAGACTCCCTTCACATCACTTCTTGCTTCTCCTCTCTCATCCAGCAGTGCTAAACACCATAAACAGTGGATACAACATCAAATTCCAGCCCTGATGGTGATGTCTGATACTGAAATAACACCTATGAGTTTGCAACAGATGCAGGAATATAAGGATCTACAAACGCTATGTACTGCATAAGAGTTAACGTGAATTGGCAACGTGAAATACAGATCCTGGCAGAAAGTGCAGTCAGCCACAGTGCAACAGAGTACAGTTGCATGAATGAAAATGCACTTAAGACACACACAGATCAGAATGGAGGTCTCCTTTGCACTTATCCTACACCAAAAATATATCTTAAAACAATGTAGCTACCTTAACTATTGTGAACCAAGGTAAATGCACATATTAATGACTTACATTAATCGGGGCAAGTGCACATCCAAGCTGCCCCTGGCAATAATTAACAGTGAAATTCTACATTGAAGAGAATACCCTCTCTGATACCAATGATTAAAATTGGTGCAGATTATACACAATTTGAACACTTACCAATATTCTTCATTTCTAATTCAGTCAGGATATTTAACATATGATAGGAGTTACATATAAATAGTGTGATCTGCTCCTACAAAGGAGGAGTCAATACCAACCTTCAATCCCTCACATATCTACCATAATCTCTCATATCCCAATATAATCTCCGAACTTAATCTATGTGACTTATCCTCACAATTCACAACTAACTATGAGTTGTTAATAACAACTCAATTACATTTATTTGTTTAACACAAGTACACACTAATATGAAATTACAACTATCCAACATGCAACACTAATTTCATAACACTAAAACTCCTTTTTTTAAAAGGGTTTCAAACAAACTTCATGCAATCAAGGGCTGACACCAGCTTCTCAAAATTTGCAGCACAAGAGTTTGTGTAACAAAATTTTGTAGGGGAAAATTTTTATAACAATCAGATTAGTAAAGATTTTTCTCGTGAATTACCCACTTTTTCTTGGCAAAGTAGAGTATCTGGAAGTTTTCAGCAGCAGTTCATCCAGAGCCATCTTCTTTGTTCCCTCCCTCATCTCATTATTTATCATTTTGTACCTAAGTTGTGTCAAAAGGGACTCTGATTTGTCTAAAGGTGGGAAGAATGTAGTCCATCATGTTACGTATTGTTATCGTCGTATAATAAAATAAATGTTTGTGTAGCCAACTTTGTTACACTGTTAATTATTGTACTGTCGGCTTTGGTAGTAAACGAGTCACTTTTTAGTTATGAAAGGTTGAGTCGACGATTGTGTCTTAACTAACAACCACTGGGTCTTATAAATAACAAATCAAATGTGAGGGGAAGAGCGCTGTTATGATAGGTCCTCCCTGTACCAAGCATTGTAATTTTCACTAGCTATGCAATAGAGATATTGTTCTCTTATATTCTGCTATGTTATGTTCAAGGTATGTATCAACAATTCTGCAAATACTATTCTTCGGTAGTGTAGGTTTTGCAGTAAACACTCACGACATTACATGTAAGAAAAAAGAACAAAAGTTATTAAATATCAGCAAATAAATAATTTTGCAAGCAACATGTTAAGGGAAGGGCTAGAAAGGCCCAAGAAGGAACCCAAAGTGCACAATCAAGGCCATCACCACGAACCAGGTTGCTAAAACATTATAAGCATCACCTAGCAGTGCATATCAGACCCATGTTTATATCAGTTTTGCTAATCATGTGTCATCTGAGGCTTTGCTACAACTGAAACCATTCAATAAATATGGGCTGCCATTGAGAGGGGATGGGTGCACCCAACTGCAAGCCATGATAGAGATTATTACATGCTCACATATATTTGCATACAATCTCAACTGACCCTTAAACCTTCTAGTAATATTTGTAAATTGTCACAAGATTAAACCCTTGTTCATGGTTTATCTGTCTTTTTTATGGTCAAAGTACATATATGAAGCGTAACAATACAATCATGAGGAAAATAAGAGTTGCCAAGCATTATGATTGGATTTTCAAGAAGCTATGTCTTCTTGAGAGTCACTTCATTTGCTAAAGAAAAGAATAGTGAGAGAGATGTATATCATGCAATAAGGATTTCAAAATCCAATATATATATTGATAACCCAAACTGTAGAATTTATCATAATTCAGCTCATACAAAGAGAAAATTTCAGGTTTATAGCTAATCCAAAAATTCCCATCGTGAAAGAACTTCCTATTAGCACTGGCACTTGTCAGGGGACAAATTACCCAGTGATAGTGTGTGGAACTGAAGTTCCTCCTCTATTTTAGGGGAGGCTTCCCTTTATTTTTTATTTACAAGTTTATAGAAACTTACAAATGAAAAACTATACAATGAGTACATTGTACAAGCATGTTGGATCCAAAATTTTGCATTTTGAAGTTTTCCACTTTTAAGCAAAACAAAAAAACGAAGTAGAAATTAACGGCACGCTTTTACAAAGTAGATGACCAAGCTACATAAAAGGATGAAAATGGAGCAAACAAATTAAATATATTGTTTGAAACAGAATAAAGAGAATCAAAAGAAACCAATTGACAAGATGCCAGGTACAAAAGAATTAAATGCATGCAAAGCAAATGCAATCACTTAAGCCGAGAATGAAAGAGAACTTGAGAAAAGGTGTACTTGCATGTGAAACCCAAAAAAGACACGTGGTTCTTTTCTTGAACACCCCAAAAGTTGCTGCTATCATTTGTAACTTCTTTTGCATACACGGAAAAATGTCTTCATTTCACCTCCAAAACCTTTATTTATATACATCACAAGTGGTTAGATAACCATTTCCCAACTTGTAACTACCTTTTTATAGCTAACTACTAACTTAACAATTAACCAACAACTTAAACTTTTAACAAAACATTATTTAAATAACTCAATGTTGGTGGGAGTCACCCCACTATCGCTTTGGAACCAGGGGTCCCACTTGAATCTGCTAAATTGGAGCCAACTAGGACAACCTCGTTAGACTCATCCATATCAAGATCAATGACACTCTTTTGCCTCCTTTTTGCTCCAGTCTTCAGTCTGATTGATAGAGCCTCTAGTGTTCTATTACCTCCTCCATTCCATCTTCATCCAATAAATTTGATAAGATTATCATAGGTGATGTTTTGTAAACTCATTTCTTTTTCATATGTTTATGTTCTTGACCTTCTATTCCTGGGTCACCACAAATTCATTGCAGCAATATATCTCTTCATCCAGCTCATTTTGTTGCTTATTCCAAAATACATAATCAACAAACAATGTCATCACCCTACATGCCATCTCAACACCAATGTCCTTGCTATCTTTAGGATGGCATCATTTTGTGAATGTGCTCTTTGACTTTAGCAAGCACGGATCTCTTTGGGGCCATGTAGCCCCATAGGTGTGAAAGATCTTCTTTAGGATTGCTATCCTTACATCCAACTCCCTATGACCGGTTTTAGATCTTAGTCAGCTTAGTAAAACAATCATGTACATCCACATGGGTCTGTGCACTTCTCTCAAGGACTTGGAGCTCCTAGGCCTCAAGCCACCTACTTAGCCTCGTCATACACTTGCACACCCACGCAATGCCTTGGGGCATACCGTGTGTCACAACCCAATCCCGACAGTGGTCAGAAAGACAATAAATTAATGAATAAACCTTAATTAAACTCTTTTGATCGGTGTTGATTAGAGATTATCTTTATGTTCATTATGATATTTATTGTGATCATTCTATCACAGAAAGGTTGTGGATTACATCACGTGATTAAATGCAGAGATTGGCTAGCATTTATTGTGTTTGATGTTAGCAGATTGGATAAAATGCAAGTTGATAGCATTTATAGCATCTTGCTTTAGCATTAATGATTATGTTATTATTGCATGTATCAGTTATTTTAACACGAACTAACTACCTGTTGTTTCATGAGGCAGATGCAGGACCGACTTCCCCCTCACAGTGGCAACGCCCAAAGGGAAAGTATCATCGAGGAGAGGCATGGCAGATCAGAGATGAGCATCCTAGAGAGAGATGAGAGGGAATTGTGCACACTGCACACCACATTGCTTACTTTCAGTGCTTGTTTCGTTATGGCTTATATTGTGCAGTGGTTGTGTTTCCTTCTTGTATGTGTACTACTTATTGCTAGGGCGCTTATTGTATCTACTGTGTTTGCTGCGATATATTTCTATCCAACGATGTTGATCGTGTCAAGTTGTAATGTGATTTAGCTTGTTGGTCAACACAATCACAAGTTGCTTATCCTTGATTCCTTTGCATTTGTATGATGGATGTGGTTGTTAGTTGCATTGGTGTCGTTTTACCTTGTGGGACCTTAAGTTAACTTTTTTTGTATTGTATTATGCTTACCTTGTTATAAAAAGGGCTTCTTAGCAATAGGACTTCTATGGACTGCTTGGCACCTACCTATGTTTAATAGCTAATGGTTACAACGGTGACTTGAAGGCATTAGGAACTTGAGTTATACAAATACTTTATAAACCTTAGTGCACAAGGGAGTTTTTGTAGTTCATGATCATGGTAAGTATAACTTATGAAGGGAGAAGCTATTGTGCAAAGCATTTAGACTTGAACCTACATTCAAGTTGGAAGATTAGTTGGGTAGCATTAAGGCTTGGTTGCCTAATTTTCATTACCTTTGGAGGTATAAACTACGAATCAGATTACGTGGAGAGGGCAACAAAGATAGGGTTGCTAATTCGAGGGCATTGGAAGCAAGATTCCCGCAGCTGAAGAAGGGAAGAGCAATGGCAGGTACCTATTTTTGGTCATGCAAGATTGCTACTCAAATTAGCAATGGCAGTATTTTGTTGGATGATATACACCCTGCTTTTCTAAGGGAGGGGTTAGCAAGGAAGATCTGGGTGGGAAATCTTGGGGAAAGACGTTTTGTAACATTGCATGGTGTGAGGAGTTCATGCTAGGGATTCGTCCATTGGTTGTCTTGCTGGATCTAGGCATTACCAACCCATTCCAATACATATTTTGCACACATGTTCTGCATACTTCTAACTCTTCTCTCCTTCCTGACTGTGAAAGAGAAGCTTATTGTGATTTAAGATTTAAGTTTTGGAACCCTCCAAGGCCTGTGCTACCTTTTAAATGCTCCTCCGACAGTAAAACAGATTGTTGCTCTTATGCAATGAAGTAACTGAAATATACCTTGATGCTCATGCTTGTATCTCATTTTTGGATTGTGGTTGGGTTGATTTTTTGTCAAACCTCTTGGAGGGTAGGAGTTGGTAAGGCTAATGGGAGCTTGCTTACATTGCCCTCCCCAACCCCTCTACCCATGATGGGCTGAGTTGGAATGAACTCATCTTTCAAGAGTAGGTTGTATTACTGAGGGCAACGTGTAGCCTCGTGCTGACCAGTGTCCTTGCGCCAACACCCCTTTTAAGTGACAGTCTTTATATACAGCAATGCTATGAGACAAGAAACTGATAAAGATGTGAATTGGTTCATTTTGAAGGTTCTGACGGGCAGAGTCATAAGTAGCATCCTTATTCTGATTCTTAAATGTATAACTTGGCAATGAGGACTGCAATTATATTGTGAGAAATCTGATTTGTGTATGAAAATCCCTGGTATGACTGTGGCTGCTAAAGGTGATCTCCCTTAGAGAAGGTTCAAGGGTTTCTTCATGGCCTTGAACCTAACGGAAATGGGATGAGCATGTTGCCAGAGGCAATGGGAACTTCATTCCCATTAACTTCCCCAGCATTCTTAAATCATTTCCATGTGTTTGACACTGTTGCATGTTGAAGCTAGTTGTAATATGGGAATATGGGATGAGATACTCTACCTATACTCCTGGACTGAGCATGGAATTGACTAGGGTCTTATGGTTGTGATGGAATCATAGTCTGGCTGCCATGGTTGATATTTCACAGCATAGTATGCTAATGTACTTTGGTCTGCTCGGTTGTGTTGTAAAGTATAATGCTTATAATTGCTTAGCAAACTAGAAATGGTTCCATTTGAAAGAGGTACACTAGAAGTGAGATTGTTGTGCATAATGAGCAGGACTTAGAATCTCTAAGGATTATCAGTGTATTCTAAAAACCCTTGTAGTATGGGGTTGAGTGGCACAGGTTTTTTGGCTGCCATCTCGTAAGTATTTGGCCAAAGCAATGATTGTAGTAATCATTAATCTTGTTCATTGTACTATCTAGTTCAAAATGCTTGTCATGAATTGTCTATAGATAGAGATAATGCCTTTTGTTGTATCATGTGGTTCTATTTGCCTTGACTGCAATTTTAATGGTGATTAGTGCTTGTTTAGCACATTGTTCTCTTATTCTCTCCCCAATTAGCATCTGCCAGCCTCATTGAAAGGTAGCGCCACTCCCATTTGGGAGGTGTGCAAGGAAACCGTAAGGCTCTGTGGTTGGAGCCAAAGTGCCTTGCTGATGCTCTCCCTCTCCCAATCTGATATGCTAGTGCTATATGGATATAGTTGTACATAGAGGAACTTGAGAACCGATTTTTGGGTTAGAGAAAATTGTTTTCTTCATGTAAACCTTATTGAACAATGTTGTATTAATGACTTGTTGTACTTGCTGAGTTGTAGGCTCAGCTGCTGTATGTATTACAAACTCAGCCAGTGGGGTCGGTTGTGTTCCCCACACTCAGTTTTATAGAATCATGGATATTTGAATTGAACATGTATATTGGATGTAACTTCTTATCGAGCATTTATTATTTCAAGTAAAATAAATACATTCTTGTATAAGTTAGATCAGAAGAATGAACTTAGACTACTATATGCTGTTATAGTTTCTATGCTTTGTGATTTCATACGAATAAATGAGGTTTCGTTTACTAAATTATTTTTTGAAGGAGGACAGATTCTAATGGCATTAATTACACTTTCTTTTCCAATCGTGACGTTCTTTTAGGTTTGTAGTGCATTAGTAGGGCCCAGGAAATTGACATGGTAGGTCAATTTCCAAAATCCATTGAAGATTCCGAAACCTATGCTTCAAAAAAAACAATTGGCGCGTTTTCTGGTGTTCAACCAAGGGGTCATTACATTGCGCAGCCCTACAACGCCACACAACCGAATCAAAACTCCATAGCCACGTGGCAGCTTTTGGCTGTTTCACTGCATGCCAAGTGGCACTTCCAGAGTTTGCACCACGTCAAAGCATCTATTAGTTTACTATGATGCCAAAACTTGAATTACCACACCTATAGGAAGATGAATCATCACTTGGGCAGAGTATGAACTATTTTGTAACCGTTCTCTTTTGTAATTGCCTTCTTCTAATGATGCATATATTTTAATCTATTCAATCCTACGGGGATCGAATAATGCTAGAGATCATAAGCACGAATGTTAGCATGCCCTGAGTACCTAACTTTGAGTGATCATATCTATTCTTTCATGGCAGCCTAGGCAAATCAGTTAGGAAGTATTTTCCCCCTCTTTGATCACAAGAATACTCATTCTAAACCTTGTTGAACACTTTACACCCACATACCTTACCCTATTCTTTCTCATTGAATAAAAGTTGCATTATTTTGCAAATATTTCCCATCCAAATGTGTTTTGGTTTACTGCTGTAATAATCTTCCATTGCATGTTTTATAACCCATAAGTTGGTAGCCAAATTACATGGTTATCTTCATAGCCGCCGTCATGGGGCCCATGGTTTGGATCAATGTGTAAAGTTTACTCCTTGAAGTCCATCCTCTTTACATGCTCCAACTTGGGTGCACACCTCTTTTCCTTGATTGTCCATCTCTTGTTCATATATTTTTTGAGCTCATCGGTCTTCTATCTACAACTAGTTTCATATTCCTCTTTGGAGAACCTACATCTATTGGGGAAAGATGGTGCATCTTTACAAAACATTCATAATATAGTAGTGCAATGATTTGTCCTTGAATTGACCAAAAAGTATGATCTTTGCGATTATGATATCTCGTGCCTTTCACAACCAATTATGGATAGGAAATTGTACTTGGAATCATTTTTGTCACAGCAACACCGGAAGCAACCACTAGAAGTTTAGAACCATCTCTTCTTGCTCCAACATTTGCATGAAGATGTGGCAGTGTCAATGCATCCCATATCTGTATCATCTAATCTTACAAGTTCATTGTCAAAATTGGAAATTTTCTTGTATGTGTACTTCATGAGCTCCCCCTGATCATCCAATAGTCAAAATTATTGTGTTGGTTTGAAGATGGATGAGTTTGCACAATCCTGAGAGCTCCAAAACCTTGTTGACACAAATTTTATAGTGAAACCATTCCAACCAAAGAAAGTAATCTAGTGAGTTCACAATGACCCATCCAATCCTAACTTGGACCTGTCCCATGGCAATGTCTATTCTATTGAGATAATGTCCACTTTGTTGAAAGGCTTGTCTGAGTTAAAATGCATTTCTGATACTATGATTTGTTTGTTGTAATTGTAATTTTTTTTATTGAATAATCATCAAAAAACTAAATTTGTTTTTTGCTTTGTAATTGCAAGGTGATATGCGAGTTCATGAGTTAATATCTCATGAAGAGCCAAGGGCAACATGCACCACCTTAGGAAAAAATAAACAGCACTACCTTGAAAGGTTTTCACCCAAGCAATTTTGTCTGCGGCTACTAGAACATAGCTACTAGTGTTTTTAACCTATGTAACAAACATTTCGGCCCATCACTCTTTGATACCCCCATTTTTAATTTAATTGCCACAATTTCTTCTTTAAATTACAAGTGAATGATTTTAATCATAATCCATGTCCACAACTATTCCATAAACTAGGTGGATATTCCACACTAAGCTTCACCAACAGGGATCCTATATTCATGGTTCAACATACTAATTGAAAGACTATTGTTCCAAGCTATTTTTTGCTTGTTAAAACAGAGATATGAAGTGCTAAAATTGAAAGTACAGCCTACTATAATAAATGATGAGAAAAATAAGACAACACAAAGCACATAGAACACAAAATATGACTTGGAGAAAACCCATTGTGGGAAAAACTCCAGTGGGTGAGTCAATTGCACTCCCCTTTCCACTATGTAATTCTCAACATGTACAAGTAACTGCCACTTCTTGGCCTTCATGGACAAAACTTGCATTACTCACTATCCAAAGCTTGCACACAAATGCTTTGCACTCTTACAACACCTCACACACAATCCCCAACACTAGAACAACCTCTCATAGCTAGGAGAACAATGAGATAACATGAACAAAGACCCAAACTCGCAATTCTACAATGTGGATCCAATTCCAAGACCTCTCACTGATGTCTTTGCCTTCCACAGAGCTCATGCTTTATGCCTTTCTACCAAGGAACCTGCCGAGAAGCTTAATTGAACCGCCAAGAGGGAGAAGGAATGTTTGCAACTGTTCATCTACCCTTTTATTACACTTTGGTGATTATGCAAACCAGCGGTTACGAAACCACCAAGGCGATTTAGCAACCACCGCCCACACACACCAACCATTGTGCTATCGCTGCCTTTGTTTACTGGCGGTTTCATCATCTTTGACAAAATTGTTAGTTTTAAAGGCTGAAAGCTACTGACTTCACCATTCTAAGCATGTCTGGATCATCTTCATATTGACTCTGCCAATGCAACTTATCTAGACTAATGTTTTGACATGAAGTGCCTTACAAGCATGAACTACATAAAATTGGGAATAGTGGAAACATCTAGCAAAAATATCTAATATATTAGAATCCAAATTTGGATCATGCCTCCCCAATTTGAGGCTTTTGGTACCCAAAAGCTTTAGGAACTCATAAGGTGAGGAAGCTTTGTCCCCACTTTCTTGATTTCTCTTGGAGGTGCATCTGCTAGAAGAATTTCTCCACCTTATGAACTTCAAAGTTCACCTCTTCATTCCCCTTGTGTGACTATTTCCTACCATCAAAGAACACTGAAGACTGCAAACCGATAGAGGACAACATGATAGTAACTTCTGCTCTTGGTTAGTAGATATGCCTTGCAAAAGACTACATCAATCTATCCCCTTATCTTTCAAAAGAAGAAAAGATATCTTGCCACTAGCATTCAACAACTACTTATCTCGAGTTGTATTTACCAAGGAGATCGGATATTTTCCTTCATATGAGTGGATAATGTAGCCCTTTCTCATGAAGACTGCATCACACACATTCATATAGGGGCTGCCAAAGACTAGGCCACAAACATCCATCGGTACTACATCCACAACCATGCTATCAATGAAATGTTCACTTATTGCAAACTTGACATTACATTGCTTGAAAACCTTTATGTTTGCTCCTTTCTTCACCCATCCTAGTGCATAAGGATTTGGATGATTGTACACTTCCAACCCATTTCTATCTACCAGCTCTTCACTAATTAAAGTTGTTTGAGAGCATGAATCAAAAAAAGCAGCTACCTTTTCCTTTTTAATCTGAACTTCGATCAAGAAAAGTTTAGAAGGTTCACCTTTTTCTTGAGCAGCATTGCCCAAATATACCTTCCTTTGAAGACAGGTAAAACACATCCTCTCTTCCCCATCTTGGTTGCACCCATCCACTTTTTCCAGAACCGAGGTCATAACTTTATTCCTCCTCTCGTTCCTAAAGGATGGAATTCCAGCAAGTCTCCTCAGTATGACCAATAACATCACAATGCCCACAATGTTTCACACATTCTTTATCAAAAACAGAAGTAGCAATCAACACACCTTCCTTACCATTTGAAGAGGGAAACAAACCTCGTCAAGATCCTTGGGCTTAGCAAGCAACACCGACCTCCTCAAGTGACTTTGCAATCCCCCAACATACTTCATCAAGATGTCACAATCAAAGGTGTCTTGAACCACTTGAACCGCCATCTTGCAAAACACACTAGTATAGTCCTACACACTTTGCCCTGGTTGTTGACTAAGATAGTGCCAAACAATAGATCTTTCCTCTTCATAGAAAACATAATAGAATTGCTTCTTAATCAAAACTTTAAACTCACCCCACTTACTAATTGGCAGTAGCTTCTTCATAAGCAAAGAATGAACATAACTTTTAAACCAATTTAATGCAAGATAAGATAACTTTAACCTTGAAAAGGAGATTTGTTGATACTCATTAATATGATGTAAACTTTAGTATACCTCAAGTTGAGCTAGCCAATGGTCTAGCTTCCCCGCATTCACCTCTCCTTCGTACAACTAAATTCAACCTTTGCTTCAACTTTAAATGGAGGTGGAGCCTTGTTGGTATGGAGAATCTTCTCATAATCTGGAGCTTCCAGTGCCTCACTTTTGATGCCTCCGTAGAAACACCTAGCTTTGGCATGAGTATGTCCATAGTGGACTCCAACTTATGAAGCTTCTTCATGGAAAGAGAAATACTAGCAACATCCTCTTCCAACTTGCAAAACCATTCTTCGGTTGTTCGGGCCTCTTCATCCTCAAAATGTGCCATGTTTCTCACTTCTTTCATCCACTTCCTTGTGGAGATGTCTTCTTGTAAGGGAACCAAGTAACCTTCCCCACTAGCACTTGTTGTTCGAGTATCGAACATTAAACTGCATACAAATCACACAAAACCACACACTACAAAAGAACACAAACTAACACAACTTACAAAAAGTGTTAGAAACCTTTTACGGCCAAAAGGAAAAATTTGCTCTGATACCAATCTAATTTGTAAACTAGATGGATATTCTACATTAAGCTTCACCAACACGGATCCTATATTCATAGCTCCACATACTGATTGAAAGACTATTGTTTTAAGTTATTTTTTCCTTGTTAAAATAGAGATATGAAGTGTTGGAATTGAAAGTACAACCTATTGTAATAAATGGAGAGAAAAATAATATAACACAAAGCACATAGAACACAAGATATGACCTAGAGAAAACCCATTGTGGGAAAAACTCCAACGGGGGAATCAATCACAATCCCCTTTCCACTGTGTAATTCTCAACATGTAAAAGTTATTGCCACTTCTTGGCCTTCATGGACAAAGCTTGCATTACTAACTATCCAAAGCTTGCACACAAATGCTTTGCACTCTTACAATAGCTCACAAACAATCCCAACACTAGAACAACCACTCATAGCTAGAAGAACAATGTGATAACATGAACAAAGACCCAAACTCGCAATTCTGCAATGTGGTTCCGTTCCAATTCCAAGACCTCTCATTGATTTCTCTACCTTTCATTGAGCTTATGCTTTATGCTTTTCTACCAAGGAACACACCAAGAAGCTTAACCAAACCGCCAAGAGGGAGAAGGAACGTTTGCAACCATTCATCTGCCTGTTTTTTGGACCATGGCGAAACTGCCACTTAATGCAAACCGGTGGTTATGAAACCGCTAGGGCAGTTTCACAACCACCACCTGCACAAAACCGCCGATTTATGCAAACCGATGGTTACAAAACTGTTGGGGCAATTTCACAACCGCTGCCTGCTTTTACCAGCAGTTTCGCCATTCTTGACAAAACACTTAGTTTTAAAGGCTGAAAGTTGTTGACTTCGCCATTTTGAGGATGTCTAGATCGTCTTCATACTAACTCTACCAGTGTAACTTATCTGAACTGATGTTTTAACTTGAAGTGTTTTAAAATAGTGTCTTACAAGCATGAACTACATTAATTAGGAATAGTGGAAACATCTAGAAAACATAGCCAGTGTATTAGGATCCAAATTTGGATCAACAACAAAGACCCATGAACATTCAACTTCCTATATTTGACCCACAAACAGAAGATTAAACCAAAAAACTCTATGCAAATTGCACACAACAAAAATCTTCCTTGCTATATCTTCCACATGAGTGTGCTACTGAAAAATCTTGATGCATTTGTTGTGGTAAAAGTATAAATGGTGTCATGAGTTGGTTAAATGCAAACTTCCACCTATTAATAGTCTTGGAATTGGGTGGCAAAAATAGCGGCACCATGCAAACCCACTACTCTTAGTTGTTTGCCTTTTTTAATGTTTTTGATTCTTTTTTTTTGAACTATGGTAAATGCATACTTGTAAAATTATAAGCAACCACTTTGTTGTTAGCATGACAGCACTTGAGTGGGTGAGTTGGCCATCATTTTAACATCATGCACATTTGACTTCAAACTCCAAGAACCTCAATCTTGCCCAAATCCGATCTTGAGATATTCCGCGCATGAGCACAAGGAATTTTATGTCAAAACCATTTACTACTCGGTGAACCAAGCGACACATGGCTCAAAAGACATTTCATGTTTGTAAAAAGCTTGTATATTATGAGCAGAAGAAAAGAGGTAGAAGTTGGTTCATATAGGCAGTAACAATTCTGAGTTTTTTGGTGCATTAGAGCTTGCATAGCAATATCATTGCATAAGCATTGGTAGAAGCAATCACTTGTTGATTCTAACTTAGACAAACCTGTTATAAACCTGATTTCTTGATATTTGAGGTAATTTCAGCTCATAAGATTCACTACACATTCTTTGGCTAATATTCAATATATAGAGACATATTTGATTTCTTGCAAAACATTGTTTCCATATAAAACTTTAAAATGTGCTAAACACAACGGCTATGTCTCTTCTCATCTTTTTATTTTTGAAATTAGATCCTAGGTTGCTTGTTGTTTGAACGAACCAGGCCTAGCTTAATCAAATATTTGTTTGCCTTTCCCTTTCCTTGTTTGTTTTACTGAATGGACATTCATTGGAAAATTGTTTGCAGTTTCCTTTATTTCCTTTTTCTTGCTTGCTTGAGTTTGTTGTGTGGTTTGAGATTGTGTTTGCTGTTTCAAAATGGTATATATTCCCTTCCTATAATTAGACCAGATTTTGGAGGCACAAAGCTACTCTAAGGACTTGCTGCTCTCCCTATCTTCCTGAACTAGCTACCCTGTCCATCCCGTCCCTTGGTATGGGCTTGCCTAGTCTTTCTTGCCCCTTCTTGGTATTATCCCATCAATCTTATGCTTACCTTCCAACCCAGTCTTTTATAGGGTTTGCCAAAAGTAATTTTTCATTCCACCAGTTTGTCACACTCCTCAAATCTGGTTGTTTCCCTCATGTTAGGCAACCTGGTTTTGCCAACAAGGCATCCATTCAAGACAATGTTGACCAACAACTCCAAAGGCAGGTCCTCCAATCCATTCTCGTTCTTGACCTCTTCATCCCATTATTCCAAGCCCTGAACAAGCAACTTGAGGCAGCCAATCAGTACTGGGAACAAAGAAACTGTGAGTAGAGACAACACCAACAAAACCCTTGAAACTTGAGATTACCAAGCCATCCTTTGAAAAGTTGTGTAGGGTAGGGTTGACTTGTTAGTTTTCCCTTGCATAGGGAGACCACATCTCCTTTATGCGCTTTGTGTAGTGCCTTGAGCTGCTGTAGAGATTGGCTGCTAGGGGAGAGGTGCTTGTAGTTGGGCACCCTATGTTGACATGTCCACTGCACTCATTTGAATCCACATCATCCAACCATGGTATACGCTGAAGCTAAAATTTTCATTTCAGTCATTTAAATTGTGTAGAAGGCCATTCTAAAGGCATTTACAAGAAGAGGTTTAAATACGAAGGAAATAAGGTTGGTCCATAGCTTGTACATTAATCTGCCTTTTTGTGCATATATGTGTCATCACTTTATTTACTATTTTTTTTATGTGACTTCTTGTGATGACTACTTTTTATTCAAACACTAGGTGTGAAAGTCGCATCAATAACTTTTATTCAAACAACAAAAGGAGGCTCTTTAATTTCCAACTACCATCACAACTACTCTAACCAACTCAAGTATTAGCTCCCCCACCGTACTTGGCAAATCAAGTATTAAGTGATTTTAAGAACAATCTTTTCTGTAGTGAAAAAGGTGCATTGAGAACAACAGAAGGTCGAGTGGACAATTTGAACAAGTAAAGGCTTAGTCAATTACTTTAATCGTTCACCAAATCCAAAATGCTCTGAAATTTATTTTCTTATAGTCCTTTTCATATTTCCATGAATTTCGATCTTTGTGCCTTTTTAATTTGATGCTTTTTGATTTTGAAGCTTTCCTCTTTTTTATTTTAATTTTCTTTCTTTTGCTTTTTTAATTCTTTGTTTCTTAATTTGTTTTTTTGCTTTTATGTTTGTTATTGACTTGGAGCTTTTTGATATTTTGGCTTTTTTTATCTTTTAGACTATTGGCACATACCAGACAATAAATCGAGACAACCATACAAGATGACTATATAAGACTCATATTTGACCACAACACGAGAAGACAAGCTAAGGTAATTACACCAAAGCCTATGAAGAGTTAAGAATGACTCGACACTATGCATTAATATATATAGTCTTGGACTTCTTAAACATAGACTTGGACTCAAAATTTGGCCACAAAGACAACAAAAGGCAAGAATGTTTGACTTAGTAAGGATCTTCGTGAGACAAATTTCATCAAGCACGCTCGATTTGATGACGATATCTAAAACACACCTATAAAAAATAGAAAGATTGTGACATGACATCTCACCGAATAATTGCACTGAGAGGATATGAGACACAAGTGACGACGCAACCAAAAAAAATTGTAACTGCCATATATACCCTTTTTATTAATTTTGGCTCGAATGTAACACCAACTAATGACTCGTCGCAAAAAAAAATTGCCAAACTAGAAAGACAAAGTCAAAATAAAAGACTTGTAATGTGATCTCCAAGAGGCAAAGTCTTTATTGGTTTGCTACATACTTTATGCCAATTTTTGAGAAAATCGAGCATATGATAAAACACTTCCCATGTGACAAACTTAAAAGGTTATACAATGATGCTAGGTATATATAACCAAAAGTTCGACAAAACAAGGTATTTAGCAGTTTCATTTCTGACATACATGCCAGTACTTAAAAGAGTACCTAGAATAAGATATACATATGATAAAATATTTAAAATCAAAATGTAGTAAAACTGCCTAAACCATGACAACTAGACTAACATCAGATTAGTAAGGAGGCTGAAAATTATTTTCCAGTCATCTCGATGAACTCCAACTTCAGCTAGTTCAGCTTGGAGTTGTGCACAAGAAATATGGCTTTAAAATTGCCCTAATTGTCCTTTGCCACCACCAACAACGTCCTAGAAGCTCCATCACTATCAACTTTTTGCTTCCATATCAGGATGGAATGCAGATTTTTTATCCATAAACTAGGTGGATGTTCTCACTATAGGCTCCACAAACGTAGATCCTTTCAAGACAAGGGATTTCCCTCAATTTCTATGCCATAGAACAACACCCAAAATGTTGTTTTTAGATGTATCCCAGCTCTTATGACTGTCATCTATAGCACACAAGAGACTATGCAACCCTTCACATGTGACATCCATTGCATACATTCCTCTACACTCTAAACATGCTACTACTCCATGCATGACTGCAATTGAAATGTTTGTATAGAAGTGCAATGCCAATGTGAAGTTCTTTAACCTTTAAGAACAAGTACCATGCTTGTGATAGATGATTTTTGAGCTCTCTTAAGTGCTTGTTGTATTAGACTAGTTGCAAGGAATCAAAACATGCAAACAAAGGCAAAAAACACGGCAATAAAGAAAGATAACACAATACATACCCTAGAGAAATTCAATATGAGAAAACTCCAATGAGAGTGAAGCCATGCTTCCTTATCTCCACTATGTTTTGCAATTTACAAGCTTTTGCCTTTTTGGGCTTACAAGGACACCAACCTCACGGTCTACTATACTCATAATGACCTCTACAATGTTCAATGGACAACTTGCTTCTTAAGCAAGAAAGACTATTGAACTCAATTGTGTAGTCTTCAACTCATTCACATACATGAAAACATCCCTTAGGCTAAAGCTTCATATATATGCACAAGCACATCCTTTAGGCTCAAACAAGTAGCCCAAGAGTCTAAATTTGAAGCCAAAACACCTATTGTCCTTTCAAATTCTCGTGCTTGCAAAACAATTGCTATATGCAGCCCGAAACCACCAAGGTGATTTGCAAAACCACCACTATATGCAGACCAGCAGTTTTGCAACCATGAAAAGTCCTCCAACATCTAGAGGCTACATAAAATTTGCATACAAACTCGAAATCACATCTCGGTTTTTTCGAAATTGTATAATTTTTTTAGAGGAATCCAAATATGTACTCTAAAGGTACTTTTGATGCCAACCATATGTTATTTAAGCCCATACAAAGGAAACTAGCTCTTTTCTGAGAATTGACGTGTCGCAAATACCCCTGTTTGTTAGTTGATTGTCTTATCGACTGAATTGGATGACGATGATCTACTTGATCCAAATTTATAATCAATTTTTCTTTTATGTGAGCTCTTCAACTCCTAAACTTCAAATTAATGTTTTGAATCTCACTCTGGACCACATTCATTTGTTCTAGTATCAAATGTAATTCTTCCAGTATATAGGCTCCCATTTCCTCTTTAAATTTTTTATTTCAGCAACATATTGGACAATAAAGCCCCATTCTAGCACAATCAACGACTTTTAACTATGCCCCATTACAGCCATAAAGTTGAAGATATCGCATCCATTCTTGGCATCAGTAGTACCCAGGTCCATCCAGACTAATTCAAGCTTATCCTTCATTTTGCTCACAAGTTCCTCTCATGCACCTCCCCTTGCATCCACCAAACTTGTATCCTCTAGTTCTTTGATGTGCTGCTTAATATATGCTACCAAGCCTAGAGATCAAAGTATTGAACAAAATATTTTGGGTCCAAGGTAGAAAAGGCTTCAGAATACCTCCACTTTTTGGTCTTAAATCCCTTTCTAGAACTTCATTGTTCCTCTATAATGATTCAGCCTCTAATGTGGGGAGTTGGCATTCTTACACAATTTGTAAGAGAAAGGAAAACCACAAACAATAGAAAATTTATGTCTTGAGAGTGGATTGTTCGTAGCGTGTCAATGTGGGAGAATCTTCTGGATTATACTACGTAATGAAATTAGATTCCAATCTCATTGTGCAATATAAACCAGAAGATTCTCAAAAACTAAACATTTGTAGAGAAAAATTTAAAAACCCACATGACAAATGGAAATATGGTCATACCGAAGGGGTTAACCCTGCGTCCCAAACTGAATCAATAGGGCAAACCCCCTCAACCGAAACGCAGAGCTGATTTGTTGTCCACATCCTACAATAACATAATCACCCAGACCACGTCCATCGAATTTCAATTTACATTACCCCTAGTCTACAGGCTTCCAATCTTTCTCAAGCATATCTAAACTGCCCCATTATCAAAGTTTTGTAAACCGTTCAAAACAATGTAATTCCAAGCTCACCAGAGATAGTTTCTTGTGAACCATTAATCATGAAAGATTGGTCATGAAGATTTACTTGATATTACATCATAATTGACTCCTGGAAAATGATATGGATTGGTCATGGAGATTTACTTGAAATTACAGCATAATTGACTCCTGGAAAATGATATTACATAATAATGTAATGCAGAAACACCAAACCCACAAATATGTAATTTATTGTTATTTGGGTAAAGATATCTATGTAAGCATTCTGTCCTCAAACATAAAATCAGGAACTTCATGCATCTCCAATAGGAGGTTATTCAGGATTTTTAAAAACATATCATAATGTCAAGCAAAATTTCTTTTGGGACGGACTAAAGGGGGATGTCCAAAAATATGTTGTTGAATGCATGGTATGTCAACAGAACAAAGGTGAAACCATTAAGATCCTAGGTCTTTTGTAGCCTTTATCCATCCCTAGCCAAGGGTGAGAAGAGGTTTCCATGGATTTCATTACTAGGTTACCACAGTTTGAAGGTAAAAATGTTATCATGGTAATTGTGGATTGACTCACCAAGTATGCTCATTTTTGTTCCTTATCACAACCATTTGTCGTCAATACAATAGCTTTTGTTTTTCTCAATACAGTTCAGAAATTGTAGAGTACTCCAAAGATCATTGTAAGTGACCAAAGTCCCATATTTACTATGTTACTGGTTCGTTTTTGGTTCTAGTGCGGGTTCTAAGAACTCGGTTCATCAGTACTACAATTTTTTTCCTTGGGTTCGTTTTGGGTTCGTCTGTACAAAAAATATATAAAAAATAAAAAATATAGAAATTCTACCCTGATGCATAGGAAATTAGTGCCACTGTCATTAACCACATAGTATGCATCTTGATAACTAATAAGTTGATAACCATTAAACAAAAATGATAAATATTAAAATATAAAATATCAATAATTATCTTGTGGCTGTAATTAATTACATCAAACTTTAAAATTTAATTTTCAGTCATATTGCTCTTCATCGAGAGCATCAACATCAACATCATGTTGTAGTTCATTAGAACCACATGAACTATCACCATTGCCACTCTCGCTAGCCAAGTTTTGTGTAATTGAAGTGGAAGGACTGCTTGATGAAGATTCAAACCTACAACAACAATGGAGGACAAGTATGTAATGACAAAATGATAAAAATAAGAGGCGAGTGATTTTCCTTTTGTCACTTTGTTTTTACTATTTGTGTTGTTTATAGCTTTTGCTTTTGTTTATACTTGAATTTTAGGGTTTAGGAATGTTTTTTTATTATTAACTTGCATTGGTTTTAGCAAAAAATGAAAAAAAAAAAAAAAAAATGTGTTCTTTACTATTTTTTAACACTGTGGATTGTGGGTTCTCTGTCCCAATTGCCAGGATTCATCCCAGATGAACCCCAATTGTACTCGAGTGCCCAAGGACCAACCCTGAGCATTGGGATAGCGAATCAAACCAGAACCAGCACTCGGTTTGAACCAGAACCCCAAATGTAGGCAAAAACTGAAGAACTGGTAACGTTGCATATTTACTAGTAATTTTTGGATTGAATTATTTGCAAGTTTGGGCACCCAGTTGGCTCATAGCTCGTCCTATCATCCTCAACGTGATGGACAAACAGAGGTAGTCAACAAACGTCTTGAAGGGTATCTTCATTGTTTTGTTTCCAACAAATAAGACAAATGGGTTCATTGGCTACCACTCATCGAATGGTGGTATAACACTTCTTTTTACACTTCCTCCAAAATGTCTCCCTTTGTGGCATTGTATGGGTATCAACCCCCATCCATCACTTCAGCGTTGAAGGTGCATCCCAAGGTTTGAGTTGTTGAGAAACACATTTACCATCAACAGGAGGTACTAGCTAGTTTGCGAGAGAATTTAGCAATGGCACATAATAGAATGAACCAGCGAGCGGATCAACACCATAGTGAACGGCATTTTGACATCAATCATTGGATATTTGTGCATTTAAAACCATATAAGCAGATGTCTTTGAAGCAATAGAAAAAGAATAACAAACTAGAATTATGGTCCTTATCAAATCTTACTGAAAATTGGTTGTGTGGCCTACAAGCTGGAATTTCCCATCGACTCCCATACATCCGGTATTCCATGTCTCTTGCCTGAAGGTCACTGAACATAGAGTTTCTACTCAGACTGAGTTTCCTGAATTGAATGAAGAAGGCCGAGTCATTTTGGAACCTAAAGAGATCCTTCACACACACACAAAGCAACTGCGAACCAGAGCGATTAACGAGTAGTTGATCAAATGGGAGAATCTGTATTCTGAAAAATGCAACATGGGAGGATGAAGCATTCTTGTAGCAACATCTTAGTTTGATTCAACAGTGAGGACAACGTTGCTCTGAAGGAGAAGGGCATGTTATGCCCTTAACCTATGGCATGTCTAGAGATATGTGTGGCCAACTTGAGGCTTACATACCTCTTATATTATCTTGTCGCATCTCTCTATGTTCTTAGTAAGGTCGACCTATGAAATAACTATGGCTAAGTATATATAGGAAGTAGTGGTCAGTATTTCATCATCATATTGTGAATTTTGCTCTTATTGCATTGTTGTGAAGGTTGGCCCCTTGAAATAGCTCAAATATATTTATCAAACATTCTACTCTTCTGCCAATTATTGTTGTGGATCTACATATGTTGTTCATATTTCTGCAATATAATAAAATTAAATATTCTATTGTGTGAACATTAAGTTATTTCATTATTTATTGTATCATCCTATATCCTATAAAATATAGATCTAGAGTCTTGTCTCTTTCAGTTTTATTGTGTTCACCTAGATGATAAAGTTCTACGTTAGTTGAGTTGGAGTTTATGGTTAGTTTTGGGTTTGGGGTAGTATTATCATTCCCAAAGATATAACACATTCATATTCTCTGTTTGTGATCAAAAATCTCCCTTTTTATTCATTTCTGATAAAGGGATAATTAAAGACTTCAAGTTTCCACAATCCATAATAAAGTTCCCAGCCTCCCAATTAGGGCTGTGAACAAAGATTTCAAGTTTCCACAGTCCATAATAAAGTTCCCAGCCTCCCAATTAGGGCTGTGAACAAAGATTTCAAGTTTCCGCAATCCATAATAAAGTTCCCAGCCGCCCAATTAGGGCTGTGAACATGTGGGTTTAAATCCAACCAGGAAACCACTAAGCCAATCTCCCACGATCATGTAGGCCAAAAAAGTGGGTGTGCTACACCCCTATTTGAGCCCCCAACCAGCTTGGGACCGGTGATGTCCCAGATTTACCAATAAACAAAGCAAATTTGTTTGGAAGTAAAATTTCTGAAAGATATAAATGTGAAGGAAGAGAGAAGAAAAGGTACCAAGAGGAAGAGCGCTTCTACTGCGAGAGCTGAAACTGAGGCGAGAGACTAGCTTTGCAGCTGCAATGGCGCTGTGCAACGGAATCGATGTCTGTGCGCAACGCCGTCGAAAGATGGCGCTCTCATTTCTCAAGAAATTCCTTCGATATTGGGATTGCGATTGAGATCGATTTCTTGCAGCTCTGAATGTGAATGTGGTGCCATTTGATGTGAATACATTTCTTGCTGACCTCGAAAATACGGCATAACGAGACGCCATTGACTCACTCACAGGTCCAGTGGAGATGATTAGAATGGGGTTTATGATGTAGGGTTTTAAGTGTCGTAAAGGGCTCGATTATGACGACTTCCAAATATAGTAAACAACACCAGCATGAGACGTGAATTCTTATTGTGATTATTTTTTAAATTGTTATTTATATTTAGGACGGAAGCGTTTCTCTATGAGAATGTGTCCACCCTTTTTTCATTAAGAATTCTCTGTTCATTCGTTTAGTTGTTAGACATATGTCGCATGAATAAATCACCAATCGTTAGGGACAAGTCTCTATTGTGTATCGGTTATCAACACCTTAAAATGTTGTTAACGGCGATTTGATTACCAGTATATTTTGTTGTTAACGATTTAATCATTTTGTCATCACAAAACAATTATTAGTATATATTTTTGGAAAGGATCCTCTCAAGTCTTATTACTGATGTATGATATATTAAAGTGTTTTAAGGTTACAATAACTCAACCCATGTAACTCGGGATTTTAAGGTTACTGAATAGCTCTTGCTCAAAGCTCTCATGTGAGTTGAGTTATTGTTGGCCAATTTTGGCCTACATACAGAAATTTGCCTAGGCAGATCAATTTCTGGAAGTTCTTGGAAGGAGTATCACGCTGAACAGAGTTTCTGATTGAGTGGGTGACCAAATAATGAAGAAGAAGATCAAATATCACTTACAAAGCTTTTGAAACACTTCAAACAAGCTTAAAGTGTGATTTGTTGATCTTTGGAAAGTAGGCTTAGAAACAGGTCTAAGTTTGCAAAGTATAAAGATCAACAGGTTCTCATGGTGATCATGACCTTTATGGAGCAGGTTTACAAGTCTCGGAGACTCATTTTGAACCTTGAAAGTTCAAGCACAAGCTTTGAAGAGCCAGACCGTCATCAGGATGTCATGTAGAAATGGACTAGTCGGCACATTTGTGCATTTTATAAATATGCTTAGAAAGCCTCTTAGGTCAAAAGAAATGCATGGACATGAAGTTCTTCATGCCTTGAATATTCTCTGTAAAATTTGTATCTTGATGAGCTTGTTATCTCAAGATATAAAGCTTCAAAGTTAATACTGTAAAATGAAACGTGCACGGGGACAACAAGCTTAAGCTTCGTGAACTAGCGGTTTGAATTCAAATGATCAAGATCAATGATTGACATTTGATCAGATCAAATCCAATAGTGTGCAAGCATCTGATAGATGTCAGTGGGTCCAAGCAATTCAACGGTGTACATTTGATCATAGATTCCAAATCAATGGTGAGCATCAAGTCAAAAAGTCAGTATGAACACATCGATGACAAGTGTCAAGATCTTAGGTGCTTTAACTGATATCTAACAGTGTGTAGTGATTGACAAGGTCAGTGGGTCCAATCAAATCAATGACACGTATTTGATCATAGATTCCAAATCAATGATGAGCAATGAGTCAACGAGTAAATGAATCTCAAGGACAAATGAGAAGCTACCAAGTGTCTTAACCATGTTCAACTGTCAGAAGATCTATAACTCACGTTCATTCATATAGAGGGAGATCAACGATGCGTGATGGTCAAAATCCAATAGTGCTCGTCCAATGCAAATCAAGATCAACAGTTAGTATTAAAAGTTGAAGATAGTGGGTCTAGGAAGATCAATGGTGCTCATTCAAACATCAGGAAGCATATCGATGATTAATATTAAAGGTTGAAAGACTAAAGATTTTAAGGAGAACAATTGTGACCTAGGTCAAAATAGGGGAAAATCTTATAAGGATCATCACATTACCTTTAGAGCTCGATCGAATGTCATAAGTAGACATAATTATAAGTCACGGGTTATCCACAATAATCTTTTAATGTCATAAACCTCTGGTTCAAAGATTTGAAACATACAGGGTCCATTCTTTGGGGTTATAGTATTGTTTTGCAATAGTGTTCACTATTCTTTAAAGAAGACCTGTGCATACGATGAGTTCTCAGCTTCCACGAGGTCCAAAGGTAGGATAGGTCTATTTTAGACCTAATAAAGGTCAAGAACAAAAATACGTGGCTTGTAGGATTTGCATTGATATATAACTATAAGAAAACCAATAAAGGAGATGGTTTTCAATCTATAGTAGACTTATGATCAAATACTGAGTAGAGGTAGATATGAATGGTTATGGAGAGGTGTTTTATCTTCCAATATGATCCCAACTTTGACAAACAATTGCTAAGACCAAACTTGGGCACAACTCTATTATTAAGTACATGGATATAAGGACCTTACCCTCATAATGAAACAAGTGGAAGATGGTGTAAAAGATCATAACAAAGAGATCTGGGGATTAGAGTAGCGTAGTGGAGCATTTAATGTTGTTCATAAGCTTTGAGGATCTTTCCTCCTAGAAAGGATCATGATTCATCATCTACAAAACAAACCCTTGTCTCCTAGTGCATTTATTAGCCAATGAGAAGAGTTTAAAGACTATTGGAGCGAATGAAGGTTGGATTGTTGATGATGGATTAGTCTTGATTGGACCAAAAGATAGTGGAGCATTCATTGAAAGGTGGTAGATCATTGGTGGATCTTGGTCAATGTGCTCCCTCTTTTCTTTCTTTCCCTTTCTCTATATTACCCATTCTTATCCATCTTATAAGCTCTCTCAGATTTTAGAAGGACACTCTCACTTTCATAAGAAGTTATCTCAATTCTGTAAGAGCAGAGATTCTCATTTGATACAGTTAGACCTTGTCAAAACTTGTATGAAATACCTCTTGAAGATAATAAAGACTTTTTTTACCTATCTCTTGCTTGTGAACTGTTTTAGTAAGCTTGTGTATGATGGCATTGTGAAAGAGAATCTTTCATGCCCATCGTCCTCCTTTCTTGACTGTTTTAGGGTGTTTCTTAGTTGATTGCAGGTCTGCATTTATGTTCTTTATGCCATTAATGTAAGCTTGGTGTGAGTCTTAGAATTCCTCATGGCTTCATTCATCGCTTCCTAAACCTAATGTATTAAATACTTATGCAATTAGCTAGATTTTGAGATTGTGTGAGCTAGTACTATCTTATGCTTCTTCAGTGTATATTTCATGCTTGTGTGAGCTCTCACTTGATTTGGTGCATCACCTTGTTATCCTTATTATGAGCCCTTTCCCTTATTTTAACCCTTTTCTTCGGCAACTGATAATTTAGAGTTGTTTACTAAGATCCTAATTGATACACCTAGGGATCTAGCCTATGACCCATAGGTTCGCCTCCATCATAGGATATCCACAGCCTAGAGGTGTCCCCATTTTGTATCCAGGAGTGAGAAGCTGAAAAAATCTCACACAAGGGTGTAATTTGGTGCTACAATAATTTTTGGTGCATCCGGTGGGAACCAAATTTGAAAAAAAGATTGATCAAGTTTGATGTTGGTTGGATCAGTTTGTAGCAGTTATAGTTGCACATAATAATATCTAGCAACTCCAAAAGAACAATCAACACTCTAGTGCAGAGCAATAGTTGTCTTTCATGCCAAAGGTGACTACAAGATCAACTTCTAGAGGTATTCCTTTTAAACTAATTGAATTACCTTTAAATTTAGTCAAAAGGTTAAGGTTTGTTAATACACACCCATATAAAGGCAACTTTGCTCCTAGGTAAATTTCAAGGCCTACCCCTGCAAGAAGATCTTTGTTAAACCCTCTCATAGCCATGACAATCCCTATAGCTTTTGTGGCTTTTAATGGACAAAGTCCTCTATCCCTCCCTCGATATGATCATATTCTAGTAGCAGCTCTTAAAAGTATCCCTTATTTTACTCGAGACCAAGCTACAACCCCTCCTGAACACCTCGTGGATATAGCCAACTTCTACAACATTCATGATATCAATGAGGAAAATGTAGTAATTAGGTTATTAATCATCTCTTTCAAAGGTAAAGGCTTAGACTAGTGTAGAAACATTGTTGCTAATTCCATTTCCATATGGGACCAATTAGGAGAGGTTTTGTGTAAAAGATTTGAGGATAAAAGTGACCATTTGTCACTTGTAGAGCAGTTAACCGCAATAAAAAGATCCCCTCATGAAGTCATGCAAGACTTCAATACAAGGTTCCAAAAAACTTGGGATAGAATCCTAGTCTCTGTTAGGCCTACCCCTAACTTTGCATTCCTATATTATTTAAAAGCCCTTAATAGTGGCATTGTAGTAATGATCCAGTCCATGGGAGGAAACACATTGCCAAATGCATATGAGGTGGCAATTAGAGCAGTAAATTGTCTGGTGTAGGCTGAAAAACTTACACCTAGACCACCAATGCCTCTATTCCCTGAGATCATACCATCCCGTGTTTCTATTCATCGCCTTGATGTCATTCCTCCTATGCCTACAATTGTTCATATACCCTCACCCAAGCAAGAAAAGGCCTCCACTAGTGGGTATAGTGATTCTCAAGATCATAAGAACTTTCAAGAGCTTAAGAGCATGTTTCAATCCTTGAGAAATGAGCTAGTGAATGTTAAGAGGAAACAAGCTTTCAATAGGCCTCATCAAGCCTCGTATCAACCTCAGTAGTAATCTTATCAAGCAAATAGGCCACCCTATAAAATAAATTTCCAAGGCCAAGGTCAAAACCAAGGATAAGGGTAACCTAATTATAACAAGTAGAGCAACTATAATCCAAATGTTGCAAGCACTTCCAACACCCTAGTCCCTGTTCAAAATAATATTGCTCAAGAAGTTTAGGGGACCTTGCCTTAGAATCAGTCTTTTGGGCAATCCATTGTCCCAAAGATTGATTTCACTCGAGCTTTCAATGATCAATGGCAACAAGCTACCAATTATGGGTACAATCAAGCTCTTATGGCTCAAAAAACATAGGTGCCCATGATGACAAGACCAAAATAGCCTTAACAAGGTCAAATCCCTCATCAAGGACCAAGCTAGTTTGGTGTTACAATAGTGAATTATGAGCAAGAAGAGTGTCATGCACTCAATCAACAGGCTAGTTCTAGCCAAGCATACATCCCAGTGGCAGTTAATACAAGGTTCAAAAGAAGGAACATGGATGGTAATCAAGAAGCAGTCAAAGAGCCTCCTACCATTACTCCTTCAATATCAAAGCTAAATGGACTTACTACTATTCCAAAGGTTCCAATTGGTCAAAGGAATCAAAGTCAGGGGAATGCCTTTGTTTCGCAAAACTCATAAATCCAAAGTAGTTGTGGCTCCCAAAGCACAACCAAAGGTTGGTGGTTCACCCACCAACATTGTGGAACAAATGAAAAAGTCTAATGTGAGTGTGTTAATGTGGTTGCTCTCTATTCCTGGTCAGGTAGACATCCTCGAATAAGGGTTGTCAAGGATCAAGGTTCTTGAGAAGGAACCAGTCGAGGAGAATGTGGTTCTCACCAATATAACCAAAGGATATAATGAAATGAAACTGGGTAAGGTGGTCTAACCTCTTCCCTTCTATATTTCAATAATCATTGGTGACTCTTCAATGCATAATTACTTTGTAGAAAGTGGGGCTAGTACCTCAATAATGCCAAAGTCCATAGCAGACCAATTTGGTCTAAAGTATGAGCCCTAATCTAAAGGAGTGTTACAACTTGATGGTTCTTCCACAAAGCTATTTAGCATAATCAAAGAACTCAACTTGACCCTGCATGCTCGTCCTAGTATCTCAGTGGTTCAAGATGTATTGATACTATATGTACCTCCTCATTTTTCCCTATACCTATCTAGGGAATTCACTGCAAATATTGTAGGTTATGTTGCAGTGGATTGGTCATACATGGCATTCAAAATAAGATATGGGACCAAAGTGTCCATCAAGGTTGAGCCCATTGCATAATTCCACATAGAGCCTTATGGGCTAGACAACATAAACCTTAATTGCACCATCCTTGATGAGGATGAACATATGGTTGGTCAAGAATTAAACACTCACCCTGAGGAGGTACCAGACATGTTCTTGGATGAACTATGGAATGACAATCATTTGGTTGATCCCTTGGAAGGTGTTGAAGAGAGGGACATGGGTGTCTACTACTTACATGAAGAGAATTAGTCCATGCCATCCCTCATTGGACCTCAAGAGGATCCCAGTGGCTTATGAAAATTATTCTTTGATGGTTCAAGGAGCAAACATGGAGTGGGTATAGGCGCAATGCTAGTATCCCCCTCAAATGACAAGTATTTATCTTCTTATAGGTTCCAATTTAGTTGTTCTTACAATGCATTAGAATATGAGGGTCTTATCCATGGCCTTCAATGGGAGGATAAGAGAGGAATCAAACAATTGCAAGTTTATGGGGATAGTGAGTTGATAGTGCATCAAGTTAAAGGCTAGAATATTACCAAGAATCCATTAATGAAGTCCTACAAACATAGAA
Organism: Torreya grandis; assembly: GCA_037957365.1. Lineage (NCBI taxonomy): Eukaryota > Viridiplantae > Streptophyta > Pinopsida > Cupressales > Taxaceae > Torreya > Torreya grandis. Next base: position 1,029,554 of record JARHVA010000768.1, on the reverse strand, counting down.
CATGGGACCTGATTGAGGATTTTGAGGCCTTTAACATCCAAGTAGTGCCAAGGAAGTATAATGAGCATGCTGATAGGTTGGTAGCTATGGGAGCTCAATTTGATATCCCCAATGAGTTGAAAAGGGCCAAAGTACAACCACATGTCAAAGTGGTAGCAAGACCATCAGTGCCAGACAATAAAGTTCATTGGCAGGTCTTTGAAAATGACAAACAAATTGCTTGTTTCTTGCAACAAGAATCAGAGTTCTTCTCTATAAACTGAGAAAAGTTTCAACATCAATATGAGGAGCAAATGGTTTAATTGAGATCCAATAAGCTTCTTAGAGGGCTAGTCACCCTTGAAGTTCTTTTCCACGAGGGATATCATATAAGAAAAGATAAGGCAGTGATGTCAACAAGTTAAGAAAACTATGTAAAAGTCCTTATCTTCAAGGATAAGCTCCTCAAGATTGGAAAGGTAAGCATTAAATCTAGAAGGTATGCTTTCATATAACTTTGTAAACAATATGCAAACATCTTTACTTGGGAATATAGTGACCTAAGAGGCTTTGATACCAAGTTGGCCCAACACACTATATAACTAGAGGCTAATGCTAAGCCTATCAGGTAGAAGCAAAGGCCTATAAACCCCAAGATAGAAGAGCTTATAAGGAAAGAATTAACCAAGCTGATTGAATCCAAGAACATCTTTACCATGAAGTAATCCTCATGGGTAGCCAATTTGGTACCTGTGAGGAAGAAAAGTGGGGATATCAAATTGTGTGTTGACTTTAGGTATCTAAATAAGGTTTCTTTGAAAAATCATTACCCCTACCATCCATGGAACAACTTCTTCATATAGTTGTTGGTTCAGAATGGTTTTCCCTTTTGTATGGGTATTCAAGTTACAACCAAGTGTTGGTAAGGGAAAAAGATCAGTATAAGATTGCCTTCCCCATAAAGTGGGGCACATATGCTTATCAAAAGATGCCTTTTGGGTTGTCAAATGCAGGAGAAACTCTTTAAAGAGCCATGGACATGGCTTTCCAAGGGTTATTGAATCAAATGGTATTGGTCTACTAAGATGACATCATAGTTTTCTCCAAGAAAGCTAGTGAGCACTTAGATAATCTAATGTTGATCTTTGAAAGATGTTGAGAGTGTGGGATCTCTTTAAATCCAAAGAAATATGTGTTTGCCATTCATGAAGGCAAACTTTTGGGTCACATTATCTTAGAGGAGGGATTATCCATTGACCATAATAGAATAAGTGTTATCTTACCACTCTTTTCATCTAAGCACAAAAAATGAATCCAGAGCTTCCTTGGGAAGATAAACTTTGTGACAAGGTTTATACCTGGTTTTACAAACCTAGTCAAACCCATCACCACTATGATGAAGAAGAGCCAAGTATTTGTGTGGTCAAATGAAAATAAAGCAGCATTTGAGACCATCAAGCAAGCCATTGCCCAAGCACCCTCATTCATGAATCTTGATTTCTTAAAGGATTTCATATTTTACACCTTTGCCAATATTGGCAACATATCAACTATGCTGACGTAGAAGAGTGGTGAAGGACTTGTGTAGCCAATTGCATTTTTTAGTCAAGGGTTGGAAGGATATGAGGTGAGGTACACTTTCATAGAAAAGTAGGTTCTTGCAACTTTAATAAGCCTCGAGAAGTTTAGACCAATGTTCTCCAATAGTAAGGTTCATCTTATGGTGTCCCATACTGGAGTGAGGGACTTTCTCCTCGACAAGGATTTGAATGAGAAAAAAGCAAGTTGGATTACCAAAGTCATGGAGTATGATGTGGAGATCAAAGTCACCAAGCTGATAAGAGGCAAAGACTTGTGTGAGCATATGGTAGATGACCTTCAAGAGGACAAAGAAGTTGTTTTGGTGACATAAGATAACTCAGGAGTAGATGCACCTCCACCTCATAATAGTTGGCTCCAAGACATGACACATTTCTTAATGACAAGAGAATGCATTCAAGGTTTGGATAGATCAAAAAAAGGTATTTCAAGCTTTAATCCATACCTTATGCATTAATTGATGGTGTTATTTTTAGAATGGACCTCAATAGGGTAATCCTTAGGTGCATAGATGATAACCAAGTGACAAAGCTCTTTGAGCAATTTCATGATGGACCTGCAGGAGACCATTTTGCTCTAAGAACAACAACACAAAGGTAATGAGATTTGGTTATTATTGGCCTAGCCTCTTCAAGGATGCCTATACATGGTTCAGCAAATGCCAAAACTGTGCTTTATTTATGGGCAAACAAGGATTGGTAGTTCTTTCACTCAACCCAATTTAGGTGGAACAACCCTTCATGCAATGGGGGTTATACTTCATAGGGATGATCAATCTACCTTCAAACATAGGGCATAAATGGGTGCTCACTGCAACTGACTATTTCACTAGGTGGGTAGAAGCAATTGCCTTGAAAGAAGCCAATGAAACAAGAGTGTCAGACTTTTATGGCAGCATAGTGAATAGGTTTGGGGTCCCAACTACTATAATTTTAGATAATGCCTTAGCTTTTGTGGGTATGAAGACAAGTGAATGTGTGCTCAAAATAGGCATCTACCTTAGCACATCCTCCAATTACTACCCTTAACGCAATAGAATCATAAATTCCACAAACAAGAACCTACTAAGGATTATCAAGAGAACTACGAAGGACAATCAAAGAACATGGCATATAAAGCTAAGGACAGCCTTATAAGCTAACAAAATGAATCCCAAAACTGCCATTGGCAATTCTCCATATGTCCTTATATATGGAAGGGAATCTAAATTACCCATTTCTCTTGAACTACCTGCATTAGAGTTAGCCCATTAGCTTGAGTTGATGGAGAATGAGCCTATGAGTGTAAGGATGGTAGAGCTCATGGAGCTTGAAGAAACCAAGGACCTTACAATGAAGACATTGGAGTCACATCAAGCTCAGGTCAAAAAAGCCTTTGACAAGAGAGACATAGCAAGGAACTTCAAAGAAGGGGACCTAGTCCTCAAATGGGACTTAAATAAGGCCAAGCCAGGCAACTATACCAAGTTTGTCAGCTTATGGAGTGGTCCTACTTGATCCATGGATGCAAACAACATAATGTTTTTTAGCTTACCCAACTGGATGGAGAGGTATTACCCATCCCAGTCAATGGCATTCATTTAAATCCTTATTATTAGAAAATTTGGCATCTATTGTACAATATTGTAACATATTAAAATAGATTTCATACTTTCCTCTAAGTGATTTGAGCACATCTCTTTTAGTTATATGTTTCCCTTTCAATAAGTTCCTTGGGCACTTTGCTGTTTGATTTATTATTTTGTCTCCTTTTGCTTCAAGAGGAGATTTTCTGGGAAAGGGCAACCTTGTATCAATTTCCATCAGATAGGAGAGAAAAGACTATGACTCTAGTTGCCCAATAGATCAGTTTAAGGCCACTAGTCTTTTGCATAGCATGCATGCAACCCTAGGATGTCACCAAAAATGTTGTCTAACATTGGCCTACATACAAAAATTTGCCTAGGTAGATCAATTTATGGAAGTTCCTGGAAGGAGTGTCAAGATGAACAGAGTTCCTAATTGAGTGGGTGACCACATAATGAAGAATAAGATCAAATATCAATTACAAAGCTTTTGAAACACTTTATGCAAGGTTAAAGTGCAATTTGTTGATCTTTGGGAAGTAGGCTTGGAAAAAGGTCTAAGTTTGCAAAGTATAAATATCAACAGGTTCTCATGGTGATCATGACCTTCATCAACATAAATCAGGTTTCACAAGTCTTAGAGACTCATTTTGAACCTTGAAAGTTCAAGCACAAGCTTTGAAGAGCCATACCATCATCAAGACATCATGCAGAAATGGATTGGTCAACTTGTTTGTGCATTTTATAAATATGCTTAAAAAGCCTCTCAAGTGAAAATAAATTCATGGAGATGAAGTTCTTCATGCCTTGAACATTCTCTACAAAATTCTTATCTTGATGAGCTTGATATCTCAAGATATAAAGCTTCAAAGTTAATATTGTAGAATGAAACATGTGCGGGGACGTCAAGTTTAAGCTTCGTGAACTAGTCATTTGAATTCAAATGATCAAGATCAATGGTCAACATTTGATTAGATCAAATCTAATGATGTATGGGCATTTGATAGATGTCAGTAGGTCCAAATAAATCAATGACATGTATTTAATCATAGATTATAGATCAACAGTGAGCATCAAGTTAAAAAGTTAGCATGAACGCATCGATGACAAGTGTCAAGATCTCAGGTGCTTTAATAGATATTTAATGGTGTGTAATGACTGACAAGGTTAGCAGGTCCAAGTAAATAAATGACACATATTTTATCATAGATTATAAATCAATGGTGAGTGATGAGTCGACAAGTCAGTAAATCTTAAAGATAAATGAGAAGTTGCCAAGTGTCTTAACCACATTCAACTATCAGAAGATCTATGACTCATGTTCATTTATATAGAGGGAGATTGATGGTGCACAATAGTCAATATCTAATGGTACTCATCTAATATAGATCAAGATCGATGATAATTATTAAAATTTGAAGACAGTGGGGCTAGGAAGATCATTGATGCTCATTCTCAAAAGTCAATATTAAAGGTCGAAAAACTAGAGATTTCAAGTGGAGAACAATTGCAACCTAGGTCAAAATAGAGGAAAATCCTACAAGGATCATCCCATCACCATTAGATCTCAATAAAATGTCACAAACAAACATAATTATATAGTTAGGTGTTATCCACAATAATGTTTTGATGCCATGAACCTCTGGTTTGAAGATTTGGAACATGCAAGGTCCATCCTTTGGCGTTGCAGTATTGTTTCATGACCATGTTCACTATTATTTAAAGAAGACATATGCACATGATGATTTTTTAGCTTCCAAAAGTTCCAGAGGTAGGATAGGTATATTTTAGACCTAATAAAGATCAAGAATAAAGCGAAGTGCCTGTAGGCTTTGCATCGATATATAACTATAAGAAAACTAATAAAGGAAATTGGTTTCCAATCTATAGTAGACCTATGATATATTGAGTAGCGGCAGATATGAATGGTTATGGAGAGGTGTCTCATCTTTCAATATGGTCCCAACTCCTATAAATAACTACTAAGAGTAGACTTGGGCATGGCTCTATCAAGTACATGGATATAAGGACCTTGCCCTCATAATGAAGCAAGTGGGAGATCATGTAGAAGATCATAGTAAAGAGATCGGGGATTGAAGTAGCATAATGGAGCATTTAATGTTGTTCAAAATATTTGAAGATATTTCCTCCTAACAAGGATCATGATTCATCATCTAAAAAATATACCCTTGTCTTCTAACACATTTCTTAGCTAATGAGAAGAGCTTAAAGACTATTGGAGTGAATGAAAGTTAGCTTGTTGATGATGTATTAGTCCAGATTGGACCAAAAGATAATGGAGCATTCATTAAAAGGTGATAGCTCATTAGTGGTTCTTGGTTAATGTGCTCCCTCTTCTCTTTCTTTCCCTTTCTCTATATTACACATTCTTATCCATCTCGTAAGCTCTCTCTCGGATTTTAGAAGGACACTCTCTCACTTTTGATGAGAAGTTCTCTCAATTATGTAAGAGTAAAGACGCTCATTTGATAAGGCTAGACCTTGTCAAAACTTGTATGAAAGACCTCTTGAAGCTAATAACGACTTTCTTTACCTATATCTTTCTTGTGAACTATTTTAGTAAGCTTGTGCATGATAGTATTGTGAAGGAGAATCTTCCATTCCCATCATCCTCCTTTCTTGTCTATTTTAGGGTGTTTCCTAATTGATTGCAAGTCTACATTTGTGTTCTTTATGCCATTAATGTAATCTTTGTGTGAGTCTTAGAATTCCTCCTAGCTTCATTCATTGCTTATTGAACCTAATGTATGTAATACTTATGCAATTAGCTAGATTTTGAGATTGTTGCTTCTTCAATGTATATTTCATGTATGTGTGAGTTCTCAATTAATTTGGTGCATCACATTGTTAGCCTTATTAGGATCTCTTTCCATTATTTTAACACTTTTCTTTGGTAATCAGTAGTTTAGAGTAGCTTACTAAGAGCCTAATTGATACACCTAGGGAGTTGGCCCATAATCCAGAGGTTCACCTTCATCACAAGATACCCATAGCCTGGAGGTGTCCCCATTTTGTAGCCAAGAGTGAGAGAGCTTGAAAAACTCTCCCATACAGGAGAAATTCTATGTTACAATATTTAATTGACCTATGGTTCCCACTTTGGGCCTTACTTCATCAAACAATTTAGCCAGTAGGGTGTGTGATATGTTATGATCTCGATTAATTTTATTTGAATCAGTTCAAGAAACGAATTGGTATTGAGGTTGACCTCATAAAAGACTTGAAATAGTCTTTAATCATTTAAGTGGAGCTGAGTCTTTCACATGAAAAGTAATGTATATAGATTTTCCCAATAATTACTTTTATTGTCGAGCCCCTGACCACAAAATTTGTAATTGTTTGCTCATGGCCTGCATAGACCTTAAGCCAAAAAATGAAAAGTTAGCAATGACTAAAAAGGATAAGGGTTGGATAATTGTCAATGAAAATAAAATAACGATAGGAAATAAAAACTCTAAAGTTCTTAATTTTATTTCTAAAAAGAAGATTCAACATTATTTTTTAAAAATTAATTTTAGTCCTCCCCTTCCTAGCTTTGTGACATAGTGTCTAGCTTATCTATTTACTTCTACTCAAGTTGTTACTTTAAGTATTAGGACATCCTCAATGAATCCTCCACCCTTCAAGCACTCACATAGTCTAGATTGAAGCAACAATGATTCATTGAGTGGAGAAATGGATTTAAGCATCATTTATTTCACTGGGAGACTATATTCCACCAAACAAATTGTTTAACCTGTGTTTGATTTTATACTATATAATGATAAACAAATGAATTAGAGGATATAAATAATCATATTAAATAGTAAAGTACATAAATCAAATATATGCTAGTATCAAAATCAAGAACATATCTCAAGTGTGGCATAACAATGAAAATTGTAATGAAAATGCAAGTAAATGAGCCAGAATGATCACACCTTTAATATTTAAAAAAAAATGAAGTTAGAATATGATTGTGTAGACTATATACCACTTGTGTGTGGAATTCGAGCTTCTTAGAAGATTTGTTGCCCTACTATAGGTTTGACAAGTGTAGAATCATCACTAAGCATATTTACACGTTGAGTCTAATTGTTTCCATTGAATCTAACCTACATAAGTTTTTAGGGCCTTGTAGAAAGCACCTTTAACAACACACTTAAAAATATATTTATTTCCTCAAACCATGACTTGATGTGTAGTCACCTTAATACCTTATCAATCTTAACAGTTCCACTTAGTATAATCACAATCACATGATAACTAGTAATCCTCATGGACATAATTCTTAAACAAGCTTGTTGGATTGGAGAATAGGTTCTAAACTTGGGACCTATGGGTTATGGAACCATAATGTTGTTTTTTACTGACATAATGCCCTCTTTCCAATCTTCCTAATTGATAATGCCACCATACCCATGGATTATTGTTTATCCCCTATTCCTTAACTCATTATGTAAAAGCATGTCACATCTTAACAATCTTGTAGTCTTACCTAGAATAGTTCTATTATTATAGACCATTTAGAAGAATCACCAATTCCATGTGTGGGTCCACTATTAGGTTTCATGGAACTTTCACATTTCTATTATTACTTTAAATATAGATGTTAAACTAGAAACAATCAAAGGTTGGAGACATGGGTCTTTTTTGTTCAATTGCCCATTAAGACTACTAGTTGTATATAATAAAGTTCATGATTCATGGCTTAGATTTGTCAATTTTACCTTAAACACAAAATTTACACATTCAGCTTCATCAAGCTTAGAACCAAGTATCATATCCCTATAATAAGTAATCTAAACTTTTCAAAGTATAGAATAACTCATTGGATTGTTATACTGTTACAACAAAGAACAATAAAGAGCAATGTAAAAAGTTCATATAACTAAGTTTTCATATTCTTAAGATATCCTTAAGTGTACAAGCTTAAGTATCTCTTAAATCTCATGTTAATTATAATCAAATTCATTCTTAATGTAAGTTTGACCTTCTTGTCATTCAAGGAATGCCTTCCATGGTTAACTTATTAACTTTGTCATTAACCCTTAACAACCCAAGCACCTATTAAGGTTAGTATATAAGGCTGCTAAGATTTTTTCAAGAGAAGTCATTATCTTCACATAGAAAGTTGTTATTAGTATGCCATTTATTTGTCAATAAGTGTGTATGAATAAACCTCACACTTGTTCTTACCATGATCATTGTATATACTAAAGTTGTTCTTTCTTTGTCAAAAGAAGACTACATTATTTAAGTTGAAGTCTATTAGGACCAATACAAGTACTATTATTGGTTATGATGCCATTAGTGACGTAATTTCAAGGTTGACACACTCATTAGAAATATAGGGTTACTTATGGTGATGCAATACCTCAAATAATGAAATGTCTATTGCCAATACTTACTTATCTTAGCATGTTATTATAAACACTATTTATGAATTATATATCACCTTCATATTATACACTTGGAAAATACAACATTGAATGTTCCTCTTAGTTATAGACCTTTTTTACTATTGAAAGGCTCACATATATTATCTCTTTGTACTCATTATTTATATCTTAGTTTGACCAATGTCATTATGATGACCCAGGTCCTCTATCTTCACTAAAATATTGAAAACGTGCTTATATTCCATCTCTGAAAGTTTGAGACCTTACCTAATTTTCTAATTCTATATACTTACGTGCTAGTCAAACACCTACGTTGGTGTAAGTGTCCTGACTCAACACAAGTGTCCAATGCCCTAAAGTCATTCAATTTGTAAATGAAATGTATTCCTATGGTCTACCTAAGTGCTTTTATGTGATATATTATCCAAAGGGATTGGTATAAATACATGATCAATCCTCATTCATTCCTCACCTAATAAAGACTTAGCAATCTCACACCTCACAAATCAATGATAAAAAAATATTCGAGTGAGCAAAGCTTCTATAGTCTCTCTTATTTCCATATCAGTCATATGGATAACACATCTATGGGTCTAAAGCACTAAAGGAACATGCCATGAGTTTTATTTTCAAAGTTACAAGCTAGGTCATTGTTGTACTTGTTTTCCACATATTGCACCCTTGTGCACACACAAGCCAACACATTATGGGAGAATTACATTAGTATGAGGCCCTGTTCAGAGTAGTGGTTATGTAGGCAACACCTATTGGTGGAGGGGTCTTTAGGTTTAGCTTTACGTTATGAGCCCACTAACCCATTTTTCTCATAACCACTATGAAGATGAAGAACTATGGTTTTCTTATTTGACAAGCAACAACAACCCATGATTCAGATCTGAGCACACTAGATCAAAGGTGACACATAACCCATAATATTCTAGGTGGTCACATCTAGTTTTAGTAGGTATTTTGTTATGGACACCTACATTCATGTTAGAGAGTAACGTCAACACAACTATCCCGGCTCGATGCAAGTGTCCATAGCCACAAAGGCAATTTCTCCAGAATTTGATGATTGATCCAAAATCCTTTTCTAGTCTCTTTCCTGCATGTTTCAGATCTAGATATGTGTTAGCATCAGAACCAACTAAGTATCTTATTTTCATTATCATTGTAATATCTAACATAGTTGTACTTTACATTTTTAGCATATCTCAACATAATAAATTTAGTATATGTTTTATTTAAGTTTTGCAGTTAATTAGCTTATTATATATCTATTTATCACCCTTGTGCTTATTCATTTCTATATTCTTAACCCTAACCCCCTTAGGATCCTTATCTAAATTTAGGGTTAAACATTTGGTGAACCCGATGTTTGGTCCCTAAAACTCTATATTTTCATCTAGGGTTTTTTGATTATTCATTGTTAATTTATGATTTAAAAATACACAAGTTAAAAATAAGTGTTTAATTTGTTATAAATATGTGCAATATGGATGCATCTATAGTCTATTTCGAGCTCTAATTTGTAATTATAGTTATGGTTTGTTACTATGATTGCTTAAAAAGATCTTCGCTTCAATGAAATGAGCAAAGTCATCAATATCATGAAAGTGTTTTAAAGCAAAAACAACACTTCATCTCTCTTAATAATTCTTTGTGCAATGTTATAGAACCAGTATCCAAACACAAATGGGAAAGCTCTCAACCATTTGTTCTACCTAGATATTATTCGAGTGACAACTACCATAATGCACCCATTATTCACCCATGACTTATATTGGATTTTGAGGTCCATGTTGTCACTACTCAAAAAGGTAAATGTGTTCAACCTAATCTACCACTTGTTAATATACAACAGGGGCCTCCTAAGCCAAATCTTGTGATAAATCTAAGGGATATGACCTTATTGACAAATTGAGCAACACACATGCTAAGATTTCCATCCTTTAACTTTTAAAACTATCTACTATCTATAAGGATATTGTATATGAAACATTGCATGAAACCCAAGTTCTGAGTGATATTGAGCCAGGTTAATTTGTGGATATCATGCAAGTGATATCCAAGATCTCAAAAATAATGCAAAACTAATCACCTTTGACCCAACACATTTACCATTTAAATATTTTATTGACCAAGAGTTACCTTTGTTCATACAAGTAACTATGCATAATAAGGGTATCAAAAGGGTGCTCGTTGTTAATGGATCAGGATTAAACATTTGTATCATGAATTTCCTAACCACCATGGGTATTAGTACCAACCTTCTTCAAAATTTCGCTATGCATATCAAAGGATTTGATGATTCACATAGTCCGCAGTTGGCCAAATCACATTGCATTTGACATTGGGGTCATAAATAGTTCCAAACACTTTTCAAGTAATATCTCAATCATTACATTATAATTTTATTATGGGTAGACTTTGGATACATACCATGAAGGTTGTCCCATCTACTTTACATTAGTGTGTGGAATTCACACATGATGGGACCTTATTGATAATGCCTATCAATGATGAACCTTTTAAATTTTGTAAACTAATCCCTTTTGATACATAAGTTATTCCTATAGTGGTGCCTCCTACACAAGGTAATCCTCTTGAGAGTATCCAAACTTATGAAATGGTTGAGTCAAGTACAATGGATCCATTATCTCTAAATTCAGACAAGGCACCAAACACTAAAGTATATGCAGATACACATCAAGAACAAGAACCAATACAAAAGGAATCAATGATACCAAAATTATAAGCACCTCCAATATTTGAGCTTTCTTTATTGCTCAATACTGAGCAACAATATGGCCATGTTTTAGATTACTAAGATAGTGATGATGATGTCGCCTATGATATGACATATGAGAAAATGTGTAAGCTAAATTTTGATCCACTTGAGCATCTTTCACATAACCTATTTGAACCTACAGGTCCCGATACATATAAGCTAATGTCATCTTTAGAGGATACAAAACTAAATCAGGATAAGGGAAAATCACAAATAACAAATGAGAATGTACATGCTTGTTATTCTATACATCCTTCTTGGCTACACACTCTGAGTCAACCTTATAAGATTGAAATGCAACTACATCATGTGAAAAATGTGGAGGCTTCTCAAAAATCCCCACAATAGATTATACAGCTTTTAGCAAACTAGGATGCTCTAGATACATTACTTTCTATGTTACTTGAGCATCACATGATATCTTTAGCTCCTAACAAACACAAACAAATCAACAAAATTTTTCCTAAAGAGGGATTACCATATTGTAACTATCATTGAATCAGTGGTCATTATACAAATCAATGCAATGCATTGAAGAACCAAATAAAAAATACAAGAATGAAGGATGCATATAAATTATGTCTAAAAAATAGAAATGACCAAATACTTATAATTTTTACAAAGAGAACAATCCTTCAAAGTAGACAAAACATGTTAATTTAACCATTATCACAAATATTGATGGGGTAAATTTCCCACATCTCAAGGTTGAAGTAAATAATTAGGAAACAACTTGCAATATTGCCACATTACAATAGTTGAGATATAATATATATGAATTATGCCACTCATCAACTTTTCCATAGTCTCTTAGGTATATCATGTTACCCATTGTATATGTCCCAAAGGTAGTAGACCTTGATAAATGGGTAATGGACTGATAATTGTACTTGACTTTGCACTTTGGACAATAATGGTTGATTGATATGAAAGCAATTGTTAGTGTTACAAAGCAGTGTCTTCTTTTTTAACATGACAACAAAGAGGTCCGTATACCATTTAACAAATATGAGGGATAAGAACCAATGATTGTTGGTAGTGAGTTATTAGTAGACACAACACTTTTGGCACTTATGCAATATAAATAATTTTGACAAGTAAGGCCACCATGCAGTGTCTTGGCTCCTTATTTTAAGACTTGTTGAACAAAATAGTTGTCAATATTCAACTTTTTTTTATTCTTAAAAACTAAAAAAAAAATGCATTTACGTGTTTTATTAACTCCCTTGAATCTATGTTGTTAGTTCCATGTCAGTGGATAACATATCATTTATTTCTATATACATGTGTTTCATGTATCTTTTGAGTGTGATATAGACATGCACAAATACATGATCTATGCACTTTCAGATGTTAGGCCTTATGTCTACTCATGCCATATGGACACTAGGGGCATATGCTTCTTTGATCATGATAGATCTAGGCTATATCATTATATGGTAATTTTACATGATTAGTTTTGAGCTTATGTACTTACACATGCCTTTATCCATGATTTATATATTTCACAATGTACTTGATATGCTATGTACTTAATGTTTTTTGCTAACACATATGATCCATGGAATAGTATGATAGGTTTATGTTGGTTTCTTATGATTTCATTCATGCACTTCATTTAGTGTCTTACCTTGCTATTGTATTGATTATTTCAACATTTGAATATGCTCCCTTCTTTATGATCCCCATGCCTTTATTTGCCTCTTTGACATTCGATTATGTCATAGTTTGTTATATATTAACATTTATATATGTCATTGCTTGCCTTGTGGACATTGGAATAAGTCATGTCCCTTCAATTGTGTGGCATTTGAACATGACCCTTATTTGAGGTCTTCTTGGACCATTGTGTAACAACCCTATTGGGTGCTAACTAGCAAAACACTTTTTTTTAAACACATATACTAACAATAGATTACACTACGAGAATCTAAGTAGTGATCATACAAAATACTCCAAGAGTGATAACTGTAAATATGTACGTGACATCTAATAGTCACTGATCACTATTAATATATGAAAATGCATCATACTACAATCATAGAAAGTAATTACAAATAGCTAGCCACTACTCGTACAATACACAACCACTACTATCAATCCATGGTAAATAGGTAATTAAAATTCTTCATTATAATGCTTCCAATAATTAATATCATATAATATAATATGATATATAAGAATAAGATACAAGGCTCCCTAGAGCTTGAGTTCCCTAATATCTCCAGTATTTGTGGCAATCTCAAGAGTCTATCTCAAAAGTAATATAGTCGTGTGGAGGGAGAGCATCATTCGAGCACTTTTTCACACCAACCACGGACCCAAAATCCCCCACACTAATCCTATCAAGGAATAACCCTCCCTTCATGGATGGGTAGATAGTGACAACACAAGAATCTAGAGAAATAAGTAATTACTTGTGTGATGTATGATTTCTAAAACTAAACATGTAGTGTATCATAAAAAACCCATTCTATTGCAATATATTGTAAAAAAATGTAAATCATACTCATGAAATGATATTATCTCGCTAAACATAATTTAACCCCAAGATTCATTCAACTAACATCCTATTGGCAATCATATCATATAACATGCTAAACACAGGAGTAATCAAAGCATACTTTTATTCTGTCAAATGTATGTATGAATCTTACATTATTATTATCCCATATTAGAAATAATGACCACAATGTATACCATATGGATAAAATACACATTTAACTGTAGATTTCAACTACCACAATTAGTTTCCAAACATGCTACACCTTATGATAATCCATATTACCATAGTCTAGTATTCTAAGACATAACTACTAGTTTTTATAATCAGTCAAATAAAGTAGTCTTAAAAACATGGAACATAAGCTTCTATTCAAGCAACTAAATATAGCAAAATAAGTCACAGTTTCAATGAAACACATAATATTCTATCCTAAGATTCATTACACTCTTAAAGGTTATAGGTATACACACATAATGTCTTACTAACTATCACAAAACATACTATTTAAAGTAATAACTAACACACATGCATTTACATAGATGTGGGTCTAGACATAACAAATACAATATGTACCATCTGGGCATAACATACTTTTATACTGTAAAACTCTATGACATCCCATAATATCATAAATCATTATGCATGATCACCCTACTCAATCATGAACAAACAATCTTACACTTATAACTAATAATTAAATAAGTATGGGATTATATTGCCAGAGTACATCCTAGATTATATTATAAATTAGTAATCAGAAGAAACATAATCTATAGGCACACATCAAACTGCACTATATTATGCTATAAATGTCTAAACACTTGTACATATTAATACTGCACACAAGTTTTTAATACTACCTTCAATATATACTAACATTCATTTAGACCTCTCTAGACATCAATATTCTATTCTCGTTATTCACTGTTAATTCACAACATTGAAGAAAATAAACTCTAACTCAAAGCCACCATATAAGGCATTCACAAAGTTCTTTTCATGTGTTATACTCTACATAGTCTATGCATTTCATTGTACCTTTATGATGTTTGATAAAGATATACCCCTATCATATTACACTTATAATAGATTCCAAATTTCCTTAAACCAAACCGTCATACCTCTATAACCAAATATGGATAATTTATTAAATTACTTAATTTGTGTTGTTTAATGAATGGCCATTTAGGTATCCAAGGATTTCTTTCCCTTTTTAAATTTTCCCATATGGCCTGTACATAACGATTATTATATTTTGTGATAAAGTATTTAGATATGTTATATTCTATAACTTTTAGCAACACGTGATGCCTATAAAATTATCACATAACAATATTACAATATATATATATTCACCATTTGATCGCTAGTTATATATTATGCCATGTTTCAACTCAATGCTACAATTTTTATACACCCAATGCTAAAGTTCACATACACTCAGCGATAAAATATAACAACTCAGTAATAATATAACAACTTGGAATGCATAACGAGTATTTCTTATATGCATCACTGGTATTCCCCTACATATCCATAATATAAGAAGTACAAACACATAGGTAGTAATTTACAAGTAATATTTAAGTTGATACATCATGTAACACTTTCATACTGATAGATGAGGGTTTACCAATAAATGGTACATACTACGATAGCATATATAAGTCAATATAACATCCCACTGGTAATAGTAAATTATCTGAATTTATTTTTGAGACATTATCACTATATATTCTTGAATTTGAATTGAAAAACTGGTATTCTACGATCATTATGTATTTACCATTGTTCATATGTATAACATTATTGGTATTTTTCATCCATTATTCACCACATGACGATAACTATAGCTATATATCATCCAATAATAGCCTATATACCAATAATCACATATAATGGATGATGGTATTGATCACCTATATAACATCATTCAGATAGCTAACATGATATTTCACAGGAAGCTATGCATTTACCATTGCCTATATTTAACTAGCTAAAGTTGTTGGATGTTTAAGCAAGTCACCACATGCTTAATAACAAATCGATGCATGCCTAAACCAAATTTGATTCAAATTTAAATATTGTTTATCATAATTTTGTCATTATTTCCTTCTTTTATTATGCATCCTATTATAAATCACTACGACATGATGATGTTTGGTTCTCATGTGTATCTACCAAATGGATATATTCCTTTACTAAGTCACTACATAGTTTTATCATCATAAGTATAGTTGCATGCTTCAATTTAGAATTGTTGCATACTTTGAATTTAAGTCACTGCATTAATATAAATGTGAATCGTTGCTCTTCCATTTAACACTATGTTTTTGTTATCAATTTTCAATTAATATATATACCAGATAATATTAATTAAATCCATTAATATTCAGTTAAATTGATTCCTCTACTGCATGCATTAGCTATTAAAGTGCTACTGATTTTAACTTGATAACATATGTGTTATACTACTAAACAAATCTTATAAATAACATGCTTATAATACATATACGTATCTTATTATTTTATATAATATTTTTATAGATCAATGTATATACACATTTTTTATGAGCAATCCAAATGATGATATATACAGTTTTACTGTTCCATTTACTACAATGATTTATTTAAATAACTATGTACTCCTTCAATTCACATCACAATTCCATACAACTCTGTACATCTTGGAGTGTTTGTTTTGACCTCAATTCACACCCACACACACACACACACACACACACACACACACACACACACACATATAGGGTTCTTTGTATTTCTTCATACAATAGATTTAAATACAACTGATAAATGCACAATAGTAGATTTAGATAGACATATAAATACACGATATTGAAGTAAATTGCTTACTTGGCAATAAGTTTGATGTTCTTTTCTTTTTTATCTTCTCTCTCTTTCTTTTTGTTTTTTGCCACCCACCCCTCTTGTTTGAATTTCTCCTTTTTAATAATCTCCCTTCCAATAGAAAAGGCATAGTCTTTTAAAAGATTACATTTCCATGCATAATTCACCACTCTACCTTTTTTTAGTTTAAAATCAATTAACATTGACTTAATTAGAGCTTTATTTATTTTTACAAATCATGCATGCTTAAATATTTTTCTCAAGACCATGTTAATTAATAGCTTAAGTCCACTTGTATTTCAAAAGGATAATTTTAGACCTTCAATTATCAATAAATTACATGTAAAGGACTTATCCCTCTAGTTAGCATTATCTTGATAATTAAATTTATTTGATTTAATTTTAACATGTAATTATCTATTTAAAAGATAAATCAAACCAAATTAATAATTCTATTTATATCATAAGACTGATGCCACTTACATTTAAATCCTTTAACTAATGGTTAATTTTATAATGCAACTATTAGTATTAACTCAAAAGTGTAATTACATTTTAATTTGTATAGTAATGCGACCATGGCGAAATCAATAACTAGCTTTCGACCACAAAGAGAATACTATTGTATATTATAATCTTTCATCACACACATAGATGTTATAATAATACTAACGTTGTCATTGTCTAATCATGGATTTATACTAATGCCTTGACCATTTCTTATACGTAAAGACATCAAATCAAGACGATGATATTTACTGAATATCATTTAAACCAATCATTATGTTAGGCAACCAGTTTAGTGTAAGCATCAACTTATATGATCACAAAACAATATTGTATGAGTAAATATATGCACTACATTCATACATAAAATCACACAATTCAGATCATCATAAGCATCAATTGAAAACCTGATCATAATAGAAGTATATTAGCACTCAAAATAAACTAACTATCTAGATCAAATAAAGAGTTAAACAAGTTATTCTACTATGGTGTGTGTGTTGGGTTAGTAACAGTTCTTTTGTCATCCCCCAATCATCCTATTTATGCCATCCTCTCTGATGATGCTCTTCGTCCATCATGCTATGAGGGAAGAATCAATTCTGCATCCACTTCATAACAAGTAGGTAGTTAGTCTGAGTCATCATATATATTAAAAACTAATGATGCATAATTAACAAATATACATCCATAATGTACAAAAACAAGAAAGTACAGTTACCACATAATTAATCCATTATGTAACTAATCAACATATCACTGTCCCATACCCAGAATATGTCATAAAGCTCAATCAAAGCAATCAAAATCAAATGATAACCATAATAATCCATAGATTCAAAGGTTATAAAACTTAAGATGAAATCAAGATGTAAAACATTACCTTTTGCCTCAATTTTGAGTGTTCTTATGTGTGTGTTTAGTTTCTTATTGAGCTTATATTGTTACTCGCTAAACCTTTCCATGATCTATATCATGCATATTAGGCCTTGATGTGATCACATTCTATGCGCTTTCATGATATATCTACCTAGACACATTCCTTATATATGTTGCATGGTACATTCACAATTTACATGGTTATCTTATCCTTTTGAGGTAAGTAACAACCAATTTCTAATTCCCTCACCTCAAAAGGGCGAACATATCAGTGGGGGCATGCCATAGAGGCATGATTTCCACATTGCTTCACAAATTTAGATTGTAGTGAGGGCATGTTTTAAAAACATGTTCTCCATATTTGTTATAGTTTCAAATTTAGTGGGGACATGTTTTGGAAACATGTTCTCCACACTTTTATCGTATTTAACATACCCAGATTACAGTAGGGGCATGTTTTGGAAACATGTCCTCCACATTGAAACTTATATCAATTTTAATATTTTTTTATATATATGGCGGCACATTATGATAAGCATGTCCTCCACACTTGTTCATATTCCAAATTGGCCAAATTCACAGTTATATAATTCAAATACACATTTATGGTAGATTTATATATATTGGTACCAATATTATACAAAGTTTTAGCATGAGACATAACTAAGGTGCATATGATATGTAATGTGCACCTAATATTGCAAAATTAAATCGGTTTCAAATTTCAAACATTTTATGGACTATCATCACCCACTAGGATAGACTTTTATGGATTGTATTGAGCCAATCTACTGCAGTAGTTAGTTTGATTTTGGTATAGTTGATGTGATTAAATAATTAAATCTTTTTTATTTTATAGGTTTGACTTGATTATACCATCCAACCTTGCCAAAATTATAGTGTGAGGTGATTTGGTTCACTCGCATTCACTAGGTTATAATTATGATTAGATTGCACAGTTGAGCTAATATCAACTGCATGGTGGAAAATCACATTTTTTCCAAGGTTGGGGGCATGTTCCTACAATATTACTCTATTCCTCTCTCTATATATATATGCACCTCTTTAAGTTTTACATTTTTCCCAATCTCAACTCCATGTTCATAATGCTACATTTTTCAAATCAAATTGCCAAAAGGCAAGGTAGTTGCATCGATGCACAAGTGTATTAATAAACCTTGCTCTTTCAATTTCAATAATTTAAAATGCTTAATCTCATATTATATGCACTGATTATATATTGTAACATGCTATAGGTTGTAGGTCAGTCACTAGTAAATCAATCAAGTATGGCTCACACAAAAGCAAGGTGTGATATACACATCTAGGTATGCAATTCTTCTCCTTTAAGCCAATAATTTCAAGACTAGATTAAATTGGGCTTGGTGTAGACACTATTTATGAATTACATAGCACCTCAATCTTGTAAACTAGGAAAATACAAACCTTGGTTGTTCCTCTTAGTTCTAGACCTTTTTCATTGTCAAAATACTCACATCTATTATCTCTTTATGCTCATTTCTTATCTCTTAATCTGACTAATGTCATTTTGATGACCCAGAACTTTTATCTTGACCATAATGTTGTAAACATTTTTATCTTCCATCTCTGCAAATTTCGGACCTGTACCTACTTTTATGCTTCTGTGACACTTGCATCTTAGTCAGTTGCCTACATCGACATAAATATCCAGACCTGATGTATATTTTCATTCCCTTGAAGTCATTAAATTTACAAATGAAATGTATTCCTATGGTCAGCCTAAGTGCTTTAATGTGAGATTGTCTCCAAAGGAATTAATATAAATACAAAATCATCCTCACTCATTACTCACCTAAAAAATACATAGAAATCTTAGACCTCCTCACAATTCAATGATAAAAAAACATTTGAGTGAGCAAAGATTCCTATTCTTTCTTATTTCTATATCAATCATAGGGACAACACATCTACAGGTTTGAAGTACTGAAGAAACATGCCATGAGTTCTATTTTCCAAGTTACAAGCTAGGTCATTATTGTACTTAATTTTTATATATTGTACCCTTGTGTACATACAAGCCAACACATTAAAGGAGACGTACATCAGTCTGATGCTATCTTTGGAGTAGTGTTTATGTAGGCAACATCCATTGACATAGGGGTCTTTGGTGTTAGCTCAACATTATGAGCCCACTACCTCCATTTTTTCACAACCACTATGAAGATGAAGAACTAGGGTTTTACTATTTGACAAGGAGTGACAACCCATGATCTAGATCTGAGCACACCAGAGAAAAAGTGACACAAAACCTAGAATATTCTAGGTGGTCACATCTAGTTTTAGGAGGTATTCCATACTAGACACCTATATATGTGTTAGACAATAACATCAATGTAATTGTCCCAAGTCAACACAAGTATCTGCAACCACATAGGGCATTTCTCTAGAATATGATAATTGATCTAGAATCCTTTTCCAATCTGCTTCTTGCCTATTCTAGATCCATATATGTGTTAGCATCAAAACTAGCTAAGTATATTGTTTTCATTATCATTGTAATATCTAACATAACTATACTTTCTATTTTTAGCATATCTCGGCATAATAAATTTAATATATGTTTTATTAGTTTTACAATTAATTGGCTTGCTATAGATATGTTTATCACCCTTATGATTAATCATTTATATATTCTTAACCCTAACCCCCTTGGGAATCTTATCCAAATTTAGGGTTAAACACTTGCATGTATTACTGACCTAAAATACATTTTCATTTATCTTAACCCTGGTAATACTTTTGTTACTATATGTTACTAATAGTGTTAACAAGCACTTTGGTAGATGTATATGTCTACATGTACTATTAAGGCATTAAGATCATGATTAGAGAACTAAAATTAATCCTCTATATCCAATATAATAAATGGTACTATACAAAACTTATGATCATTTTAATTGGGATTGTAAAATGTATTATAGTGTCATAAACCCTTATAAAATGCTAAATAGAGTGTCCTTTAAAGGTAAATCAACAACAGATGCAATAATATGAAATTTTATATTGCTTCTTAAACCTTGCAGGAACTACAAAAAAGGCCAATAGGGTAGAGCCAAATATTATATCATGTTAGAGGTTATTGAGGAACTGAGTACATAATCATAAAATTTCTTTTATAAGATTGACCTCAAGAGTACCAATTATATCATAAGTCAAACATAGTTATATATCATTCTAATCTTTAAAGCTCAAACATTCATTTTTATCTTAGATTTCAAGTATAACAGGCAAGCCTTGTGCAACAATAAGAAATGTAATTCAATAAGCATGTAGCTGGACCTCACATTTTTCCATCCTTCCTATGTATACAAGAAGATAAAAATTTTGTACAAAAGACACCAAATCATAACACAACTTGACCCATAACCTTATGCTTACGCAATAAGTAAAAAAAGTATAGAGTTCATCTTCCAATAATTAATAAAAAAATTATGGTGTGATGTAAAACTTTGAAAATTTATATATGTAAATTAGTAGACAACTAGTCCGTGTCTATGAAATAAGACCTCACCAATTATTTCCAAATAAGTTTGTCCTCAAATTTATAAATTGGGTATTGAATATTACAATAGAAGAGCATGATTCTCTTGCACAAATGGGTTATAGTCTTGTATCTTAATTTATATATAAGCGATCAAGGATTCCAAACTCTCTTTGTGCAAAGGGGAAACATCATACCATTCCATAGACTAGCTTAATATAGTTTCAATTATCAATCCTTATGAAAACTTACAATGTAATACATTCCATTGCCTTTAATATCAAGATTATTAAAGTGCAAAAATATAATTTATAGTACCATGTTGGATCTAAAGATTTGTTCTCATAACTTGGAAATGACCACAATAAATTATAGTACAACATGCCATATGGGCCTAACATACCCTCTTATAGAGCTTGCTAAGGAAAGTTTCACATACTATGAGGTTTGAGCTTTGATCGCCCACATTACCTCAACATGATAAAAGTATACGATTGTCAATCATAACCTTATAACATAAGTTTAGTTTAGTGTACACTCTTAAACCTACTTCTAATCATTTTCACTGTTCCTAAAGTTATTTACTCATGATAGTTATAATTATCATATTCAAGCAACACGATGACAAAAATAAGAAGCATATAAGGATGAATAGTCTAAGTAGATGGAAAAGTGGAAGCTCGTACAATAGTTGTGGTTATAACAAGTGTGAGAATGATATATGGGTTTAAAATGAGCATTCATTATTTATATCTTAAGCATAACAAACATTTTGAGCATTTGGGTTCAATAAAAAAATTACAACATGCAAGTCTTAATGTAGTTCATTTTAACAAGTAGTAGTCTCATTAAAAATACAAATGCATTTCTCTACTTGATCTTGTACACAATACACTTCCTTCTAATACCTCCTTTAACCAACTATGTTAAAATGAAGTTAACCAAATCTCAACATAGTCGGTGTTAATAATCTTAGCTATCATAACCATAAATGACTCTCGTACCTCATCTTAATAGAAATATAAATCATTCACTTCATCAGGCAATATTTCAAGCCATTCAATAACACCTTATTAGATTTAGGAATTAGTGCATATAAACCTTAAGGATACAATATTGAATTTCATGTATTTCTTTTCCTTTTTCCACCACAAATAATACAAAAATTGGTATTTTTGGCTTATACAAAGAGAAAAAATTTAAATTTATTGTTGGTATAATTAAAATTGAACATTACTTGCTAAAAAAATCAAATTTTCCCTTCTATACTTGTGTTTCTATTATTAGTGTGTGTCATGTTCACACTTGTTGTAAAGTTCACCTTAGTTAGTGTTGTTACTAAGGTGTGATTTATGTGCACAACTTTGTTTAATGCAAAATTAATGTTGGTAGCTATCATCACATGTGTGAGAAGGGTTAGGTGTAACTTTAGGGAATGATCCCACCTTTCACTTCACCAATAACTTCTCACTCACCTCTTTACCTATATAAGGACCTTTTTTTTATTGTTGAGAGAATGGAGCTTAGAGTCATCTTTTGAGTTGGTGGAGATGTAGTCTTTTAGAGAGTATTGTTCTAGTCTAACCATTATTGTTTATCCATAATGTATTGTCTATTACACAGTTAATATAGTGTCTCTTTTTTTGGTGAAATCTCTCTTTATTTTGAGTGCATATGTGTGGATGATTGCATTGCAGATTTTTCTTGATCCTTCCTCAACTCTAATACGTCATCACAACTATGTTAATTTAACTTTGTATCAGAGTTAGATCTGCAATCTCCATCTTGCATTATTTTACATCTGGTTCTTTCTTTGGTTTTATTTGTGTTTCTTGAATATCTACATATAGAGGATTTCTATTGAATATATTTCTACCATCTTTCATCTATGAGTGTTTTTAGTGCATATCAAACATTCCCATGACATTCAACATGCTAAAGAAAGTCAACTTCAAAATTCTTTTAATTTAAATTTGACATCATGAGCTCATTTGCCAAGCCACATAAATCACATTTTACATAGATCTAAAGAATTCATAAGGGTAAGACTGACCCAAAGGGTAGGACAATGACCTTTTTAGCTCATCTAACATGTTTTCAGTGCTTCTATATTTGGCTACAAATTGGATTTAGATTTATTCAAAGGGTTTTTTTATCTTCCCTATTTTTTCAAATGTAAATTATACTATAACTTATTTATAAAGTGCCATGGTTTTTTTTAATATTTGTCTACCTTCACATGTGTGTGTGCTTTGTTGCACTCCCTTTTCACATTTTAGTTTTTGAGTTCATCATATAATATTTTGGACACTCTCATTAGAGGATTTATGTTGTAATTTTTTGCATCACATCAACACTTTTAGAGAGATTAAGTTATTTTGTATTCACTACATAGTTAACATTAAGGTAGGGTGTTGTGTATTGCTAGTGTTTCTTGGTTGTTTGATTATGTTATGCACATTGTGTTTGTTCTCGTATACTATATAGATGGAGAGGTTGGTATCAAAATTTAGAATATTGTTAGTGGGCCATATTTGTTGGTATCAAAATTTAAAACATCATATTTTATCCATCTTTGATGGTATCAAAATTTAGAACATCACCTATGAGCCAATATTCTTTGGCGGTATTAAAATTTAGAACAATTTCTAAGCCAACCCCTTTTGGTATATTTTGCCCATGCATTTTGATTAGATGGAACACTTACCCTTGTTTACACATATAGATTCATAGAACCTAATTTTGATTTATTATTTTAGAGGCTTTGTTAGATGCAACAGTCATCTACAATCAACATGATTCATTGTTTTTTTAGCTCTATTATTGTACATGGGTAACACATTAGGCCTAGTTGTCAGGACCCATACTTATTAGCTTGAGAATTATTCTTTTTTACCTAAGCTAATCTTTAGGGGGGTGTTGGTGTGTGTCATGTTCACACTTGTTATGAAGTCCACCTTAGGTAGTGTTGTTATTGTTGGTGTCCTAAATTACACCCTAGCTAAGTAAAGGGATTGTTCACATCTTCTTACTCAAATATAGTCCAACATGGGATTGATCCTAGACTGTGGGTTTCATAATAATGGATCAGACCTTTGGAGAAGGCTGACTTCATTATGGATCTATCACCTAAACTAGACATAATCTAAAACTTGCTTGGAAAATAGATAGAGATATACAACAATGTATGAAAGCATGTAAAAATGGGGTGATGCACCAGTAATTGGAACACTTATACTTTGCACAAAACACACTATGAGACACATTCAAGACCAAAGAAGATTAGTCCCACATAAGTATTTCACAATAAGGCATTGATTAGTTATCAAACTGGCATGAGAGGGCATATATCCACTTTCAAGCTAAACAACAAACTGTAAATTACACTTACAATGACCTGTGAGAACTACCAAACACTTCATGAAGGTGAGAAAACTTAGACATAGACAAATAACATATATTCACTTAACCACAATACATGAATTCATAGGACATACTTCAATATAGCTTACAAAGTGATGGAATTCAATATTTATTGCATCAAAAGGTGCTACACTACAAAATTTGGCATAGCCTAAGCAAGACAAAATATAAGACTTTGTTCTCTAAAAATATCAGAGATTTCTTTTTAAAACTTTTAGAGAGTTCTACATATGGTAGAATTTGGAACATATATCAAAAAAAGGAAGAGAGAGGGAACTGTGATGTATTAGCACAAGTTCGAGGATGCTGACTCATGGCCTTATCAATAAAGAACAAATTCTATAAAATAATTTAATGCTCATTTTCCTTATCCATCCACCTGGTGTCCTTTTTGGAACTCTATGTCATCATCTATCTGATCTACTGATGAGGACTATGTCTTGGAATTGATAGAAATATGCCACATCTACTTTGGGTGGCCATCTATACCTGCTTATTGAAAATGTGACCCAAATGATAGTCAAGACACCTATCCATGATCACATTTATGTCTATAAATGATCCAATATCGAACACAAGTCCATTATAGGTGAAAACTAATCCAATTATTAGTTTTCACATAGTCACAATATCCATGGAAACCTATAAATTGCTTGATCTTGCTTTTAACAATAAATGGTCCATATTCAATCTCTGTATTAGGCCATAAGAGACTTATTCTACATCTAAAATCTATGAGAACTGAGAAGCTATTGTTTATGAATATCCTCCATCTAAAAGATAGTGAACACAATCATAGAATGAACCTTGTAGGCTATAAAATGTCAAACCAGAAGTCCATATTTAGCTTTAATGGTGTCCCTTTATGTTCTTTATACTTGACTGCATCATTGTGTCTTTTTCATGGAATTTAGACAATATATAATGGTGGAATGATGACCTTATAAGACCTTATTCGCATTGGTCAAAAAACGGTTCTCAGTTTGACCCTTGGTTCGACTTTGTCCATCGAATATTGTTTGGGCCAATCAAAATGATCTAATCTGTCTTTTCTCCCATTGGAATCACATATCCTCATTGAATTCTTGAATTATCTCACACCATCAAATCAAAGTGTATGGATGAATGTGGTCCATTGATTTTGTGCCATGAATATTATTTGACATGTTGACTTACTCACACACTGTTAGATCAAGATGTACAAATGAACACGTATCATAGATCTCATTGAGCCCACTTTTTGTCAGTTCTTATGTACCATCTTATCATTGATATGATTCAATTTTTATTGTTGATCTAGATTAGACCCACTTTCTTGTAGGTGAACGTTCACCATTGGATCTTAGTTATATTGATCCACACCATCAAATCTTGTCCAACTTATAGCTCTTTAAGGGCTTTTAACCCAGAGACCTTTTGACTTATTTGACTCAAGCATGAACCATTACATTTGTATTATTTGTATGTGATATCACGTGGATAGTTAGATATTAATCAACTTTAAACCTTTTAAGGACTCTTTGAACCCAAACGGTTACTTTGCAAAGCTCAAACATGACACTTGCATGAATGTCTTACTCTGGAAGTTCCATTTTTAAAGCTTATAACTTGAGCTAGAAAGCTCATGCAGATATGAAATTTGTAGGATATGTTCTTATCATAAGGTACTTCATAACACTATAACTATTTGGCTCATGTAGTTTTTTTAGTTGTATTTATTAAATGCACAAGTAAATTGGTCCATTCATTCTTGGATGACATCCTGGTGATGGTCTAGTTCTTTAAACTTGCACAGTCCATATTTTGCTCAATCTTTCAAGGATCTGATGATCTTCTAAGGCTACTACAACCTGGTTCATGTTCCTAAATATTTTGGACACCATGAAACCTGCTTGGACTCTTCATCTATAATTGTATACCTATCCCTTGAAGATCAATTAAATCACATTTTAAGTTTGCTTAAAGTGTATCAAAAGATTTATAAAAGCTATATGATCTCCACTTGATGTCTATCCACTCTTTATTGCATTAGGTCACTCTTCAATTAGGATCCTACTTGGTTTTTGGACTTATAGACAAGGCACATTTTGGTATGTAGACCAAATTTGGTCAACATCTTTGACAACTTGGCTGGGTAGCATGCCTGCTATGATTATGAACTCAAAACATCTCTATGATTATTGGATAATTTACATGATACAAGGACCATTTACATGACTATAAGACAAACTCTTGACTTGCAAAGACAAAGAATTCCAACAAATAGGGAAAGAAACAAACTAAAAGGGAAACTAACCTAAAAATAAATAAAGGCAACTAATCTACTGAATGACTATGCAAACAAAGCACTTATTTGAGACAAAATAAAAACCAACTAATGTGTTATAACAATACTTAGAGGAAATAAAAAACAATTATCTATGTACAAGGGACTTAGCTTCCTCAATAGCAGTACTTTAGACGTATCCCATTGACTAGGATAGGAAGCTCTTCACCATCCATCTTTGTGAGTTGGAAAGGATTGTGGGATTTTTAGTTAGAGATAGTGTATATACCACTCAAAAGAGAATCAAATTTTGTGTGCCTTCCTAGTTTAGCCCTATCCTCATCCACTTGAGGACTGAATCTCCTTCTTGAAAAAGCTCTTTTGTCAAACAATCTCTTCACCATTGCCTGATGGGCCTCCATAGCTAACTTAGAATGATGCATTGTCTCTTCCAGCTCCATGAACTTAGAATATCTTATTTCCATTAGATCATTCTCCAAAAGGTCAAGTTAATGTGTTAATTCTAAAACAGAGAATTCAAGATAAATAGGCATTCTTGCTTCCTTACCATATACTAGCTTGTATGGAGAATTGGCTATTGACCTTTTATAGGTGTCTTGTTAGCCCACAGAGCTAATTTCAATCTGAGATGCCATGACCTCTGATTGTATTCAACAATCCTCCTAATGATTTTCAACAAATTCTTGTTAGTGGACTTAGCAAGGTCATTATCTTGTGGATAATATTTTGATGAGGTATTGAGAAAAACACTATGTTGAACTTCCCACTAGTTGATCTTAGACCCAGCAAAAGCCATAACATTGTCAAAAATGATAGTTGAAGGGACCCCAAACTTGGTAAGTAAACCTTCATAGAAGTCCAGAACATTGGTTTCATTGGCTTCTTTTAATGCTACTGTTGCTATCCATCTAGTGAAATAATTTGTGGCAATTAGGATCCACTTATGTCCTAAGCTTGAATGGGGATTAATGAGACCAATAAAGTCCAATCCCCATTAGATAAAGGGTTGATTTACTGAAACTAGTTGGAGAGGTAAGGATGCAAGCTTCACCTTTCCAACAAACATATCACATTGTTTTCATTTCCTAATCCATACATGACAATCACCAAATATACTTGGCCAATAATACCCACCTCTCATGATCTTTTGGGTTGTGATCCTTGCTGAATAATGCCCTCTACCATGTCCATCATGGAATTGTTCAAGCAGTCTCTGTGTTTGACCTAGCTCTATGCATTTTAACAACATGCCACTGATATCCTTTTTGAACAACACACTATCAAAAATAATAAAAATAATTGATTGTAATCTAAAATATCTCCTCTTTGAAGGGGTCATATGAGAAGGATAAACACCATCTTGTAAGTATCTTACCATGTCTTGGTACCAGCTAGAAAATGAGGTCTGATTAGTTACAACTTCTTCATCATTTGACACCATAACCACCCCATTGGCATCTTGTAAATCTTGGGCTAGATGTTCACAAATTCCTTTGCCCCTAATCAACTTTGTGACCTTGATCTCAACATCATATTCCATGACCTTGGTTATGCAACCCAATCTCTTGTCATTTATATCCTTGTTCAAGATAAAATCTTTGACACTTGGATGTGCAACCATCAAATGTATATTATTATTGGACAATAAGTACCTAAAATTTTTAAGAGACCTTATAACTGAAAGTACATGCTTCTCAACAAAATATTACCTTGTTTCATATTATTTTAAGCCTTGACTGAAGAAGGCTATTGGATGCTCTAAGGTCTCTTTATTCTACTACATGAGAATACCTAAAATTATGTCAATGTTAGCATAGATATATAATAAGAAATCCTTTGTGAAGTCAAGGTTCAGGAGTGTAAGAGCACTGGCTATAGCTTTTTTGATGTCTTCAAAACTTCTTACTCCTTCTTTGGACCAGATGAAACTCTGACCCTTATTTAACATGGCCGTGAGTAGCCTAGCTAAAGTAGCAAAATTTAAATTGTATCTTCTTATGAAATTGATCTTGCCTAAAAATCTTTGCAAATGCTTTCTTGTGTTTAGGCAATGAAAGTGCAAGAATTGAGTCTATCCTATCAGGATCTATGCTTGTACCATGTTTTGAAATTACATGTCCAAGAAGCCTACCTTCATGAATAGAGAAAACACACTTTTTTGGATTTAAAGATATACTAATTTGCCTACACCTTTGAAACACTTGTTTGAGGTGAATCATAGCTCATCTACACTATTAGAGAATAATGTTATATCATCTAGATAAACAAGTATAAATTTGTTAAGGAGACCCTGAAATGCCATAACCATGTCTTTATGAAAAGTGGCTTTAGCATTAGATAAACCAAAAGGCATATTTTTGTATGCAAATGTCCCTCACTTTGTGATGAAGGCTATTTTTAATTGGGCTTCTTCTTTGACCAAAATTTGGTTATAACCACTATAACCATCCAACAAGGAGAACCTTTCCAAACCTGAAACTAACTATAAAATTTGCTCCGTTGATGGCAACAGATAGTGGTCTTTAAGAGAGGCCTTGTTTAAGTCATAGAAGTCAACACATAGTCTTATTTCACTATTCTTTTTTTGTACTAGAACAAAGTTTACCACCCAAGTTGAGTGCTTAATTAGAAATATTATAGCTAATTCAATGAGCTTATGTAGCTCAAATCTCATCAAAGGTTCAAGCTTTAGATTAACAGGCCTTTGTCTTTATGTGACTGGCCTAATCTCATCCTCTAACTCAATGGTATGTTGAGCTAAACTTGGATCAAATCCTTTAAGATCACTGTACTCCCATTGCAAGGACATCTACAAAACTTGAACATAACTCAATAAAAGTTTCTTTCTCTGAAGATGTGCAAACTTTGCCCAACTTTAAACTCTTACTAGTTACAATCTCCACATTTATATAATGTTCTTCTTTTGTTGACAAATAAATTTTTTATTTTCTCAATTTATCATCTCTTTTGAATATGTTTTCAAGGGTGACCAACCCTTTAGGTGACTTATTTGTCTTCAACTACACAATCTGGTCACCATATTGTTGTAGGTGCTTGTCTTGGTTTTTTGAGGAGAATTTAGCTTCCTCTTGTAAGAACCTAAAAATCTAACTATCATCTTCAAATAATTACCAATTATCATGGTTATCTAGGATAGAAGGCCTTACAATCACCTTGATCTATGATTGAACTTTTTCATTCTTTATGTCATCTGGGATATTTGAATTATGACCTAATAACAACCAACCTATCTGCATGCTTGTTCTTATTTCTTGATATGGATTGAATATTAAAAGCTTGAAATTCTTCAAGTAAGTCCCATACTATATGATTATATGACCTAAGTAGTGGGTTCTTACATACATTAAATCCTCTTACTTGGTGAACTACTAGTTCACTATCACCAAAGACTTGTAAGGTACTAACCTTCATCTTTCTTGCCCATTGTAAGTCGTGCACTAGTGCTTCATATTCAGTAATATTATTGGAACAACCAAAGTTAAACTTGAGAGAAGAGAAATACCTTTGATTGGCTGGAAAAATTAACATCAGTCCAGCTCTAGTGCCATGTTTTTTCCTAGATCCATCAAAATATAACTACCACAGGCCATCACTAGGCTGATCATCCTTCATTAATGCTAGAATTGGTGCATCATTTTCATGAAGATAATAAACACCAAGTCCTTCTTCTTTAATTAACTTTTAGGGATCATGTTCATGCAAATTAGAGACCCATTCATCAAGGAAAAGATTTAGAACTCCATCCAGATATGACTCAGTTTCCACCTTACTATTTTATAGTACTTTGTTTGAGATAACACAATTAGTGTTCACCATACTTGGCATATATGGATCTAAATAAAATATTGCAATAGGTTTAGAATGTATTGTTACCTTAGTACCATACCTAGTCCTAAACTTTAAATAGGTCCAATCACCTGACAAATATCCTCCAATCTTTGAGGTAAAGTCCCTTGATAGACATGTGGAAAAATATGGAGGCAAGTCCACTACTACTACATATTGATGAATGGTAACATTGGGGAAATCATGTAATGTCAAATTTAAATCCTTGATTGTGCCTAATATCTTTGTTGGTGACCCATCCAATTGCAATACTCCCTTGGTGTTCGGTTCATAGACATGACCAAGCTTATTTGCAATTTACTTGGGTATGACAATGCTACTAACTCCACTATCTACAATACAATTATGGACTAAATAGTCATGAATAATAAGAGGGAGATAAAAGGGAGGTGTTTTATTTGATTTGACATTGGTTTTATCCACCTTTGTCATGTTATATATCTATTGATCAAGTTGTTTGATTTGATGGTTTGAATTAGCCAAGATAACTCCTTGTTTCTCAACTAGTTCTTTAGATACCTTAACAGCTAGAAGCTCTTGAATGATCACATATTTTTCCCTAGAATGAAAAGGGAATCTCACATTCTAATTTTAACATTTGATTTCTTCATTTGATCTATTATGCTAAATGAGGCTCCACTAGCCTTTGGCTGTAACTTTTGAACCACTGGTTGTTCTCTAATTAAAGGTATTTGGGGAACCTTCACTAGCTCTGCCTTTTGAATCTTCTATGATATTGGAGCAACAACTCGATCCTTGACACTTTTGGTAACAATGTTAGGAACACTAGAAGTATTGCTCACATCTTGAGTTTCCTTAATTGCTCTTCTTTTAGCTCTAGTCAGAGCTATAACTTGACCATTTGTGTTGCTAGTTTCACCAACTTGATTAAATACAATATGATCATCTAATTGTCAATTCATATTAATGGCATCAGGATGCCCTTGAACTTGTTGAGCCTCTCTTTATAATGCCATATTCATGTCTTAATATTGACCACCTTGAAGAGATAATTCTTCATGTGTCATTTGTGGCATAGCAATATCTTGTGATACCAAGGCTTGATTTTGGGTGTCATTTGGATTAAAATGATGCCAACCTGAATCTTACATCAAGTTTTTTTTAGGAACAATAACTTTTAAACTAGAAGGTACATCAGGATCAAGGGATGCATATGGGTTAGTTTAGGTTATGGCTCCTTGATTTTGGTAAGGTTCCCTATTTTCCTTCAAACCTTGATAAATAGGTCTTTAGTTATTGAAGGACTAATAAGTGTCCTAATTTTGTTGTTGATAAGGTCTACCTTGGTACTACTATCTCTTGAGTTGAACGATCTCATTTCCAAAATCTTGTAGCATTCTTTCCAGATCTCCAATCTCACTAGTATGATTAGGAGGGGCTACAACTTGGGATTTTGGAGATGGAATAGGAGTTATAAATGGAATTTGAGGAACTCGAGGAGGAGGAACAGGTTGAAATTCTAGGAATATGGGAATTAAAGGCCTTGGAACAAGTTTACAAGATTGTATCAAGCCATTTTCTACTCTTATTGCAAGTTCACTGGCATTTGGCAAGGTATTACCACCCATGGACTGTATCATGACACTAATATCATAATTAAGGGCCTTTAGATAGTACTAAAATGCATACACTATAGATGGTCTAACCAATACATGGATTTTAGTCCATGTCTTTTGGAATGTAAGGTTAAAATCAAACATGAACTCATGGGGGTACCTTTGTATGGTAGTCAGTTGTTCAACCAAAGATGATCAAAGTTGTCTTCAAATTGCCTAACTAAGGCTGCACCTAACTCATCCTAAGTAGCAATGGAGGTCAAAGGAATATTTCTATACCATTACAATGCTTTTCCTTTGAAGGAAGTAGCATGTAGTTTGATAGCCACATTATCTTGAGTAACACTATGAATAAAGCAAAGGTCTCAATAGCAGTAGTTTTATCCCATTCCCTGAGAAGAAATGAATACTCTTAAGGGTAGACACATGAATGTCATCATATTGGGCTAGATTCAAGGTAATACCCCTATTAAATAGAATAAACACTTGATTCCTAATTGCCATTTGGGCAAAAGGGATTTGGCTTATAAGGACAATAGATTGGACTAAAACAATAGGATAATCAGGAGACAAATGCTTCTTTGGAGGACAAGGATTTGTCCTATTGAATCTTGATCTTTTATAAATATATGGAAATTAAATGTGTTTAAAAGGAGTACCTTTACTTGATGATTTTGTAGTAATCTTTGGCATGAAAACACTGTCTAAAAGATGTTGTGAGCTCTGCAACTTGAAGATCTTCAACTTTTAATGATAGTAGATGTCTCTTCCTTTTGCAATTTCTTCTTCTCAATATTCAAGCTTCAATTATGCCAAATAAATTGGTCCCATCAAGCGTGCCAAAACTGTTGGTGTCCTAAATTACATCTTAGCTGAGTAAGGGGATTGTTCAGATCTTCCTACTCAAATCGAGTCTAACATGGGACTAATCCTAGGATGTGGGTTTCCTAATAATGGATCAGACCTTCAGAGAAGGCCAACTTCCTTCTGGATCTATCACCTAAACTAGACCTAATTTAACACTTGCTTGGAAAAGAGATAGAGAGATATGACAATATATGAAATCATGTAAAAATGGGCTGATGCACTAGTAATTTGAACACTTATACTTTGTACAAGACAAATTATGAGACACATTCAAGACCAAAGAAGATTAGTCCCACATAAGTATTTCACAATAAGGCATTGATTAGTTATCAAATTGGCATGAGAGGGCAAATATCCACTTTCAAACTAAACAACAAACTATAAATTGCACTTACAATGAGCTGTGAGAGCTACCAAACACTTCATGAAGGTGATAAAACTTAGACATAGACAAGGAACATACATTCACTTAACCACAATACATAAATTCATAGGACACACTTCAATCTAGCTTGCAAAATGATGGAATTCAATCTTTATTACATCAAAAGGTGTTACAGTACAGAATTTGGCATAGCCTAAGCAAGCCAAAATATAAGAGTCTATTCTCTAAAAATGTTAGAGATTTCTTTCTAAAACTTTTAGAGAGTTCTACATGTGGTAGAAGTTGGAACATATATAGAAAAAGGAAGAGAGAGAGGGAACTGTAATGTATTAGCACAAGTTTGAGGATGCCGACTCATGACCTTATCAATAAGGAAGAAATTTTTTAAAAGAATTGATTGCTAATTATCCTTATCCATCCACCTAGTGTCCTTCTTAGAACTCTATGTCATTATCTATATGATCTGCTGACGAGGACTATGTCTTAGAATTGATAGAATTATGCCACATATGCTTTGGGTGGCCATCTGTACCTACTTATTGAAAATGTGACCCAAATGATAGGTGATACACCTCTTTATAATCACATTTACATTTGTATTTGCACCATTATTGAACATAGGTCCATTATAAGTGAAAATCAATCCAATTATTGGTTTTCACATAGTCACAATATCCATGAAAACCTGTAAACTACTTGAGCTTACTTTCAACAATCACTGGCCCATCTTTAATATTTGTATTAGGCCATAAGATACCTATTATGCATATAATATATGTGAGAACCAAGAATCTATTGGATATGAAGATCCTCCATCTAAAAGATAGTGAACATAGTTGCAAAATGAACCTTGTAGGCTATAAAATGTCAAACAAGAAGTCGATATTTAGCTTTAATGTCATCCCTTTATGTTCTTTATACCTGACTGCATCATTGTGTCTTTTTCATGGTGTTTAGTTGAGCTCTAATGGTGGAACTATGACCTTGCAAGACCTTGTTTGCTTTGGTCTAAACCTGGTTCTTGGTTTGACCCCTAGTTCAACTTTATCCATCAAATATTACTCAGGCCAATCAAAATGCTCCAATTTGTCTTTGCTCCCATTAGTCTCATATATCTTCGCTGACTTCTCAACTTCGCTCGCACCATTAGATTAAAGTGTATGAATGAATGTGGTTTATTGATTTCCTACTGTGAAGATTTTTTGACATGTTGACTTGGTCACACATCATTAGATCAAGATGTATGAATGAACATGTACCTATATATCATTAGGCCCACTTTTTGTCAATTTTCATGCATAATTCGATCATTGGTATGATTGAATGGTAGTCATTGATCTAGCTCAGACCCACCTTCTTGTTAGTGAATGCACATCATTGGATCTTGGCTTGATTGATCCACACTGTCAGATCTTGTCCAACTTGTATCTCTTTAAGGGATTTTAACCTATAAACCTTTTGACTTGTTTAAATCAAGAATGAACCATTAGATTTGTGTTGTCAGTATATAATCTCATGTAAACCATCATATCTTAATCAAATTAGAACCTTTTAAAGACCCTTTGAACCCAAACGGTTACTTTGTGAAGCTCAAACTTGACACTTGCATGAACATCTTGCTTTGCAAGTT
Organism: Torreya grandis; assembly: GCA_037957365.1. Classification (NCBI taxonomy): domain Eukaryota; kingdom Viridiplantae; phylum Streptophyta; class Pinopsida; order Cupressales; family Taxaceae; genus Torreya; species Torreya grandis. The sequence goes on along the minus strand of JARHVA010000768.1, from coordinate 993,900 downwards.
CCATTTTGAAAGCTTATAAATTAAGATAGAAAGCTCATGTAGACATGAAATTTTTAGGATATGTTATTGGCACAAGGGACTTCATGGTGTTACAACTATTTGGCTCATGTAGTTTTCTGAGCTATATTTATTAAATGCACAAGTGAACTGGTCCATTCATTCTTGTATGATGTCCTGGTGGTAGTTTGGTTCTTTAAAATTGTACAATCCATATTTTTCTCAATATTTCAAGGCTCTAATGATCTTCTAAGGCTTGTGTAACCTGGTTCATGCTCCTGAATGTTTTGGACACCATAAAATCTGCTTGGACCCTTCATCTACAATTATAGACCTATCCCTTGAAGATTAATTAAATCACACTTTAAGCTTGCTTAAAGTGTTTTAAAATATTTAAAAAAGCTATATGATCTCCACTTAAGGTATGTTTGCTCCTTGTGACATTGGGTCACTCTTCAATCAGGATCCTGCTCAGCTTCTAGACTTATGAACAAGGTGTATTTTGGTATGTAGAGCAAATTTGGTCAATAGTTACCAAGGTGTGATTTAATATGTGCACAACTTTGTTTAATGCACATTTACTATTGGTATTTATCCTCACATGTGTGAAAGGATTTAGATGTAACTTTGGGGAATGATCTCACCTTTCACTCCACCAATAACATTTTCTCACTCGCCTCTTGTTTTTTCTATATAAGAACCCTTTGTCTACTTGTGGAAAGAATGGAGCTTATAGTCATCTCCTACATTGGTAGAGATGTAGTCTTTTAGAGAGACTTGTTACAATGGTTGCACATAATGCATTGAATATTATGAATATTTGACACAATGTGTCTCTTTTTATTTCTTCTAAGTACATATGTGTGGATGATTACATTGTAGATTTTTCCTGGGCCTTCCTCATTTCTAATATGACATCACAACTATGTTATTGGAGGGCCTTCCTTTTCACTATTTCTAAGCTATTTACTTGTTACATTTATAATGGTCATATCTAGGTAACATGATGACAAAAATAAGAAGTGTGTAAGAATGCATGGTCTAGGAATATGGACAAGTGGAATCTCATACACGACCTTGGTTATACCCAATATAAGGTAAATTTATGAGCTTAAAATGAACATTCGACATTTATATCTTAAGCATGACAAACCTTTTAAGCATCTGGGTTCCATAAAAAACTACAACATGCAAGTCTCGATGCAGTTCAGTTTAACAAGTACTGGCCATGATTATTAATAATAAAAATGCATTTCTCTACTTGATCTTATGTATAATACACTTCCTTCCACTACCTCCATTAACCAACTAACCAAGCATGAACATAACATGTGTTAATTATCTTAGTTATCATAATCATAAATGACTCTTGTACCTCATCTTAATAGACATACAAATCATTCACTTCATCATGCAATATTTTAAGCCATTCAATAACACTTTATTATATGTAGGAATTAGTGCATATAAACCTTATGGATATAATATTGAATTTCATATATTTATTTTCCTTTGTCCACCACACACAATACAATAATTGGTATTACCATTTTATACAAAAAGAGCATTTAAATTTATTGTTGGTTCAATCAAAATTGAACATTACTTGCTATTAAAAAGTTCAGTTTTTCCCTTCTATACTCATTTTTCTACAATAAGACAACAATAAGAAAAATCTAGAATTCTTCCAAAACTTCTCAATGAAACACAACAAGATTTTGGATTTATATATAAGTTATTATCTCGCATTGTCATGAAATATAAGGTCAACTTAACGTTGGCATTTCTTTTCACTTCCAAAGTCAAATCATACAACAACAAGATTCATTCTTGGCAATCCTTATAAAAATCCAGTTTTGTTAGAAAATACAAGAAACATCATTAATGTCATATTTTCACAAGTATAAACCTCTTAGATATCAGCTATATATTTTTCCAAGAGTGAGTAAGAAATAAACATATCTAGATGCTAGTAAACAAAGATTTATCTCAAAGTAAGGTAAAAAACAATATCTTACATTCATGAAATCTTTACTAAGACTATTCCAAATCCAACATCATGACATACAACATACATATATGCATATACACATCTATGCCTATGTTATTACATTGACATAGGTATGTATACCCATATAACAAATAAATACCATCTAGTGAAGAAAATTTACAACCTTTTCAATTTCCAACAAATAAGACAAAGAGAAAAAATATAAATCAAGTTCATCATGATCTAGCAAGAGGGAAAATAAGGCATGCTTAGATAAAGAGAGACAAAGTCCATGAAGTTAGATTGTTCCCTAGCCCACATTATTCAACCACATGTCATGGACTCTTCTCTCGACGCTCACACACATACATATATATAAATCATCAAAGTGAATGCTAGGGTTTCTACTATTTTAGCCATTATAACCTTAAATGAATATCAAAGTGAAGTTAATAAATCCTATATTATGTTTTTACCTAGTTAACATTCACTCTAGGGCCTGGATCAAACTCATTATTCTTGAATGTAAGCGTAACCACCATTCTCAACTGAAATGGTAAAGCTTCTATAGTTTACATGATGTTTTTAACTGACCCAAGACTGTCTTTGCATAATATCAAATGCAATAATGGATTTTTGCATGGATATCAATCAATAGTCAACCCCATACTTTACTCATTTATACCTTCTATGTCATCAATCCCTAGTCAATCATTATGCAAAATTATGGCTTTTTCCCTTAATCACAACATAATTTATGGCATTATACTTTTAATCTTCATGAGTTAAACAACCCAAATGAGTTTGTTTATTTAGGACTTATGGTAAGGGTTATGTCCTGCTATTCTAGCCAATTTAAATTCCTTTATTATTTTCTTTTTATTTATTATCACTTCCCTTTGCGTACTTGTGGTTAGGACTCATGACAATGTTTATTATCCTTTTATATTATATATTATGTGTGCATAATCATATGCATGATAATCCTTTTAGTTTAAGGCCAAGACATTGATCCCTTGGTAATGACTTATTGAAGTATATAAACATGTTCATATGACTTATTAGCTTTACTCATAACAACTATAAATTATTGATTCCTTTTGTCATGTTACACTATTTATCACTTCTTTCTCACAGTCATAGGGGTTCAACCTATATCAAAATAAAGTGACCTTTAATAACATTTGATTGCTTGCTCTTGCCCCTAGGTTGGGCCTAAAACCATAAAGTTAGTTAAGTCAAGTATAACAAACATAAGATGCAATGCATACTTTATTGTGATGGCCATTTACAATAATATACACAACCAAGGTTTCCATTGACAAGGCATAATATGAATCAACCATCTAAAAAATGTTGACATGGCAACTAGCCAAAATATCAAAGTGGATAACATCAATGCACATCCCACCCACTTTCTTAAGGGAATCTTGATGCTAAAAAATGGGATGTTACAAGTCTTTGCTCTTTAGGGATGCTTTGTTGTTCTTATTTTCACCTTCATACATGTTTACTTTATTATTTCACTAGGCAAAATTACATTTATTTATTGTTTCCTTCTTTGAACTAGCTTAACACAATGTAATGTCAATCCAAAAGAGACGAGAGAATTAGTTAGGTTGGGAAACCATTAAAGTGGGATTGCAAGCTACATATCCTACATTGATCCATAAATTAGGTGGATATCCCACATTAAGCTACACCAACATGAATCTTTTAAGCTCCTAACAATTTCATGATTGATTAATGACTCTTGCAAACTACTTTCAATGTTAAAACATAGTTAAACAAGTTATGGAAATGAAATTTACAACATCCTACACATACGAAAAAAGGATAAAAGAAGACAGCATAAAATGAACACACTATATGATATGGAGAAACCTAATGTGGGAAAACCTCCAGTGAGTGATGCAATTGCTCTCCTCTTCCACTATGTAATTTAATAATTGTATAAATTACTACTTTCTCAAGGCCTTTATGAACATACTTTGCATTATAAGATGTCCAAACACTTATACATGCTTTGAAAATTACTCACTCACTTTTTATTTTTCATGCTTCAACTCAAAAACCACATATAATTGAGAAGAATATATGTTAGGAACATTCCCTTGCCTACAAAGAAACCCTCCATACACACACACACAACCTCGACACCAAAGAGTGCTTGAATCATAATATAAGAAGACTCAAAAGATGAAGAGAAACCATTTGTAGTTGTTACTCAAACTGTTCATTATCTCCTAGCAAAATTACCTCTTTATACAAGATAAAACTTACATTTAATTACAAAACTACCAGGTTGATTAAGAAATCGCTACTTGACCTTGGAAAACTATTGAGGTAGTTTTGCAACCAAGCTAAATGCACTAACTTATGAAGGCCATATATTTTACATACAAACTTGGATTAACATGTCATTTTTTTAAATTACATAAATTTTCAAGAGGAACAAAAATATATAATCAAATTATACTTTTTAAGACACCTTCATAGTGTTTTAGTCTTTGCACCCAAACCTATTTCTTTGAGGTCTTAGGGTGTCACATCTTATTCTTTAACCCTATTAACAATTACATCAATTAACCAACTAGAAAATAAAAATAGAAAGATGGTTTCAAGTGATTTAAATTTACATTATTACTTAGTGAGAATAATGTATTAGCTAGCTCCTTATGATAACATTAATTATCTAAAACTCAGATCATGCCTCCCTAATTTGGAGGATTTTGGGCCCTAAAAGCTTAAGAACCCATATAAAGAGGAAATTTTATTGCCCACTTCTTGAACCTATCTCTTTACTTGGAGGTGTATATTATAGATTAAATTATTAGCCTTGTGAACTTCTAAGTCCATGTTTTCATGCCCTTTATGTGTTTCATTTTCGTCCTTCAACATTTGATGATGAAGACCCATGTTAGGAATATGATAACCTAGTAGTGATTGCATCACATGATATTTTGTTAGTATAATTACAATGAATATCATTTTAGTATACTAACACATTTTCTTGCTTATATTCCAAAATGAAAAAAAAACCTCTCACTAGTATTAAGCAATGGGTTACCTTGAGCGACACTTAACAAGATCTTATATTTGCCTTCATAAGATTTGATGATGTATATTTTCACATCCTTAACCAAATAATATTCATTAAAATTTACTCATAAAAATAACATCTATAACATACATATAGGTCTACCAAATATTACACTACAAACATCAACAAGTGCTACATCTACCAGAAATTCATCAATAAAATTGTGTTCATTTATTGCAAACTTAATTATGCATTGTTTGGAAACCCTCATATTTTTTCCTTATTTCACCCATTCTAGAGCATAAGGACTAATATGATCCTATATTTCCAACCCAAGTCTATCTACCAACTTGAGAGTAAGAATACAAATGAGCATCAACTTTTACCAATTTAAATTAAACTTTGATATGAAAAAGTTTAAAATATTCACCTTTGTCTTGAGCATCAAAACATACCTTTTCTTGAAGGGAGGTAAAACACAACTTCTCATCCACATCTAAGTTGAAATCAACTACTCCTTGAAGTGACGTAATGGCCTTCTTCTTAAAAAAAAATTCTTGATGCAACTTCCAAAAACTCTCCTTAGAATGACTATCAACATCACAATGCCCACAATATTTTTTTTACCATCATTCTTAGAAATAGTAGAAGTACCATTGACCACACCTTTATTATTTGGAAAATTAGAATACATTAAAGAGGAATATGGACCCTTATTCTTATCCATCTTAAAATATTGGGCTTGATAAGAAACCTCATCTTTGTCCTTTGGCTTGGAAAGTAAAACAAATCTCCTTAAGTGACTATGCAACCCTCTAACATACTTCATGAGGATGCCACAATCAAATGTATCTTACCTAATAATTGAATATTGAAAAAACATTACAACGACAAAATATTGACTTTGGGATGGATTTTAATGTCAACATAGGGATTAAAAAATTCATCCCAAGGCAATTTTAAAGTCTGTAGTGAAGTTGACTTTGAAATCCATACCTAAGTTAACTTAAAATATGTCTTTACTCTAACTTTATTTTTTGATGGGTTATAGTCCAAGGTGAGGATGATGGTGTAAATGGTGTTGCCTAGCCATCCACCAAGGTACAAATCTCAAGAGATACAAAAAAGGTATGATGTCAGGGTCGTGCCCTAGCCGAATTTAGCAAAATGGATACTCCTCAATCCTTGGCACTAAGCCAAAGAAACATTTTATACACCTAATATGTGTAAAAGTAGGGTTTCAATCCAAAAAAATATTAAATTTTAGTTAAATAATATTATTTTAATAATTATTATTAATTGATAAATATATTTTAATATTAATTAGTATTATTTTAATTATTTAATTAATATTAATGGTAACACATTACATGGTAACATATTCAATGTGTAATGTGGGGATAAAGCTCTTCTTGGCATAAATACTTTGTAAATGATTTGATACATTTCCATGTATTACTATATTTCCATCATAAAAGAAAGCAATTAAAGGAAAAGATGGTAGTGTAACTTGGCCTTTGGGGTATGATTTTCCACCCATCTTTTTTATATGACTAAAGATGTACTATATTTTATTATACTAATATACTATTGGAAGACTTCAAGATAACTTTATTATACAAAATAATAAAATACATAAAGGTTACATAGCAAAGTAGTCGGTTGGTATACACAACCCTGAGTCCATGCTGATGGAAAACAACAACTCAACAATAACCTTCGAGACTACCTTGTTGGATAGGGAGAGCCAAATAAGTGAAAAAGCAAAAAAATAAAAACCAAGAATAATCCTTACGGATATACCTTGGCCAACCACCCTCAACTAAAAACTCACAACCATCAACATCATAACATCCTTTTTTGCCCTTAGTCTATTTAACCTCTGTCTAGAGCTCAAGAGCTGGCTTTGAAGGAAGAATAATAGTAACTACTTTTTGCTGAGGTTCAACTAGGGCTTGATCCTTATCCGACCTAAAAGTTTTAGATTCATGTGATCTTTTGATTCCTCTACCTGTAACATTATCTTCCACAAAAGTCTCTTCCATAGCCTCTACTCAAGAATTATTTGTTGGTCCATCTTTAGATTTTTTATTAACCTCAGATGTCTTCATATTAGTTAAGACTTCCTCTTTCAAAAGAGGATTTTCCTATGACTACCAAGTTTTAGATTTAATGGGTTGGTATTTTTTTTTGGTTCATTTTTTTGAGGGCATGTTACTTGGAGATGGCCATTTTGATGGTAAAAACATCTAAAAGTAGGGTTTTCATAATCCAAGATTTGGTTACAATTGAAATTGCCATGTTTCAATTGTATTTTCTCTGGGAGACCTTTGTTAAGATCCACCTTCACATAAATATGAACAAAGGTCGAAAGTCCTTGTTTAGATCTCTCACAATCCATTTTGATGAATCTTCCTAGTGTATTTCTAACAAATTTACACACTGAAGGGTTCCAGAAAGGAAGATGAAGATTTGGGCATCGAACCCAAACTAACATTTTGGACACTACTATAGTAATAAGATCAAAATATAAAAACCAAGGGATAATAAAGAGCCCAACTTTACTCCAAAACTAAACCTCTCAAAAATTCTCTGATAATTTTTAAGAGAAAAAAATAAACTATAAAAAAAACCTTTAGAAAAAGTAGAATAAACCCAATGATGCAAATCCTCTGATCGACCCAAAACCCATTAAAATTATAAATAATTATATATTATTAAATTAAATCATTTACTTCAAGGAAAGAGATGGTATATCTTCCAATTTGTCATAATGTATGGACTTGAAAAACTAAGGTAAAACCGTTCATAAAAGAATCTTAGGGTGAGCAACATCCCTGTAAGAGACACGATTAAACCCAAAACCATTGGTTTGCAGGCACTGAGTAGTGCCATATTTTATTCAAAAATTGGCTTCAAAAATCCCCTTTCGAGAACTATTCACTACCATAATGGGGACACAAGCAGGTCGGGGTAAGAAATAAAGAGAATGGCCGCAGGGCCCAGATGTGGATGTAGCCGCTACAACCGCATGCCCTTTGCCTAATGCCTGCACTATTCGAACTCTAATTGTTGCTCTTTGTACTAATAGAATGTATTATATTTTATTATACTTCAAATTTTAATCCAAAAAATAATGGTAGTGTTAGGTACAACCCCCAAAGCTCCCCCCATCTAATCTTGTAGGATTTTCTCCACAGTCATAATAGATGTTCTTACTGTTATTGAATTAGTTGGCCTCAATATATTCAAACTTTCCACTATCTGAAAGGTTTGAAATTTCCTTAGAAATGTGTGGCACCAGTGGAGAACCTCTAGGCAAAACTTGCACAAAAACCTTCATTTATAATTAACACTTAAAACAATACCATTGACTAGAACTTACATAGCCATGAACATATGGGAATTCGTTTAGAATGGAATCCACAACTCCATTCTTTACACCTTTCCATAGAGCTTCCTCATATTTTCATAATTTATATGGCTATTCCCAAATGGTTATGTACAAACTGGAGATTGTTTGCAAATATTTTCTTGCAATAAACGGGTAACTTTTACTATTCACTCCTCCACTGCCGCATCCACTTGAACTTTTTCGAAGCACCACTGCTGCCTCCCACAAATCCTTGACAATATTGTAGCTTCAATGAGCCTGCGGTGGAATGTGATGCGATGTAGTAGTAGAGGTTTAAGTGAATATAATTATTAGAGATCTACTAGTCTTTTTCTGCAGAAACAACGATCTCCAATGTGAGGGAATTAAGATTTGCAAAGGATAAGACAGTTTCAATGTTTATAATGTTTTGTTTGTAAATATTCAATGATACCACTTATTTTTATTTCTTTAAATATTTCACTTTATTATGTTAGTATAGAAATAATTTATTAATTGGCTTATCTTATCTAATCAACTAAGGAGGCGATTTTCAAAATTCTTTGAATAATAAGATTTTGTAGAAGTTACTTGAGTGCAACTTTATATCTCTCTCGCTCCATTTAAGTAGGTTGATATGAGTAGAATTTTATCTAAGAGACATGATGGTAATGTATATTGTGATCACTATAGATGCAAGGGGAATTTTACAAATAGATGCTTTACGCTAATGCATAAAATTTAAGATCTCATTAATGATAACATTATTGATCTTAACAAACTTATGAATAATGTATGACCACAACTTAATAGGAATGTAAAATTGAAAACATTTTTTGATCCCTTTCCTAGTCATGCAAAAACAAAAACTAAGACTAATCCTAAGGTGCATGTGACTTATAATACACAACCTCCTCTATAGATATATGGTCATCCATTAGATGGTATCATTGGTACATTTACAAGCACATTGATACAAAAACATGTGATTACATTTGATGACAATGAGATTATGGAAGATGATTATGGTTTCAACTCATTATTTGTATGTGTATACATTAATTTGTACCCTATACATAATGTCATGGTAGATAATGGTTCAAGTGAAAATGTTTGTACCATGCCACCCCTTACTAGTCTTGAATATATACATGAGGATTTGATAGAAATAGACAATACACTTAAGGGAGTATTGTGCTGCCACTTAATGAGGGTTCTATTGAAGTTGCTACTCCATTATTAATTTTAATGAGTATAGGGGTATTTGACATATTATGAGGATGCCCTTGTATACATAAACTTTGTGCAACACCATCCTCAATTCATAGATGTGTGAGGTATATACATGGAAATAGGGTGGTTATAGTTCCAAGTATTCTATATGAGCATGATATCTAACCAGAGGCATTTCTTCCTCCACCTCCACCACTATCACAGTCAGTTATTCATCCTATTTAGATTCATTCTATGTAGAAGTGTAATGTCCCTTGTCAAGTGATTTTATGGATTCTGGATATTACTGTGATTCCTTTTATATACTAGATATAAATCAAATACTAAAATAGCACATTCATCTTTTAATATTGAAAATACAATTGGATTCTTTATTGAATCTGAATTATATGCATACAAAGTTCTGATGTTTAATCATATATTATATAAAAATTGAATGTAATGAAAAACCTTACTTGATATTCAATAGAATGCCCTTACAATCATTCAAAGTAACATTAGAATTCCTTGAAAGGTTATGATCTACAATTGAATCATGTTACAATAGTGTTGTGTTGGTATAAGGAGACAATAATAGGGGTGACAAAAATATTAAAGATGAAATGGCATGTAGATTTTATAAAAGCCCATGTTATGTATCAAGGGAATGACAAATGTATTAAATGATACAACTTGTAAATTATGTATAGCAGTCCACAAAGATTATACAATGTTGTGGATGGTATTAATGCATCCACTATTAAAGATGAAATGGCATGTAGATTTTATAAAAGCCCATGTTATGTATCAAGGGAATGACAAATGTATTAAATGATACAACTTGTAAATTATGTATAGCAGTCCACAAAGATTATACAATGTTGTGGATGGTATTAATGCATCCACCAATCAATTTTTGACACTTCTCAAACCCACTATATGAACTCCTTTATTAGTATGGTAATAGTTTGATGATGAACAAGAATAAACCCAAGGTATAATAGAGGTATAACATTAGTGTAGATGTTTAGGAATTAATATAATAGGTTCCAATCAGCAAGGTACCATTGTTGCATATTGTAGTAGCCTCAACACTATGGCATCATTATAGTAGCATGGACAATGTAGCATCATTGTAGTAGCCTAGACTAGGGCACTCTTGTAGTGTCACTATAGCATTCATACGTAATAATATAACAACTACAAAATTTAGAAAATATTTGATATAATACATTTGTAATTTATGAATGAAATTACCTCAAAATTTTAGAGGATTTTCATTCTCAAACCTAAATCCAAATGGCGAGGGTTTTTGTCCTCACAATTCATACCAACTATAAGGGTTTTTGTCCTTACGCTGAAAAATGATGAAATGGAAGGTTCAAATAATTGAAAAATATTGATAATAAAAGTGGAATGAATATTAATGAGAGACAACTCTCAATATATAGACTCAATTGTCACTTTTAGGGTTAGGGTTACACTTTTAGGTTTTACCCTTTTCTTTTATTTTCACTTTTCCCCTTTCTCACCATTTTCCTTTCTTTTTAATAATAATAAAGTAATTTTAAGTTGTCACTTTTTTAATAAAATAAAAGTAAGTCACTTAGACAACTTAAAATATTAACTTTATTATTTCTATTTTATTTGAAAAAGGGACATGAGAGTCTACCATTCCCAAAGCTTGATTGTCTTAAAGCAACGTCAGCTCCACTACTCTAACTTATCCCAAATGACCAACTCTATAATCCCTGGATCCCAATTCATCCTTGGAGATTTATAATTCCAAATATACTTTTCTATGTCCTTCTACAATCATAGGAGTGAATGTCTAAACACTAAAATATACTTATTCTGAAAAATTTGAATATCAACATGATGTTTATCTTGCTCACAAAGTGAGAGGGTATGAACGCCTCTCAATACCAAGTATCTAGTTGCTTGGGCAATTCATGCCTCATGAGAAATTTTCTTAACTGTGACTACCTTTATTTTTTAGGCATCACAAACCATGCTTTTGTTTTATCATCATGCATTTGTCCAACAAAAACAAATGATCTTCTACAATATTTAAGAGTGTACCAAAAAATGGAAGTCGTATTCTTTTACGCTTGTTTCTCAATTTTAGCATGTTTTCCTTCAAATGTCATCCCATCAAACTTCACAGTGCACTTGAAAATAGGCATATGTGATGATCCAGATCTAGTTGTGTTGTATACTAGAAAAGGTTTCCTTTCTTTCTGTGCTTTTTATTGTAACAAAATCTTATACATTGATGTCTCATCCAAAGAACCTTTCTCTAAAGATGACTTATGCACTATTGTTGTAGCTACATGTCGAATTTTAGTTCACTATCTGGCAGCACATTCACCATTACATCTTTTGGTTGTTGTAATCTTTTTTCTTTCTTACCACCTTACTGCTCTTCATTTGATTCTTTTTGCAAATTTGATGGTACTTCAACTAGCCCCATTTGTACTTCTTCCCCTTTGAGGTTGTTAAGTAATTTTTTCCTTAATGTGATGTTATTTCCACACAAATACAACTCATTACATATGGAGAATATCATGTTAATGTTGGATGGTAAACTAGCAATTAGATTGAAACCAATATAAAAAGAGAAAATTATTGTTTTATGAGTCCTCTCATCAACTATTCTCTAGATTCTTGCAGTGTTGCAGATGCCTCAATTGCACGTTATTCTAATTTTGATTCCCTCTCCATGGCTGCCATTTGGATAGCATTATATGCTTCATGTTTCTCCTCTTCCTTATGTTTAGTTGATGCCAACTCTTCATGCAATGTTTGCATCATCCTTATCTTTGTTAATTTATGGTTTCTCATTACAACTTTTGCATTTACTTTTAATGTTATGAGTTTTCCTTTAATAATAGTAGCATACCTTTTTAGAGACTACATGGAAGTCATGAGTGCTTAAATTTTATAATTTTTTGAAGCTAATGCATCATCCATCCTTGATTCAACAACATTTTTTGCAGCATTTGCTAAAGATATATCTTGTTCTAGCTACTTTCCCTGAGCACCACATAAATTATTTTCCTCTCTCTCTACTGCAAGTAGCTCCTCAAATTGTGCATTTTAAAACTTATATTCTTGTAAAAAAGATGAAATCTCTACATAAACCTTATCTAATATAGCCTATTTTGATTATCTTGTTGAGACAATATATTTGAGAGCCTTGTTCCTCATCATATTGATCTTCAATCATAATAGGTAAAGTTGTTCCTTCGTTAGGTTTTTCACTCTAAATGGAAGGCTTTGGAGAATCATTTTCCTCAGTTGTCTCCTCATTAAATTTATTCTGACTACCCTCTGTCTTACTTTATGACCCAATACCAGTCCTCTATGGTGTCTCCATTTAAGGTGCATTCTTTACAAACAACTTTACTTTCACGATGTCATTCTCTACTGAAAAATTTCATTCAATAGCCCCATGTTCTAACTCTAAAGTGGCCAAAGAATAAAAAACATTCACTAATAATGAAGATGTATCAAGTGTTTTTCCTAATAAATTACAACTTAGAGAGGTAGATATAGTTTCTATAATAACCTCATTAATAGGAAGTTTTGACACACTTTCATTTTTCAAGTTATTATCATTAAACAAGGAAGGCATCTCAAATTCTAGAATAGCTGATTCTACTGACTTCACATCCTGATTGATTTGAGCTAACTAATCATTGTTTGGTGGCCCAACGAAACTATTGTCCTAAGATTTATATGACTTATCCCTGCTAGGAATTCCATTAGACTCCTATAGTTGTGTTTCAACTTACACACTATCCCTTTAAAAACCATTGAACTTGGCCAAAAGATTTGTAACATATCTTTTTAGGTATATTCCCCTTAACATTTTGTAGTTGTGCACTTCCAAGCACATCTTTCTCAAATGACATTATTTATGTTTTAGACTACTAATCCAAAAACTCCCCAAATTTTTTTTGGCTCCTCAATCCACTTATTTAAACAAACCTTCAACTTGTATGGCAGATTCCTCTATAGTCTATTGGACCTCTATTTCCATTCTATTTTTCTTTTCTAGGAATAAATTCTTTGGCTCCTTGACTTCTTTTAGTTCTGGTTTTTAATTTTTTCTCTTCAACCTTCCAATTTTATTTTCTTCAAGCATTTTCAAGAATTATTCCAAGTTAAAGTTAGACTTTTCATCATTATATGGGAAGCTTGGTTAGACGATTTTGAGTGATCCTTCTTCCTCTTCTTCTTGGCTCATGCCTCCTTATTAAGTCATAAAATCTCAGAGGGTCATGCTATCTTGAAATTTCAATATTAGGTTATAATATTCTTCACAATAGGCCCCATAATCAATTTTGAGTTGTTACTGCCATTCTTCTTCTTTTGACTCTTACTTCTTCAATTCTTTTATATCTAGATGTATTTTTATTGATGCCACTAGATATTGCATACTATTATGATATTATTCAAAATGCTTGTCCATTCTATCTTGCCTTTATTTTATCAAGTCTATAAAATGATCTCTAATTCACAAGCCATCTAAATCATTGCTCTATATTTTACCCTGCAGGCTAGCATGATCATATATATGATACCACTATGATGTCCCCTTTCAGGAAATTTTATGAATTCTAGAATTTAATATGATTTTTTTTATATATTGGATATAAATCAAATACTAAAATAACACATTCAACATTTAATACTGAAAACCCAATTGGATTATTTATTGAATTTAAATTATATGCATACAAAGTTCTAATGTTTAAATAAAAACTAAATAAAAATTGAATGCAATAAAAAGACTTACATGAATTATGAAACCCAATGTTGATATTCATCAGAATACCCTTGCAATCATTCATAGAAGCATTGGAATTCCTTGAAAGGTTGTGATCTATAGTTGAATCAGGTTACAACACTGTTGTATTGGTATAAGGATATATCAATGAGTTTCACAACAATAATAAAGATGAAATAACATGTAGATGTTATAACACCACTCTCTAATTAGATTTTAGCACACCCAAAATCCCAAGTTATGTATCTTAGCTAGAATGACAAATGTATTAAAAGATACAATAACTTGTAAATTGTGCACAACAATCCACAAAAGTCCATAAAGGTTATACAAAACTATAGATGGTATTAATGTAGTGACCAATCAATGTTTAACACTCCCAAAACCCATTATCTAAATTCCTTTACCATCATAACAACAATTTGATGATGAACAACAACAAACCCAAAGTACAAAAGAGGTATGATATCAGTGTAGATGACTAAGAATTAATATGGTAGTTTATAATCAACAAGGTACCACCATAGCCTACTATAGTAGCCTCGACATTATAACATTACTATAGCAGCTTGTACACTATAGTGTCATTGTAACACCCTACACTAGGGCACTTCTATAGCATCATTGTAGCATTCATACGGAGTACTGTAGCAACTACAAAATTCAAGAAATATTTGATATAACACACTTGTAAATTTTGAAGGAAATTACCTCAAAGGTTTAGAGGGTTTTCATCCTCAAACCTAAATCCAAATGGAGAGGGTTTTCATCCTTTTAATTCATATTAACTATAAGGGTTTTCATCCATATGCTAAAAACTAATGAACAAGAAGGCTCAATCAATTGATAAATATTGATAATAAGAATTGAATGAATAAAAATGAGAGAGAAATATCATTATATAGATTCATTTATCACTTTTAGGGTTAGGATTACACTTTTAGGTGTTACCCTTTTCTTGTATTTTCAATTTTTCCTTTTCTCGCCCTTTTCTTTTATTTCTAGTAATAAAAAAATAATATTAAGTTGTCACTTTTTTAATAAAATAAAAATTAAGTCATTTAGACAACTTATAATATTAAGTTTATTATTTTTTACTTTATTTAAAAAAGGGGACATGACAAGAAAATTTAGAGGAGGTAGTTGACTTTGCTTGAAGACTAGTGCTTCAACACCCATTACATCAAAGAGTTATTTTAGGACTCACACAACCATTTTATACTCCATCATGTCTTAACCTAGTGCTACAAATACTTCACCATGTTCCACAATGAAAACATGAACCTATTCGTATTATACAACAAATTTCATGGGATACTATGCTCACTAGAGTTACTCATCATACACATGATCCTATGAGTCATGATAATGATCATGATGGATACATTATAATGCATGATTACTTCACATATTTAGATGTAAATACATTTGATGTTACTTGCTCATGATAGGTGACCATTCACATGTTTGATACATGATCTAAGCATGACCTCCCCTTCATGGGATCATTGGTCAGTAAAAACATAATTAATAAATATTCAAAAATACAAAAAAAGCCAAAAATTTAAAAAAACATGACCTAAACATAACATATTTTGTTAGTTATTACATTTATTTATGGTATTTATCACATGTTTGGTATATTACACATCTTTTTACATATTCACATGCATTTCATGGTATATATGAGTGAGATGCAAGATATACAGGCTATTAATGATACATGGATGCACATATGTAAGACATTCCTATACCCAGGGGCCATGCCAACATAGAGGGTATCTCATTCAATAGGTTAAATTGTTATACATCATATATTTATATGACCTTTCTATCTATCATTTTGAGATCCATCAATTTATTACACATGCCTTGCCCTTGCTTACGTACTTTACAATTCTATATTTCATGGATATGTTATTTTTTATGCTATGACTTTGACATGGATTAATGGCATAAACTAATTTCACTTTTTTATGCTTCATTATTACTATTTTATTTAATATAGGCTAATCATACATTGGGATTTGTGTGAATCTTGCCTTGCTATATAACATTTCTTGATTGAGTTTTTCATTATATGACTCTTTCTTTATTTCATCCTTGCCTTCTTATTTGGTTTTGTGCTTAATTGAACTTCCTATTTTATGGATCTTTATTTGTATGGTTATTGCCTTGTGTGACATTTGATTATACATTGTGTGTGGCTCTTTCATTGTGTGACATTTGAGTGTCCACTGTGTGTGGCTCTTGCATTTTGTGACATTTGATTGTCCATTATGTGTGGCACTTGCCTTCTGTCACATTGAGTCTATTGTGTGTATCATAGATTTGGCATTGTGTCCTTATCAATGGATACATATATAATTTTTGGTTGAGTGATCCATATCACACACCATATTTCTTGTGTGTGGTGCCATGATCCATATCATGCACCTTTATACGTAGGTTTCTACTCACTACTTATATCTATAATGACCACTATTGCATGCCTAATTGCTAAATCTATGTTGACATAACACTTGTATGCTTTAGGATACATTTTAATATATTATTTGATGATATATTCATAATAAGATGACATACTCTCCACATGTTAGCACATGCTTTCAAATGCTCAAGTATTTTTACATAACATGATGTTGTTAACTCTTATCTTTTGAGATGAACAATTCACATGATACATTCCTCACCTCAAAAGGGGGGCATATTAGTGAGCTCATCATAGAGATTCAATCCTCCATTTACATATAATTAAAATTTTGAGACATATCACATGATTCAAAGAGTTCATATTATGGTACTAATATTTACAAGTTGTGACAAATTTTGGAGGTATGTGAAATGCATATGCAAACATTTTACAGGTTACATATTTCAAGAATTTATTGGTTTCTAGATTGATTAGAATGAATGATAAATTATGTCATTCTATATCACATGTTGGCATTGATGGTATTAAAGGAAACATTTTAAATCTATAATTCTATCTACAATGGTTGACTCACCTGTATTCTAGAAATATCCAAGAAGGTTATTTATTTGATTTAACACATATTGGAGTGTTATTATAGGTGATTGATAACAACTTAAATAATGGACCATGCTCATAGTTATCATGCAGGTGTCTAGGGATGGTGAGTGAGAGTTGTTTTTAGATACACAAGTCATGTAGGATAAGTGTAAGTCAAGATTGACATTTACAAGTGTCAAATGCCAAATTTTAGTGTCTACAAATTTCTCCTTTTATTATAGAATTACAGTGCAATTAAAATACTAGAGTAAAATAATTAATATATACCTAAGTGTGTACAACACACTTTATCTTTGGGAGAAGGCTCTAAATGTGCAAGTTGCTCCAAGAAAAACCTGGAATGAAAATTTAGTAGTCAATTTCCACAAAACGAAATTTAAAATATGAATTATAATTGAAAATTAAAATTTGAAATAGCAAGGAAGGAGTACACTTGTATGTATAGTCACTCAAAAAATTTCATGAATGCTTGATAATTTCCTTTTTGGCCCACTTTCACTTAACTTAAGCATTTAATCTAGACTCATTTCACCACCTCACTACATCATAAGTACCTATACAGACCTAGCCCATTCTAAATTATTATATAACGCTTATATAAATGTCCTTAATCAATAAAATACATCTACTCATATATGCAAACATCCCATATCCCA
Organism: Torreya grandis; assembly: GCA_037957365.1. Lineage (NCBI taxonomy): Eukaryota > Viridiplantae > Streptophyta > Pinopsida > Cupressales > Taxaceae > Torreya > Torreya grandis. Next base: position 975,800 of record JARHVA010000768.1, on the reverse strand, counting down.
AAATTAAAATGTTACCCTTCAAGACAAGATCAACCAATATGGGTTAATGGTGGCAGTCAGTGTTGACCCCTATGGGTTAATCATGTCCTTCACCTTAGCAATCAATACTTTTAAAATTTAGACCTTCCCTTACAAGTTGGTATGCATTTTTAAGATAGGTATCTTGAAGATTTATCCTGTTGGATCATTATAAAATCACATCTAAGTCACCTATTCTATCACTTGGGAATCACTTGAAAATTTTACTATTGAGGCACACTTATACCTTTACACGCTGAACAAAGCTTCCCTATTCTCCCAAAATTTGATTCTAATCATTTTAATTATTCCTTGGCTAATTCTATAGCTTATTTTATACAATTCAAGCAAAGCGTTATCAATTATTCAAGCCATATTTATATGCATACACGTAAAAAAAGAAAAATAACCACATAAAACACTCTAAGTGGGAGAACAACATGGGCTTGATTTCCATCTTCATAGTATTATATATGTATGCAGTGAACAATCATCATGGTTTTCATTGGGTTCAAATCAAATCATTACACTCCCCCCTTTCAACTTGTAGTTTTTTAGTTATTACAAGCCTTATTAGGGTTTCAACTTTGAAGAAGACATTTAAAGGTCATTTGTGCACATTTGAAGGCCAAGTTTTCACACACGTATTTAAACTAGGCACAAAAGACTAGAACCTAAGTTTTCTAATTCTTTAAATTTTTTGAGATACACCAATAAAGGAAAATAGTGGTAGTTGATACTAACCTCTTCTTGTTAGTACTATCCCATAACAATGACAACTCCTATCTCAGTTGCACATGCATAATCAAATCTTATTGCTTAGCTTCAATTGTATTACATTAATATATAGTTAGCTTACAAATAAAAATCAACTAAGTCTCATAAGTCTTCTTGTGTTTTTCATAGTTAGCCTTCTTTCATTCGATTGTGTTTCATCTATTTCAATACTTTACTTTCATTCTACTAGTTGCAAGGTATTTTACAATATTTGTTATCTTTCAAATCATTTTATATTATTTAGAGTTAACCACAAAATTAATTTCAAATTATGATAAAACATATTAGTGAACCCACACATTTTTTTTGAGCATTGCTTTAAAAAGTTTGTCTTAAGGTTTATATAAATTCCTAACCATCTAAGGCTAAAAGAACTTTCTTTAAACCTTGGATCTAACATCTGACACTAAAAGAATTTGATTTTGAACTCAGATTTAATAGTTAAGACTAAAATCACTTTATTTTGACTTGGTATTCGATATACAACACCGAAATAATTTTATTTTGACCTTGGATTTCAGGTGAATTTACTAATCTCCATACAATTTTTTTTTTAGGGATCTAAAATTTTAGCTTTTTCTTGAATGTTTTTTTCTAAATTTACAAAGAATATATGACTATATTGGATGAAAATTTTTCACTTTAGTATTTCTTAATTTTAATCACATATTGTCTTTTCTTAATAAATAATATCATTAATGCTTTTGTTATTAAACAAATCAAATCCAATAATGGTCAAACAATTAATTAATAATCTCAAGACCTTTTAATTATTCCTCCTCCTAGACTTCAAGGTTGTCAAATCTACCATCTCACTCATTTTATTCATCCATGGCTTGTATGGGATTTTGAAATCAATGTTATTAACACCTAAATATGTAGACCACCACATTATGTCCTTCAACCCCATCCACCTCCCACATCTCTTTTTGATGGTGTTTTTATGCATATTTTAGTAGAAGTACCTAAGGCTTGTGAATTTGAAGCCCTTAAAGATCAAATATTCACTATGAAAAAATTCATAGAATATTTGCACAAGCAAAATCAATATTTCAGTTCAAAGATCACACTACTAGAAAATAAGATCACATACAAAAAGAATTTAGAGCATGCTAGTGTTAATCATCTAGATTCATCTTCATCTAACTATTTTGTGCCTCAAAATATATCATCTTAAGTATGAGTTTAAGATAAATATACATCTGTAATTACTGATTCAAAAAGCATACAAAAGCCTAATAAGAGATCAAGTGAGATTCTAAGAGAAATGCTTTAAAAACAATTGATCACATTACCTCCTATGCATCCTATAAAGAGATCAAAATACTATGTTGCATATCCTAAAAGTAAAAGCATCATATAGATAGTTGTTGGGATTTGAAGAATAAAATACAAAGTATTATTGATAGTGGTGACCCTATAATAGATATATCAATCAAGCAATCCACTTACATCATGATTACATTTTCTAGGGAACAAGTTCAAGTAGAATAAATGAAAAAAATAGAAAAAAGAAGGTTACAAAAGGAACATGATGAAAAAATAAGGCTATAAAAAGAATAATTACAAAAGGAATAGTTAGATCAACAAAAGGAAAATTTTGAAAAAGAGAAGTTACAAAAAAAACACTTAGAGAAGTTTTAAAAACAAACTCAAGGTAAGCAAAAAAGCATCCTTGAGAAAGGGTTTGCCACAAAATAATTTCAAAAGTAATAAGTTCCTAAAAACACTAATGGTATAAATGTGATTTACAAGGATTGAAGCAATATATCTACTTCGTGCATAGAGGAACAAGATAAAGTTATTACTACAAAATCTATGGTTACATCTTCAATTCAAGAAGTCCAAGCAGAAATTACTTCCCTTCCTAGTATTCAACTAATGATACATATTTCTTCTCTAGTTTAGAATGAGATACATGATCTTGGTAATGATAAACATAGTAAAGAGAAACAAAATTTCAATAATATAACTCAAATATACAGTGAAATTATTTTTTCATATATGATACAAAAAATGATAAGAGTGGCATACCATAATTTTAGGGCCAAAAGGATTATGATCATGCATAAGATTGGTAAATAATCCCAATAACACACAACATACATATGGGCATCCCCTCGATGATTTTAGTGGTCGACACTTTATAATTTCAAACTTTCTAAAAAATTCAAAAATATTCAAATAAGTTATAAAAAAAGAAGCAAAAATAGATTGTACATAGCTTCGTGTTTGCTTCATCATGTTATTTTTATACTTCTTACATATGCGATATATTTGATCAATATTATAATCCCTTGGTTCCTTGTGTCTTTTTAGCCTCTTGGCTCTTCATTTTTCACTTTTCTAGATTTGAACATTCTAACACAGTGATCTATACTACCATCATTTTCCATTTACCTTGTTATTTTTCATAGAGGATAATAACGACTAGTAATAGTTAGAACCCATTTCCATTACTGTCATGAACCAGTCGATTATCTCCTATAGAAGTTTTACATAGCCAAATTAGAAATTGAGCAAATAGATTGGATACATCCATTTTTTTAATATTACACTTAGTTTCAATTTACATAATAGTACTATGTTTCTCATATATGCACATTACATATTTTAACAAGTGTACATTCGATGAGATGAGAATGTACAATCATTCATTCACATACCTATTTAATCTCCCACATGCCTTTTAAATTTACAATTCATATCTATCATGGGGAAATCTTTCTCATACATGCCCATGCCATCATAGTCAGTGCATATTTCATGTTGACACATGTGACAGATTGTTCAAATCCCTCCCCTTTCTTATTATTTCAAACCCATGGTTTAATTACTAGCGTCTTTTGTCATAGTTCTAAAATTTTAAAAAAGTACACAAAAATTCAAATATTTAAAAAATATAAAAACATTAAAAATATTATAAATAATAAAATTAGGACCTGAGCATGATTAGACATTTAATTTACATCATTTTCATATGTTATTTATCTCATGATTAGTAGATAAAATAATTTTTTTATATCACACATACATTTCACTGGTAATTATGACTGTTATGCAAGACATACAACTTCACATGGACTAAGATGTTTGACTTGCCTCTACCTAGTGGTCATGCTAAATTGGGGTCTCTCATCCAAAGATTATAATATTTACAAGTGTTACTATTGACTATTTTGACCACAAGTCAAAATAGGTCAAACCCCTATAATTAAAAACTTGATATAGGGGTATTATAGGATGTAATAGGGTGTCCCATTATTCTATTAAAGTAATTTAATGTGTTTTAACTTGGTCATTAGTTCTTTGTGTCGATTTATGTCATATAAGGTCATATTTGAGTCATTAAATGAAATTATACGGTTTCATCAAAGGGAAAAGTGTGTCAAAATATTTTTTAGCATCCCATGTGCTAGTATATGTTAGATAGACTATTTCATAATTGAAAATATGCAGGTGCTATGTCAGAATAAAAAAATCAAATAATTAGAGGTAGTTTTCGGTTGATTATATGGCTTGTATAGTAGTTTTAGCACATGGGAAGACTTCACAGTGACCCTTCAGGTCCCCTAAAATCACTTTCATGCTTGAGTAGCCTTGAAGATATCAAAAATGGCATGAAACTATTCTGCTTCTCCATCACTCTCCTTTGCATGCAAAAATGGTCAACCAGTTTTAGTTTGGTATAAACAACAACAGGTGAATTAGATCAAATTCTCTTAAGGGGTGAAAATAATATTTGTTCAATCCAAGTTCATGGAAAGAGTTCCAAGTTTGGTGAACTAGGATTTATGAACCAATGCTAAGAAGTTTGCTACTATATTTTGCTTGCTCATCCCCATAGCCTTCAAGTTTCTCTTTTGTTTGGGTTGGTACATACAAACCAAGTGTGGCACATGATTTTTTATAGCATGAACATACTTATTACATGGTTATTTGTCTATTTTGAATGTTTGGAGAATAAGAGATAAGCATAACATCCCATATTGCTAGTGAGATACACCAGTGAAGTTACAAACTAAGTTTCACATGTTGCAGAGTCATCCTTATTGTAGTGGCTTTAGAACAAAGGTGGAATGTGTTTCCACTCTAAAATTTCATGGTGGTTAGTTTTTATTTGAGATTTTTGGTCTCAAGTTTGTTCTATGTGTAGTAAAGAGATCAATGCATACACATATATTCAGTTTCCCTTGCAGCAGTCACCTACAGTTAGGTGAAAAAGGAGCTTTGAATAGTCATGGTGAAGGGATGAGGAGATTTCAAGGTGTTCAATACATTATCAAGGTATGAAAAATATTCATGAGCTATCTAAAATAGTTTAATATTGGTTGTGACAAATAATGCTTCAATATACATAACCTTGTATCCTGCATATGCACCTACAGGCAGCTCCATAGAGGTTGAGCAGATTTGAATAAAGGTGTAGGAGTGTGTTTGAGACCTTATTAAGGTATAAGAGCATTGATAATATCATTGAGGAAATGGTAAATCCATAATTATATAAGGTATACTTGAGAGGCATGTCCACAGTCAAGAAAGTTGCTTTAGGGACACACTACCTTAATATTTTTGAAACAATGATCATGGCTTACATTGATCCTTCCATATTAGAATGTCTTGAGGACTAGACAATCTTAGTGGTTTCAATCATGAAGCTCAAACATAGGGGAATTTATTTGAAAAATAAAATGTATATTTGGTTAAGAGAGAGTGATGTAAGAGGGCTTCCAATTCAAGCAATCTTTCATTATAGATTTTTGGTGTCATCTACAGTACTTAGAAGCCTAAGTGACCCTATAATGCAACCATGACATGATGATTGCATAAATCATGAAAAAGTGGCCCAATTTGGTTTGAAATAACCTTAATAAACTCAAGGAATATCAGATCAAGTGAATATTCAAGGTTTAAATTCACACCATCACCTATAAGAGGACCATATGGTTTCCAAACTAGAGAACCTACAACTTGACTCTAGGCATAAAATATGTTGATAGTTAAAGACTAAAAGCTGAGAACCTTGGAGACAATTGACTCTATTGGAATGTAAATGACACTATGATCTCAAATAGTAGACAATGAATTTTAAGTACAAGGGTTTGACTCACATCACCATCTACAAGGGTCTCTTTTGCTATCAAAATGCCATCTACAGTTTGACTGTAGAATGGCAATTTGTGAAGAAATGATAGTTTAGATGATGGCGTAGTTTTTAGAAAAGAATGATCTCAAAAAGTATATAGATGATCTTGATAACTCAAATAAAATCCTAATATATGGAAAACCATGCCTAATCATGAACACCACCTACAGGAAACCCATCATCATAATTGAGACTGCCACCTATAGTTAGCACAGTTTGCCAACTAGGCCTAGTCAAGTGAAGAATATATGTTGAGAAGGTTGGCATAAGTATATATGGTTGGAAATCATTGATAATACCTTCACAATGGTGATATCCACATTATGTGATTATTAGGATAAGGAAATAAGATAAAGATTGAGTTTCAAGTTTCAACATACAATCAGACACAGTACATGCACAGTCATCAACTTTGTGAGTCTGCCTTGAAAATTTAGAGTGTTGATGACTTTTCAAAGGTTTCCAAGCCATGAAAACTTTTAAATATCACCTTCATGAAAAATTTAATCCTCCCATTGTCTTATTTTACCTGATCAAATAGGGGAGTTTCCCTCTATTTTATCTCAGATAGAGGGCACTCCCAGGCAGTTTAGTCTACAGGTTAGGTGAGTGAAAGGTAAGGGAATGAGTTATGAGTCTTGGAACACTAAAAAAAGGGTGTGGATATTTTTTTGAGTATGAACCAATTTGTAAGATACCCTACAAGTGTTGGAAATCACATAGGGTGGTTATAGGAGATGAACACAAACAAGCTTATTAGGCCTAAGACTAGCCCTGAAGCCCTATTGAGGTATAAATCCACTTATAAAGACATGTGAACCTTATATTGAATTTTATAACCTTTAGGGGAAGGAATGAGACTATTTTGAGCTATTGGTTTGTAGAGAAATGACACAGGTTGGTCAAAGTTGACCTATTTCACCTCATACCCATTTAGAATGCACTCTCAAGCTCGAGAGGCTAACTTCAAGAGCTCACATCTATATGGATTGGTTGCATGGTGAACCAAGGAGTTGGGGAAATTTTAGGGGGGTCATAAAATTTAAAATTTTGGAATTTATTTGGAGTTTGGACATGAAGATTGTATGAACAATATTTAAGAGTCCAAACCCTCCTAAACCCTCTTAAACCCTTGATTTTGACTTAATGAAGAAGATAAGAAAGAATATGGATATAGAAGAGGTAGTATGGAATATAAATGGTTTTAAACTTCTAGATGACTCTCCCATTCTCTTTCCTACATATTTGGTTTAAACCTTACCTGTATGGACAAGGTGAAAATATGGTTTTTTGCATGTTTTTATGTGTTTTACAGGTGTAGAGGAGATTTGAAGAGTGAGAATTATTTGGTGGGGTCAATTGGGACTTGTCCTAACTATTCATGTTCATTTATCACAACAAATTGGCATGAACACTTTTTTTAACTCATTCACTTCAGGCAGTCTGTGGTAGATAGTGAAAATGGAGACTGACTGTCAAGTGAGAAGATGATAAGTCCAATTGGGGGTCCTTTTAAGGTTTGATTCATGAAGTGGAAGGTATATGGGAATTATATAGGTGTATTAACACATCTTAATTGGATTTGTTTTGTAAATTTAAGGCAATATTGATGACAAATGTGAAGATAAACCTATAAGGCTAGTGATGGTGACTGTAGATGGTAAGAACAAGTGTCCAAAAGAATGCTATGAGTTAGGGACACATCTGATGACTATTATGGCATGTTTATAACCCCTCATTGATATTTCACATATCTCAACTCTCCCTAGTTTGATTTTGAGTAGTCAAAATATACCTAATCATAAAGGTAGTTTTAAGAAGGTATTTGAAGGATCCCTACACCAATTTTGTAGAGTTTCATGCTTTAGAGAGACATTTGTCCAAGAGGACCTTCTATAAATCTATTTCACATTTTAATATTTTTAAATGTAACTATTTTTCATGCCTTTAAATATAGAATTTTAACCCTTGAGCTCCACTTTTTATTCTCAGTTCTCACATTCTATAAATGCAAGCCATTTTGGCTCTTGTATGGGAATTCCACACCTAGTATGACAAAGCCCTGCTGGTTTGATATTATAATTTTCCTTTGAAATAAGGTATGAAATATATTTTTGACTTAAAAAATATCATATCTAAGTATTTTAAGTGATGTATAGTGAAAATTCAAGTGATTGACATCTATCCTTGGTTTCTGTCAATCATTTCATGTTTGATGCAAGTTGTTCCACTCTAAAAAGTAACATGAAGTGTTGTCAAGTGTATGGGTATATTTTAAAGTGTAAAAGTAGCTTTATCATCTAAAACAACCCGAAAGGCATAAAAAGCCATTCAAATAATCCCTATTTTATTTTGAAGGTGGTTTTCCACACATCACCTTCATTAATTCTTACTTGATGATATCCACTTCTCAAATCCAGCTTAGTGAAATAAATAGCATGTTTTAATTGATTCAACAAATCATCAATACGAGGAAGAGGGTAACAATTCTTAATAGTAATTTTATATAAAGCACGAAAATCAACACAAATTCACCAAGTGCCATCTTTCTTTGGCACCAAAATAATTGGTGAACCAATAGGAGATGAACTTGGATAAATAACACCTCTATCCAATAGATCCATTACCTTTTTTTGATTTCCTCATTTTCCACCACTGATAACCTGTACATGCCAATGTTAGGGAGAGGAGAATCCTGCAATAGCTGAATTTCATGTTGAACTCCCCTTTTAGGGGGCAAGCCCTTAGGATCCTGAAATACATCATCGTAAGTAGAAATGATTTCAACCAATTCATTCTTGTGTCTAGGATCACACTTTTCCAAAGCCTGAGAATGTTCTTTTTCCTTAGACTTGATCAACATGAGACAAAAAGTCTTGCTTGAATTAACTAGTCTTTTCATTTGCCCTGTTGTAACCAAGGAAAGACTTGTTCTAATGCGATGTGCTCTAACTATATATTCAATGCCATCCTTAACAAGCAAGTACTTATTCTCCTCTCTATAAAAGATTGCTTTTCTATCATAAAGATATGGGCTTCCCAAAACAATCCCACATATGTCTAATGGAACAACATCCAACTCAACCTCATCTACGAACTTGGATGTGATGGCAAACCTTAGTCTACAAGTTTGTGAGACTTGTAGCTTCGCATTGTCACACACCCAACCTAGTGGATAAGGCTTCGGATGGGGATTGGTTAGTAAGCCTAGCTTTTTAACAACTTCTTCAGAAATTAAATTTGCTTGTGAACCATTATCAAATAGAGTGTCAATATTAGTATGTTTTGAAACAACTCTAATGTGGAACAATTCATTTATTTTCTTATCAACATGCACATAATTCTGTTTAGAAGAAGATGCATCATTTGATGACTTAGTGCTAGAAATTGAAAGAGAAAAATCATTATGTAATCCCATAGCTGTGATCTTAGTTTCATCACCTGAATCTGAACCTAAGTCTTGAACCATAGCATTAGCCTTCTTTTCTTTCTTTTGAAACCTCTTAGGCCTTAACTCAGGGTGTAGTTTCCAACACTTAGACTCATCATGATTTTTCTTGAAATGATTACAAAATGGTTTTCCTTCTTCTTCTTTTTTAACAATAAAAGTGGATTTTTGTTTACCCTTTCCTAATTAGCTTTCCCCTTTGGATTGCTTAACATTAGATTGCTTACTTTTTACTTTAGGAAAAGATTCTTTTGATTGTTTTCCTCTAGCCTCTAAATGAGTGGCTTGAACACATACTGCATCTAAATTAGTGGAATTAAACATAAGAATCATATGTCTTAAGTAATTATGTAGCCCACCTAAATATTTTAGCAGTGTTTCTTGTGTGTATAGAGGAATATTCAAAAGTAAAGCTTTTTTCCTAAATTCTTGTGTATAATATTGAACATTTTGGCCTTTTCCTTTTCTGAAACTTTGCCAATCCATCATGGCTTGTTGCATATAACCTAAAGGATAGAATTGCTTTCTGAGTTTTTCAATAAATTCATTCCAAGTAGAAATCGAGTTATCTTTTTGAAGCTCAGCTTCCTTCAACTTACTTTCCCACCAAATGAGAGCTGTGTCTCTCATATGAAGAGTAACCAAATGAATTTTTGACTCATCCCCTACAATCTTTTGGATCCTACAATAAACTTCAATCTTCTTGACCCAATTATCCAACTTTTCAGCATTAACTTCACCATTAAACATTGGTAATTCAAACTTAATATCCAATTTTAGTGAAGGGAGAGATTCCATAGTTTTTTTACCGTCATCCGATGAAGACGGTTTTATAGTTTCTTTACCTTTTGATTCTCGTGAATCACCTTCTTTTTTATTCATAGATTTCCTTTGTTTTTCACGATATAGTTCCTTAACCATGCTTCTCATGTCCATAAAAGCTCGATGGAAAGCTTGTTCGGATTCCATCTCTTCTTCGGCCATCCTTGAAGCACACCTTGAACAAATCTCTAGATTATACTCAACGAGTTTTCCTTCACCCTTTTGGGATTTAGACCTTGTCAACATACACTAGCAATCACTATTAAATAACAACTGCTCTGATACCAAAAATCTAATCTGTAAACTGAAAATACAAGTGTAGTACATTCGAAAAACACTTTTTCATGTTTAAGAGATCCTTCAATTTCTTGATTTTTTTGTTTAATTTTGTATAAAGAAATTTAAACCAAAATTTAAATGAAGATAAAAATTAGATAATAATCAGAAAAAATTAAAAGAATTCACTAGCAAATTGATAACGGAGTTCGGCTTTAATAGCCTACGTCTCTGGGTCCATTCAAAGTGAGGACCATTCTCATTAATTTTGTGCAACAAATGGCTTCCAAAATCAATACAAGTCTTTAATTCACCCTCTTTGATCTCTACTTGCCTATAATTATATCTCTTAGACCTGAAAATAGTGGCTCAAGGACGTACAAAGTAATAATAAGACTCTAACCTTCTTAAATCTCTTTACATAGTCGGCTTCCTGTTTCTCTTCAAGTAGAATTTCGTCCCTTTTATAACACTTCGACTTCCATAGCTCAATTGGTCAAAGCCTAATCCTTTTGCACCAAAGGTGCAGGGTTCAAAACTGTCGGCCTCTTTTTTAGGTGCTTGGGAACTGCCGGTCTTCCTCCTTGCGCGCATTTGACTTCTTCTTTATCCCACATGTGTTGGGTATAACGGTTTGACAAGCTAAAAATAGGTAAGTTGATCCCTTTTCCAATGCCAAGACTTAGGCACCAGCCATTGGGCTTGGTCATTACTTTGACTTTGTGGTGACATGGTAGCTTGTGCAAGTTGGCCTTTGGTGCCTTGTTTCAAAGTGATAAACATTTGAAACTTAATTGCAATTTCTCAAATAACATGTGAATAAAAACACCAAACCAAATATTTTTTTGCACCAAATTATTTTGCCACGTGTCAAATGGCTATTGGTCCACTTGGCATATTTAAACAATGCCACGTCACTTTTGACACCCCTTTTTTTTCCTGTCGTAAGATTTCTTCAACTAGCTATATCTTGAGCATCTGGACTCCATTTTTTGTTCCAAAAGAAGCGCTAGAAAGATCTCAATGAATTCTATGATGTGTAAATGATTCGACCAGAATTTGAAGACTTTCAAAATGGAATGGTACATAGATCCACCTAGATCATGGAATTTGAGTGAAAAAATATTATTTTCATCCCTCAAGATAATTTGATCCAATTCACCTCCTGTTGTATGTACTAAACTAAAACCGGTTGACCATTTTTGCATACAAAGGAGAGTGATGGAGAAGTAAAATGGTTTTATGCCATTTTTGAGATGTTAAAGGCTAATAAATCATGTAAATAAGTTTAGGGGACCTAAAGGTTCACTATATAAATCTTCCCATGTGCCAAAGCTACTGTAAAATCCATACAATCAACTGAAAACTACCTCTAACTGTCTAATTTTTTTGTTCTGACATAACGCCTACATATTTTCAGTTATGAAATAGTCTATCTAACATATACTAACACATGGGACATTGAAATAAATTTTGACATACTTGTCCCTTTCAAGAAACCATATAAGTTCATTTAATGACTCAAATATGACCTTATATGACATAAAATGACACAAAGAACTAATGACCAAGCTAAAGCACATTCAATGAATTTCACAGAACCATGGTACACCCTATTACACCCTAAAAGACCCCTATATCATGTTTTAAACTATAGGGGATTGACCTATTTTTAATTATGGTTAAAATAGTCAACATTCTTAGCAATTTCCTAGGGGTGGCAAGCCAACTATGCCAAAGACAAGTAGCCTACTCCTATCTATTGGGATATGGAGTCACCTATGCATAGTTTTAGACACTGAATTGCCTTTAAAACCACACAAAACAATAGAAAACAAACACAAGACAACACATCAAATGAAACAAACATGTGTTCTCAATAATACTTCAGGAAACACACACAACAAAAACAAAGATACACACCTATCCTAGTATTTCCAAGACATCAAACTTGAGGTGAAGAACAACTCGCCATGCTTCAACTAGGGTCAAAACTGGTTCCTCTTGCATCCTTGATTATTCATGAAAGTAACCTATCATGTGAAACATGCTTGTCAACAAACACTTGTTCATGTTGATGGTCAAAAGACTTACCATCCTTGGATCTTCTTGTACCCGTAAGTTTGCTACTTGGAGCTTTCAAGGGCACTGCTTCCTACCCTCCAAGAATCTTCTTAGAGCTTGTAGCTTGATGGACTTATATCATGTTCAAATAGCAATTCTCAAAATGAGTGTTAGGAGTCATCAAAGTTACCTCAACTCCATCCTTTTCTTTATTATGAGGCATTTGATGTTTAGGGCTCTCAATCTTGATCTCCTTATACTTTAACACATCTAAAAGTGATTCAACCTTAGGTTGAGGTGTTGACTACTTTTCAAACACAAAATTGTATATCTTATGTTCACTACACTCCTTCATAACTACAAACTTTTTAGTAACAGCTTGATGGACTTTTGAATTCTTAGCAAGACACTCAACTTCATGCCTGATAAGACATTTAATAACCTACTTGTTAGGTTCATCAATAAACTTACCATAAAATATACACTTATTATGAGGAGAAATAGGTCTTCTCAACTATTTAAATTCTTGACTTATGGCATAGAACCTTTGCCATAGGTCATATTCCTCTTCATGATTATCATCTTCAAGGACTCCTTCATCAAGTGAAGGTGGAATGGCATTGCCATTCTCACCATATTGATTTATCATGATTTGAAAACTATCATCATCATATAGATGAATAAGGTAATTGCCTTAACAGCTTGTGAAAAAGAATGTTCAATACTTACCTCAGATTCCTCATATACTCCCTCATGGATGATGTATGTGCCAAGATCAGTTTGTTCAAATTAAGTGTATGGATCATATTCATATGTATCTACACCATACTCATCTAGAAGTAGATTAGATATGCCCTAAAGCTTAGAATATGTTCCATAATCTACAACAGACTCCTTTTGATCATTGATGACATAATTAAGATTGGAGCTTATTTCAATATAGGGCTCAATGTGAAACTTAGCTAGTGGTTGGGTTTTAAAGGTGAATTTTACTCCATACCTTATCTTGAAGGCCAATAAGGACCAATCAACTAAAAGGTATCCTCCTATCTTGGTTTTTAAATCCCTTGAGAGGTAGATAGCAAAGTAACCAAGCAAATCAACAACCACAATGTCTTGGAGGATGGGGAAGCTAAGACAATCATGCAAGAAGACTCTCAATCCTTTGACCATTTCTAATAACTTAGAAGGTGTGTCATAAATTTGTAGTACCCCTTTACTATATGGCTCATACTTTAGACCCAAATTATTAGATATAACCTTGGGCATCACTGAAGTACTAGCCCCACTATCCACTATGTAGTTATAAATAAATTTGTCTCCCACAATGAGAGTGAGGTAGAAGGGTGGAGGATTTTTATTTTTAGTAGAGTTTTCCACAATTTTATTAGGAGAATTTTTGAGAGAAACATTACCATTACTTGATGGTTGAGGGCTAACATGAATTTGAGATAACTGTTTTTGAAGAAGCTCCTTTTGACCAAGCAAGTGAAACACATCCCAAAGAGAGAGAGATATCTTAACATTATTTAAAGATTCAACAATGTTTATATCAGGAGCATTTATCTTTTATTGTGTCTTTTGAGGCAAGGAAGTGTTTGTAACTTGAGGTATTAAAGCACTTTAGGTCACCTTTCCAACATTCTAATTTAAAGAAGGTGCAAAAATTGTAGGGACTACCATGCTTATAGTCACACCTTACTGCCTTGGAGAAGGATTAATTAAGCTTGTAGGAACACCATGGTAATCTCTCAAAGCCTTCATATTTTCTCTAGTGTTATCTATAACTGAATTACCTTGGCTGAGAACATAGTTGTCTTCTACTAGAAAATTTTCAAAGTTCACTCCTTGAGGTTGACATCCTTCATTTGTTTGCATGAGAATTTCATCTTCTACTGATAGTTGAGGAGTAACTCCTCTTTGAGAAACCAAAGCTTGATCCCCACATTTATTGACATCCATGAATTTAACATGCTTCCACTCTTCTCCTTGTACCAAGTTATTATGCACTGGTACCATTACTCTTGTGTTGGAGTGGAAGTTGTATTGTATGCATTAATAGGCCTATTGAATTTAGGTTTCCCTTGACCTCTACCCTGACCATATTTTTGAGGTGGGAACCTATTTCCTTGATGAGGATAGGGATAGGGGTTTTTATGAGTACCATGTTGTAGATTTTCTTGCCTAATTTGAGCTTCTAAGAATTGGATCTTTGCATCTTTATCCATGACATCTTCTACCTTCTTAGGGGTTGTTCTAGACTTAGTATTTGTAGTAGGACTTGAGCAACACTTAGAGTATTAGCAAAATTATTAGGTAGTAGAGGCATGGACACTTTTGGAGGCAACTTACCAGCGTGTATAAGGCCATTCTTAGCTCTAATGGCAAGGTCATATGCTTTAGGTAAGGTGTAACTACCCATGGACTGCAACATCATGTCTATGTCAGTACCAATAGCCCTTAAATATGTGGGAAACACAAAGCTTGAAGGTTGTCTCATGGGAGGAGGAAACCTATGCTAATTATTTTGGAATATCTCATAAAAATTATGCATTATGTCCTTAGGGGATCTTTGAATAACAATGATTTGATGAATGAGTGATGTGTGATCACTCTTGTCAAACCTTGATGTCAACAACTCTCTAAAATCATCCCAAGTTGTGATACACCCTCCAGGAAATGTCCTATACCAGTCAATTGATTCCCTCTAAGGGACATGGAAAGGAGTCCATTGGTAATGTTGACCTTAGTAACATTTTGAAAACTATATAATTTTAAGATATACCTAATATACTCACTAGGAGTGACATGACCTTCACCATTGAATGTGGGAACACTTTTAGTAGCATTAGGGGTATGCCACCATTGCATTGAGATAAATGGGATTTTATATGTTAAAGGTTGGGAAGGAATGCTACCTAACCATGTTATACTCATTTTCCTCTTCACTCTCTTGATCTTCTTGGCTTGCAAAGTCCTTTTGTTCTTCAAAGGTCAAGATAAGTTGAAGATGTTTAACTCCAAGAGGAAGTTTAGGTTGAAGAGGTGGGTTTATGGGATTGAACACTCTACTAAAATATGACCTAGTAAGTACCATGAATTATAAACACAAAGATATGAAAAAATAATGGTCTGAAATTAGATATTACCTTGAATGGAGTCACCAAATGCTGAGTAGAATCACCACATGTAGTTGTGATGTTGTCAAGACCAACATTCACCTTGACAAGATGTCTTTAAGATAATGCATCCCACTGAGCATGCTATAACTATTGTCACCAAATTTGTCACCCTATAGGATTTTTTTCAAGCCTACTCTAATATTTTTGAAACATTGGAATTCCTCTAGGCCTATGGGTTGCCTATGATAGAGGTAGACCTCTAGGTTTAAGGGCCAGCTCCCTAAATTGATCTTTGAATGCTTATCAACTACACTAAATGATTGCTTAGATGAAAAGGGATAAAATTAGACATGAAATTAAGCCACTCTAATTGGGTGATACACCAAAAATATCTCCACTTGACTATCATACACTTGCACTAAGAGACATGACTCACAACACTAGTCCTAGAATCCTAAATTGCTATAACATTAGTATTTCAAACATGGAGGTGATATCCATGAAAATATTAATGGTAAGTGAACCCAAATTCAGTTTTAGATGATAAAGCTACTTTTACACTTTAAAATATACCCATACACTTGACAACACTTCATGTTACTTTTTAGAGTGGAACAACTTGCATCAAACATGAAATGATTGACAGAAACCAAGGATAGATGTCAATCACTTGAATTTTCACTATACATCACTTAAAATACTTAGATATGATATTTTTTAAGTCAAAAATATATTTCATACCTTATTTCAAAGGAAAATTATAATATCAAACCAGCAGGGCTTTGTCATACTAGGTGTGGAATTCCCATACAAGAGCCAAAATGGCTTGCATTTATAGAATGTGAGAACTGAGAATAAAAAGTGGAGCTCAAGGGTTAAAATTCTATATTTAAAGGCATGAAAAATAGTTACATTTAAAAATATTAAAATGTGAAATAGATTTATAGAAGGTCCTCTTGGACAAATGTCTCTCTAAAGCATGAAACTCTACAAAATTGGTGTAGGGATCCTTCAAATACCTTCTTAAAACTACCTTTATGATTAGGTATATTTTGAATACTCAAAATCAAACTAGGGAGAGTTGAGATATGTGAAATATCAATGAGGGGTTATAAACATGCCATAATAGTCATCAGATGTGTCCCTAACTCATAGCATTCTTTTGGACACTTGTTCTTACCATCTACAGTCACCATCACTAGCCTTATAGGTTTATCTTCACATTTGTCATCAATATTGCCTTAAATTTACAAAACAAATCCAATTAAGATGTGTTAATACACCTATATAATTCCCATATACCTTCCACTTCATGAATCAAACCTTAAAAGGACCCCCAATTGGACTTATCATCTTCTCACTTGACAGTCAGTCTCCATTTTCACTATCTACCACAGACTGCCTGAAGTGAATGAGTTAAAAAAAGTGTTCATGCCAATTTGTTGTGATAAATGAACATGAATAGTTAGGACAAGTCCCAATTGACCCCACCAAATAATTCTCACTCTTCAAATCTCCTCTACACCTGTAAAACACATAAAAACATGCAAAAAACCATATTTTCACCTTGTCCATACAGGTAAGGTTTAAACCAAATATGTAGGAAAGAGAATGGGAGAGTCATCTAGAAGTTTAAAACCATTTATATTCCATACTACCTCTTCTATATCCATATTCTTTCTTATCTTCTTCATTAAGTCAAAATCAAGGGTTTAAGAGGGTTTAGGAGGGTTTGGACTCTTAAATATTGTTCATACAATCTTCATGTCCAAACTCCAAATAAATTCCAAAATTTTAAATTTTATGACCCCCCTAAAATTTCCCCAACTCCTTGGTTCACCATGCAACCAATCCATATAGATGTGAGCTCTTGAAGTTAGCCTCTCGAGCTTGAGAGTGCATTCTAAATGGGTATGAGGTGAAATAGGTCAACTTTGACCAACCTGTGTCATTTCTCTACAAACCAATAGCTCAAAATAGTCTCATTCCTTCCCCTAAAGGTTATAAAATTCAATATAAGGTTCACATGTCTTTATAAGTGGATTTATACCTCAATAGGGCTTCAGGGCTAGTCTTAGGCCTAATAAGCTTGTTTGTGTTCATCTCCTATAACCACCCTATGTGATTTCCAACACTTGTAGGGTATCTTACAAATTGGTTCATACTCAAAAAAATATCCACACCCTTTTTTTAGTGTTCCAAGACTCATAACTCATTCCCTTACCTTTCACTCACCTAACCTGTAGACTAAACTGCCTGGGAGTGCCCTCTATCTGAGATAAAATAGAGGGAAACTCCCCTATTTGATCAGGTAAAATAAGACAATGGGAGGATTAAATTTTTCATGAAGGTGATATTTAAAAGTTTTCATGGCTTGGAAACCTTTGAAAAGTCATCAACACTCTAAATTTTCAAGGCAGACTCACAAAGTTGATGACTGTGCATGTACTGTGTCTGATTGTATGTTGAAACTTGAAACTCAATCTTTATCTTATTTCCTTATCCTAATAATCACATAATGTGGATATCACCATTGTGAAGGTATTATCAATGATTTCCAACCATATATACTTATGCCAACCTTCTCAACATATATTCTTCACTTGACTAGGCCTAGTTGGCAAACTGTGCTAACTATAGGTGGCAGTCTCAATTATGATGATGGGTTTCCTGTAGGTGGTGTTCATGATTAGGCATGGTTTTCCATATATTAGGATTTTATTTGAGTTATCAAGATCATCTATATACTTTTTGAGATCATTCTTTTCTAAAAACTACGCCATCATCTAAACTATCATTTCTTCACAAATTGCCATTCTACAGTCAAACTGTAGATGGCATTTTGATAGCAAAAGAGACCCTTGTAGATGGTGATGTGAGTCAAACCCTTGTACTTAAAATTCATTGTCTACTATTTGAGATCATAGTGTCATTTACATTCCAATAGAGTCAATTGTCTCCAAGGTTCTCAGCTTTTAGTCTTTAACTATCAACATATTTTATGCCTAGAGTCAAGTTGTAGGTTCTCTAGTTTGGAAACCATATGGTCCTCTTATAGGTGATGGTGTGAATTTAAAGCCATTCAAATAATCCCTATTTTATTTTGAAGGTGGTTTTCCACACATCACCTTCATTAATTCTTACTTGATGATATCCACTTCTCAAATCCAGCTTAGTGAAATAAATAGCATGTTTTAATTGATTCAACAAATCATCAATACGAGGAAGAGGGTAACGATTCTTAATAGTAATTTTATATAAAGCACGAAAATCAACACAAATTCACCAAGTGCCATCTTTCTTTGGCACCAAAATAATTGGTGAACCAATAGGAGATGAACTTGGATAAATAACACCTCTATCCAATAGATCCATTACCTTTTTTTGATTTCCTCATTTTCCACCACTGATAACCTGTACATGCCAATGTTAGGGAGAGGAGAATCCTGCAATAGCTGAATTTCATGTTGAACTCCCCTTTTAGGGGGCAAGCCCTTAGGATCCTGAAATACATCATCGTAAGTAGAAATGATTTCAACCAATTCATTCTTGTGTCTAGGATCACACTTTTCCAAAGCCTGAGAATGTTCTTTTTCCTTAGACTTGATCAACATGAGACAAAAAGTCTTGCTTGAATTAACTAGTCTTTTCATTTGCCCTGTTGTAACCAAGGAAAGACTTGTTCTAATGTGATGTGCTCTAACTATATATTCAATGCCATCCTTAACAAGCAAGTACTTATTCTCCTCTCTATAAAAGATTGCTTTTCTATCATAAAGATATGGGCTTCCCAAAACAATCCCACATATGTCTAATGGAACAACATCCAACTCAACCTCATCTACGAACTTGGATGTGATGGCAAACCTTAGTCTACAAGTTTGTGAGACTTGTAGCTTCGCATTGTCACACACCCAACCTAGTGGATAAGGCTTCGGATGGGGATTGGTTAGTAAGCCTAGCTTTTTAACAACTTCTTCAGAAATTAAATTTGCTTGTGAACCATTATCAAATAGAGTGTCAATATTAGTATGTTTTGAAACAACTCTAATGTGGAACAATTCATTTATTTTCTTATCAACATGCACATAATTCTGTTTAGAAGAAGATGCATCATTTGATGACTTAGTGCTAGAAATTGAAAGAGAAAAATCATTATGTAATCCCATAGCTGTGATCTTAGTTTCATCACCTGAATCTGAACCTAAGTCTTGAACCATAGCATTAGCCTTCTTTTCTTTCTTTTGAAACCTCTTAGGCCTTAACTCAGGGTGTAGTTTCCAACACTTAGACTCATCATGATTTTTCTTGAAATGATTACAAAATGGTTTTCCTTCTTCTTCTTTTTTAACAATAAAAGTGGATTTTTGTTTACCCTTTCCTAATTAGCTTTCCCCTTTGGATTGCTTAACATTAGATTGCTTACTTTTTACTTTAGGAAAAGATTCTTTTGATTGTTTTCCTCTAGCCTCTAAATGAGTGGCTTGAACACATACTGCATCTAAATTAGTGGAATTAAACATAAGAATCATATGTCTTAAGTAATTATGTAGCCCACCTAAATATTTTAGCAGTGTTTCTTGTGTGTATAGAGGAATATTCAAAAGTAAAGCTTTTTTCCTAAATTCTTGTGTATAATATTGAACATTTTGGCCTTTTCCTTTTCTGAAACTTTGCCAATCCATCATGGCTTGTTGCATATAACCTAAAGGATAGAATTGCTTTTTGAGTTCTTCAATAAATTCATTCCAAGTAGAAATCGAGTTACCTTTTTGAAGCTCAGCTTCCTTCAACTTACTTTCCCACCAAATGAGAGCTGTGTCTCTCATATGAAGAGTAACCAAATGAATTTTTGACTCATCCCCTACAATCTTTTGGATCCTACAATAAACTTCAATCTTCTTGACCCAATTATCCAACTTTTCAGCATTAACTTCACCATTAAACATTGGTAATTCAAACTTAATATCCAATTTTAGTGAAGGGAGAGATTCCACAGTTTTTTTACCGTCATCCGATGAAGACGGTTTTATAGTTTCTTTACCTTTTGATTCTCGTGAATCACCTTCTTTTTTATTCATAGATTTCCTTTGTTTGATGATTTGTTGTTCCATTAGACATATGTGGGATTGTTTTGGGAAGCCCATATCTTTATGATAGAAAAGCAATCTTTTATAGAGAGGAGAATAAGTACTTGCTTGTTAAGGATGGCATTGAATATATAGTTAGAGCACATCACATTAGAACAAGTCTTTCCTTGGTTACAACAGGGCAAATGAAAAGACTAGTTAATTCAAGCAAGACTTTTTGTCTCATGTTGATCAAGTCTAAGGAAAAAGAACATTCTCAGGCTTTGGAAAAGTGTGATCCTAGACACAAGAATGAATTGGTTGAAATCATTTCTACTTATGATGATGTATTTCAGGATCCTAAGGGCTTGCCCCCTAAAAGGGGAGTTCAACATGAAATTCAGCTATTGCAGGATTCTCCTCTCCCTAACATTGGCATGTACAGGTTATCAGTGGTGGAAAATGAGGAAATCAAAAAAAGGTAATGGATCTATTGGATAGAGGTGTTATTTATCCAAGTTCATCTCCTATTGGTTCACCAATTATTTTGGTGCCAAAGAAAGATGGCACTTGGTGAATTTGTGTTGATTTTCGTGCTTTATATAAAATTACTATTAAGAATCGTTACCCTCTTCCTCGTATTGATGATTTGTTGAATCAATTAAAACATGCTATTTATTTCACTAAGCTGGATTTGAGAAGTGGATATCATCAAGTAAGAATTAATGAAGGTGATGTGTGGAAAACCACCTTCAAAATAAAATAGGGATTATTTGAATGGCTTTTTATGCCCCGGCTACATTCATGAGATTGATGAATGATGTTTTTAGATAGTTCCTTGATGATTTTTTTATAGTTTACTTAGACGATATATTCATTTTCAGCAAGTCTTGGGAAGAGCATGTGATCCACATTAAGAAAGTCATGGATGCATTACGAAGGGAAAAACTTTATCTAAAAATGTCAAAATGTGAATTTGGCAAGACCTCTTTGAAATAATTGGGTTACATTGTAGGACATGGTAAATTGAAAATTGATCCTACAAAAGTGGCAATCATTGTTAATTGGCCTACACCCACTAACACATCTGAGGTTAGAAGTTTTCTTGGTGTAGTATAGTTTTGGTGAAAGTTTATTGCTCAATTTTCATATATTGCATCACCTTTGCATTCTTTGACAAGTGTGAAACAGGTCTTTCAGTGGGGAGGCAAACATCAAAAAGCCTTCGACACTTTGAAAGGAAAGATAAGTACTGCTCTAGTCTTGGCACTTCCTGATATACAACAACCATTTGAGATCGAGACGGATGCAAGTGAGTATGTTATTGGAGCTATTTTAATGCAAGGTAAGAAAGTAGTTTGTTATCATTCTGAAACCTTTACAAGTGCAGTAAGAAAATATCCAACTTATGATAAGAAATTGTATGCATTGGTTCAAATTGTTAAAAAATGGAAACATTACTTAATGGGCAAAGAAACAATAATACATACAGTTCATCAGCCCTTACAGTATCTCCAATCACAAACCAAACTACAATAGTCTAGACATTTTTGTTGGATGGGTTTCTTACAACAATTTCATCTTGTGATCAAGTATAAAAAAGGTATTCAAAATAAGGTTGTAGATATTCTATCTAGGCCTTCTATGGTTGTTGCATCTATTCTTTTACAACATGGTTCTTTGTCTCATGAAAGTTATAAAGAACAATATGTTAATGATCTTGATTTTCAGGATGTTTATAAAGGCTTGATGAGTAGTAGACAAGTAGAAGAATTGGACGATCATGTACACAATGATCTTTTGTATCATTTGGGTAAACTATGTATTCCTCAAAATGAGAGGGTGCACATGATTAGAGAAGCACGTACTTCTCTTATTTTTGGTCATTTTGGAGTTGCTAAAATAGTTGCACATTTGAAGATGTATTGTTACTGGCCTCATATGCAAGAAATGTTGCTAAATATATAAAGGGATGTACTCTTGGTGCCACAAGTAAACCTAGTAATAGGAAACTGGGACTTTACACTCCTCTACATGTTCCTACTCTCCCCTAGGAAAGTATCTCCATGGATTTTGTGGGGGGGTTGCCTATGACACAAATAAAACATGACTATTTATATGTGGTTGTGGATAGATTTAGCAAAATGTGTGTTTTGATTCCTTACACTAAGCAAATTACTGGCGAAGGCACTGCACATTTGTTCTTTAAACATGTATGGGTTCATTTTGGTTTGCCTACTTCAATTATTTTTGATCAGGATTCTCAATTCATTGGGGAGTTTTGGTCAACTTTGTGGGGACTAATAGACACTAAATTAGAAAAGAGCACTGCATTTCATCCACAAATCGACGGATATACAGAGGTTGTGAATCGCACTGTGGTATATTTGCTTAGGGGTTATAGCAATAAACATCCAAATTTATGGGATGAACAATTATGTTACATACATCATGCATATAAATGGGCACTTCATTCTTCTACTATGAAATCTCCATTTGAAGTTTGTTATGGATACTTGCCTAAATCTCCTCTAGATGTTTGCTATGGACAGGATACATCTGTCAGTGAACCAAAAGAAGCCATTCAAGCTAAGAAGTTCATTGAACAAATATAGCTCATACATTAGACTGTTCATACTCAATTGGAGAAAAGTCAAGCCAAGTACATAGCCAGGCATGACAAACATCGTATTGATCACCAATTTGTTGTAGGTGATATGGTATGGCTTCACATTAGTAAGGAAAGACTGACAGGTGAAGGTAAAAGTTTGAAACCAATCAGGTATGGTCCTTTTTGGATGATAGAAAGAATTGGCACAAATGCTTTCCGATTAGATTTACAATCTTACATGTAGATTTATTCAGTTGTAAATGTGGAAAATCTGAAATTGTATGAGCCTTCAATGATAATTGATCATGATGAAAGTGTATCCATTCCTTCCGTTGATGATTTTTCTCTTGAATATCTAATAAAATTGTAGGAAGATACTATACTTGATAGGAATATATGGAATTCGCGAAGAGGTAATGTTGAATATCTTCATGTTGGTCTCAAAGGGATGCACCCAATAAAGGCTAGATGGATGGAAGTCAAAAAGGTGAGGGAAAAATACCCTCACCTCATTACTAATTAATTTCAACTTTTGGAGGTCCAAAAGTTCCTAGTGGGGAGGAGTGATCTAGGTGGATCTATGGAAAGTCTTCAAATTTTGGTCGAATCATTTACATTTCATAGAATTCATCGAGAGATTTCTAATGCTTCTTTCAGAATGAAAAATGGAGTCCGGATGCTCAAGATATAGCTAGTTGAAGAAATCTTATGACATAAAAAAAAGGGGTGTCCAAAGTGACGTGGCATTGTTTAAATATGCCAAGTGGACCAATAGCTATTTGACACGTGGCAAAATAATTTGGTGCAAAAAAAATTTGGTTTGGTGTTTTTATTCACATGTTATTTGAGAAATTGTAATTAAGTTTCAAATGTTTATCACAATGAAACAAGGTGCCAAAGGCCAACTTGCACAAGCTGCCACGTCACCACAAATTCAAAGTAATGACCAAGCCCAACAGCTGGTGCCTAAGTCTCGGCATTGGAAAATGGATCAACTTACCTATTTTTATCTTGTCAAACCGTTATACCTAGCACATGTGGGATAAAGAAGAAGTCAAATGTGCCCAAGGAGGAAGACCGACGGTTCCCAAGCGCCTAAAAAGGAGGCCATCAGTTTTGAACCCTGCACCTTTGGCACAAAAGGATTAGGCTTTGACCACTTGAGCTATGGAGGTCGAAGTGATATAAAAGGGATGAAATTCTACTTGAAGAGAAACAGGAAGCCGACTGTGTAAAGAGATTTAAGAAGGTTAGAGTCTTATTATTGCTTTGTACGGCCTTGGGCCATTATTTTCAGGTCTGAGAGATATAATTACAGGCAAGCAGAGATCAAAGAAGGTGAATTGAATACTTATATTGATTTTGGAAGCCATTTATTGCATAAAATTAATGAGAACGGTCCTCACTTTGAACGGACCCAGAGACGTAGGCTATTAAAGCCGAACTCTGTTATCAATTTGCTAGTGAATTATTTTAATTTTCTCTTATTATTATCTAATTTTGATCTTCATTTAAATTTTGGTTTAAATTTCTTTATACAAAATTAAACAAAAAAATTGAGAAATTGAAGGATCTCTTAAATGTGAAAAAGTGTTTTTTGGATGTACTACACTTGTATTTTCAGTTTACAGATCATTCCATGGCAAGAGTTCGAATTTTGGTGAATCAATCTTTATGAACCATTGCTAAGAAATATACTACTATTTTTTGCCTACTCATCCCCATAACCTTTAAGTTTATCTTCTGTTTGGGTTGCTTCATATAAACCAAGTGTTGCACATGATTCTTAGGAGAATGACCATACATATTACATGATTATTTGTCTAGTTTGAATGTGTGGAGATCAAGAGATAATAATAACATCCCATATTGCTATTGAGATACACCATTGAAGTTGCATAATAAGTTTTACCTATTACATAGTCATCCTTCCTATAGTGGCTTCAGAACAAAGGTGGAATGTGTTTCCACTCTCAAATTTAATGGTGATTAGTTTTACTTTGAAATTTTTGGTCTCAAGTTTTTTCTATGTTGAGTGAAGAGACTAATTCATACATATACAGTCAGTTTCCCTTGTAGCAGTCACCTACAGTCAGGTGAAGAAAGAGATTTAAATAGTCATGGTAATGGGGTGAGGAGATTTCAAGGTGTTTAATACATTATAAAGGTGTGAAAAATCATTCTGAGCTATCCAAAATAGTTTAATATTTATTGTGACAACTAATGCTTCAATATACACAGCCTTGTATCCTACACGTGCACCTACAAGTAACTCCATAGAGACTGAGCAGATTTGAATAAAGGTGTAGGATCTTGTTTGAGACCTTATCAAGGTCTAAGAGAATTGAGAATACCATTGAGGTAGTGGTAAATCCATCATTACATAAGTCAGACTTGAGAGGCATGTCCATAGTCAAGAAATATGATTTAGGGACACACTACCTTAATATTTCTGAAACAGTGATCCTACCTTACATTGATCCTTCCATATTAGAGTGTCTTGAGGACTGGACAGTCTTAATGGTTTCCATAATGAAGCCCAAGAATAGGGTTAATGATTTTCAAAAGAAAATTGATGTTTGTTCAAGAGAGAGTGATTCAAGAAGGCTTCTAATTCAATCAATATTTTACTGTACATTTTCAATGTCATCTATAGTACTTAGAAGCCTAAGTGACCCTATAATGTAACAATGACATGATGGTTGCATAACTCATGACAAAATGGCCCAATTTGGTTTGAAATAACCTTAATAACCTAAAATAAGATTAGATAAAGTGAAGGTTCAAGGTTTAAAGGCACACCATCACCTATATGAGGATGTTATGGTTTCAAAAATGGAGAACCTTCAGCATGATTGTAGGCATATAGTATGTTGATAGTTAAAGACTAGAATCTGAGAACATTGAAGACAAGTGACTCTAATAGAATGGAAATGACACTATGATCTCAAATAGTAGTCAAGGAATTTTGAGTACAAGGGTTTGACTCACATCACCATCTAGAGGGGTCTCTTTTGCTATCAAAATGTCATCTACAGTTTGACTGAAGAATGACAGTATGTGGAGAAAATATAGTTTGGATGATGGCATAGTTTTTAGATAATAATGAGCTCAAATATTATGTATATGATCTTGAAAAATCCAATAAAGGAATAATACATGGAAAACCATGTCTAAGCATGAAAACCACCTATAGGAAACCCATTATCCTGACTGAGATTGCCACCTATAGTCAACACAATCTGCCAACTAGGCCTAGTCAACTGAAGAATACCTGTTGATAAGGTTGTCATAAGTATAGATGGTTGTAAATGTTTGATAATAAATTCAAAATGGTGATATCCACCTCATGTGATGCTTAGGATAAGGAAACATGATAAATACCAAGTTTCAACCATCAACATACAATCATTACATAATACATGCACAATCATCAACTATGTGAGTCTACCTTGAAAATTTGGAGTGTTGATGGCTCTTCAAAGGTTGAAAATCTATGAAAATTGTACAAAATCACCTTCATGACCTATTTTATCCTCCCATTGTTTCATTTTTCTTGATCAAATAGGGGATATGCCCTCTATTTTATCTTAGACAGAGGACACCCCCAGGCAGTCCAGACTGCATGTTGGGTGAGTGAATGGTAAGGGAATGAGTTAGGAGTCTTGGAACACTGAAAAAGTGTATGGAGTGTTATTTTTATCATAATAAAACATATAATATACCTTACAAGTGATGAAAATCACATAGGGTGGTTATAGGCCATGAACACAGTCATGCCTATCAGGCCTAAGACTAGGCTTAAAGCCCTATGCGGTCTAAATCCACTTATAAAGACATATGAACCTTCAAATTCATTTGAAAACCTTTAGGGGAAGGAATGATACTATTTATATCCATTTATGTGTATATAAATGACATAGGTTAGTCAAAGTTGACATATTTCACCTCAGACCCATTTAAAATGCACTCTCAAGCTCGAGAGGCTAACTTCAAGAGCACACATCTATACGGATTGGTTGCATGGTTAACCAAGGAGTTGGGGAAATTTGAGGAGGGTCCTAAAATTGAAAATTTTGGAATTTTTTGGAGGTTATACGTTAGGATTGTATGAACAATCCTTAAGAGTCCCAACCCTCTAAAACCCTCCTAAACCCTTGATTTTGACCCAATGAAGAAGATAAGAAATAATATGCATGTAGAGGGAGTAGTATGGCCTGGAAATGGTTTTTAAATTATAGAGGAATATTGGGAGATCTTCCCCACATATTTGGTCTGTGCCCTACTTGTATGAACAAGGTGAAAATAGGGTTTCTTGTAGGTTTTTTATGTGTTTTACAGGTGCAGATGAGGTTTGAAGAGTGAGAATTATTTGGGGGGGTCAATTGGGACTTGTCCTAACTATTCATGTAAATTTATGTCAATAAATTGGCATGGAAACACTTCCGATAACTCATTCACTTCAGGTAGTCTATAGTAAATAGTAAAAATGGAGAATGACTATCAAGTGAGAAGATGATAAGTCCAATTGGGGGTCATTTTAAGGTCTAATTCATGAAGTGGAAGGAAAATGTGTATTATAAATGTGTCCTAACACCTCTTCCTCATATTTTTTTGGGAAATTGAAGTCCATCTTGATGACAAATGTCAAGACAAACCTATAAGGCTAGTGATGGTGACTGCAGATGGTGAGAACAAGTGTCCATAAGAAGGCTATGAGTTGGGGACACATATGATGAATATTATGGCATGTTTATAACCCATAATTGATAGTGTACATGTTTCATCTCTCCCTAGTATATTTTTTAGCATTTAAAAGATGCCTAATCATGGAGGCAGTTTCAATAAAGTAGCTAAAGTATCCCTACACCAGTTTTAGAGAGTTTCATGCTTTAAAGAGACATTTATCCAAGAGGACCTTTCAAACCTCAGTTATCCACTTCATCCTTATGCAATTAAATTATTTTTCATGCCTTGACATGTGTCATTATGACCCTTGAGGTCCACTTTCTTCTCTCTCTTCTCACATTCTATAAATGCAAGCCATTTTGGCTCTTGTATGGGAATTCCACACCTGGTATGGTGAAGTCTTGCTAGTTTAATATTATAATTATAATTTGAAATAAGATATGAAATATGGTTTTGAGTTCAAAACTATATTTTCTAAGCATGTGAAGATATGCATAGTGAAAAGTCAAGTGGTTGACATCTATCCTTGCTTTCACTCAATCCTTCCATGTTTGAAGCAAGTTGTTCCACTCTAACAGGTCACATGAAATGTTGTCAAGTGTATGGGTATATTTTAAAGTGTAAAAGTAGCCTTAACATCTAAAAATGATCTCTGATTCACTTACATTGAATAGTTTCCTGCATATCACCTTCATATTTGAAATACTAATGTTAGCGCAATTGAAGATTCTAGGATTAGTGTTGTGAGTCATGTCTCTTAGTGAAAGTGTATGGTAGTCAAATGGAGATATTTATAGTGTATCACCCCCTTAGAGTAGTTTAATTTCATGTCTAATTCTATCCCTTTTCATCCAAGCAATTAGTTAGTGTAGGTGATAAACATTCAAAGATCAATCTAGGGAGCTATCCCTTAAACCTAGAGGTCTACCTCTACCATAGGTAACCAATAGGCCTAGAGGTATTCCAATGTTTCCCAAATATTAGAGTAGGATTAAAAAAACTCCTTTAGGGTGTGATATTTGGTGAGGACAATTACCATTATATAACTCTTAAATTTTAAAGCTATATACTTTTTACAAATGTCTTGCTAACATTTCTATCTTACATTATGTACATGGATATACCATTTGTTAGGATATGATCACATTAAATATATATGGTGTAGATTTATTTTTCTATTTCTATGATCTATTTATGATTTTAATTGTACATATTAGATTAGAATTTGCTTGTCTATTCTATATGGCCCTTGGACCTTGTGTGCAATTACTTGAGCATCTCTATGAGATCAATGATTGGTTTGTGCAATATTTGAATATGTCCATTGATTATGTTCTTTGTCCCTTTGTTTTGTATAAAATTTGAACATGTCCCTTATTTGAAACATTATTAATATCCTTTGTGTGTGTCCCTTGGTCTTGTATGTGCAAACTTTGCTTATGTGACATTTAAATATGTCCCTTGTATGTGGCCCTTGGCCTTATTGTTTAACATTACAACTGATGTGTTTATGTGCTTGTTGATTTTCATGAGTGTCATGATCCATATCATACAAAAATTATTGCATACACTTTATATTAAAACTACTAATATGATCTTATAGAGACATTTATCTACATTTGATACTTTAGGTCTTGCCTCATATGTTACATACATGATTCAAATGGTACACATCTCTCTATGATGACATATATTTTGAAATATGTTATGATATTTGATAATTATATCTTGATACACATGATACAATTAAATTTTATTTTGAGAAGAGTGATTTTCAAGATACATCACTTATCTCAAAAGGGGGCATTTCAATGGGATTTTCACACATGAGATAAGCCTTAGCAAATCAATTCTAAGTGCATAATACAGTTTCAAAGAATTTAGAATGGTTCAAAATTCAATCATAGGTACACATTATGTGGGCATGTACCATGCATATGCACTCACATTACAGGAACAAAGTATAGATTCATACAATATTGGGTGTATTATGCAAATTCATGCATAAGATTCATACAAAAATAATAATTTGCATCTACATATAGTTACATATTTTTACATTTATCAAAATAGGGGTATGATACAAATTCATGCACACTAAACTATTTTCAAAATTTAAGGGGCATGATACAGATTAATATCACATTTTAAATATTATTTTTTATTTGCAATCATGATAGGAGCAAGGATGTACTCCATTTGATTTAGATCATGCATACAAGAACTAAAGTAAAAAGTGACAACTGAATCTATAATCCATATGTAGTGGTTGATTTAGTTAAAGTGCATAATGCCTAGCATTATTGTCTATGAAT
This sequence comes from Torreya grandis, assembly GCA_037957365.1. NCBI lineage: Eukaryota > Viridiplantae > Streptophyta > Pinopsida > Cupressales > Taxaceae > Torreya > Torreya grandis. The sequence goes on along the minus strand of JARHVA010000768.1, from coordinate 945,443 downwards.
CCATTATGGATTTCAATTTGTTTTCATCTTGGGGTTACAAATACCAAAAATGCTTGAGGTTTCTTCATCCTTTAATGGGTTATATTTTATATACATGTTCATTTCAAATTGGGGCTTGATCACCCTCAATCCACCATTGGTTCAACTAAGGAACTAATCTCTCCAAGTGTTTTATGGGAAGCATCAATTATCCAATGCTTAAAAGAAGCATCATCTTGAAGTAAAGTTATAAAAACAATATTGGTTTCACACATACTAGTATATTCCTCCCTTGTTTCTATTTTCAATTTTCACAATTCAAGTTTTTCAAATTCCAAGCAAAAAAATGACTACTTCATGAGTTATTGCATGGTTGGCTAAGTTAAAATACCTTGCACAATTGAAGTATATGCTCAAAGTTAAATGTGTTTTACATAATCAATAATATCTTTCTTTTTACTCTAATAATTTCATTTCTAGACTAAAGAAGGGGAAAATGTAGTCACTCAAATTTGGTCATGAATACTTGATAATGTCAGTTTTGGCCCATTTCACTTCAATTGACTTGAGCACTTAATTTGACATATTTATCCACCTCACTCTATCCTAACCATCTATATAGACCTATCTATTTTTAATTTTCTATCTTACCTCTTCAGGAAACATCTCTAATTGATTAACTATCTTATCCCTCATTGGGTTGTGTCAAATATAGATAGTTCTTAATCGCTAAAACCTATTGAAGATTAGTATTTACATTGGGTAAATAAGTAATTGTTTAGTAACCATAGATTAAATATTACTTATAGTATGGTAATTAGTAACATTATTGTAATTAGTAATAGTATTTACATTGGGTAAATTAGTAATTATTAATATATTTGGTTAGTTATTAGAATATATTATATACAAGTAATATTGTTGTGAATAACAACAATAGTTATGTATATAGCTTGGTATTGTTAGATAGATTATTTGGGAGATATTATGGGTATAATAATCTCATAAATTATAGGATGTTTTCTTATATATATTTATTATGTTGGAAGATAATATAATAGGGAATAATATATTATATGTTTGAATATTACTCTGTGTGTTTGGATTCAAGTATATTTAAATGTGTTAAATTTGCATATAAGATCTTCTAATACTTAACAGTGGTATCAGAGCAATTCATTCTTGATCGCATCTATGATGAGAGTCATGTGAATATATACTATGTGGCCTGCTAAAAAAAACATACGAATGGCTTAGGAACTATACATTTAATATAGGCAAGGATGCAGCTGTAGGTGAAGGTGTAGTTCTAAGCAAGGATGCAGTTATATCATCCTACCAGACTTATTCCACAAATTTCTATGTATTTGGTTTGCCATTGAGTTATTGATCATGTCAGTTTCAAATAGAATTATGTATCAGTATTCATGCATTTGACAATCTGGGGAAATCCATAACTATTTAGAATAGTGCCACATTGAAGGAAAATCTAGTCAAAAATATTCATGAGATGAACATTTTCCACATACTCATTGAATTTCATCATCAAATGCATGCATTAATGACTAGGTATGACCCTTGAATACGTGCATTCCTCCATATGGCCTTCTGTCATCGAAAAAATCTCTAATCTATGCCATGAGTCTTTACATCTAAAATTTCTTCCATTAGCATGTTATTTCAATGTGTATGTAACGTCAATATTTATATTTTTTGAGCAAATATATCACGTGTTATTCAAGTCTTATGGTATGTTCTAGTATTGAAGAGTTTAAATATATATAAAAATAATAATTTTAGTTAGTCATGTCAACTCTATTTACTTGTGTCAATATTACTATTATCTTTCCATGAATAGTGATGTGAGTAATTAGGCATGTCATGCATCAATTTTTTATTCTCAAGTCTTTAGTTAGTTGATATTTATAATATTAAAATATTGGAGTCAATTTCTATGGTTGTAATTAATTAAGCCATTTGTATAAGTTATCAAAAAATCAAAAGTGAGTTGCCAATCAAGAGTTTTTGTTTTCATAGTCTAACAGTTTTTAATGTTAATAAGAGTCCTATCAAAGTTTGAGCTTTGTTTAAGCTCAAGTTTAACGGTATATGAGTCCTTAGTATAATTCGGTTTGATGGTCATTATTTATTACTATTTACATCAAATCCAATAATCTTATATATATTAAAAATAAAATGAGTTGAGAGTCTAAATTCATTTATGTTGTTTGGTCATAAGAGTCAAATAAATTGTAAAATAGATGCATTTTTGATTGAAATCGACATCAAATGCATGCAGTGCCAAGACAACAAAATTTGTAAAAATATTGAAACTAGATACGAGGTGGTACCAAACCTGATGACGCTCAATTGCAGAAATGTCGATGCTTGACAATATGCTAATACATATGACACTTAAGAAATAAATTCAAATTGACTGGGTAAGTAGTGGCCCTGAAGGAGGTTGGAGGCATTAGAGGATGGAGACCACTCAAGCCTCTCATTAACCACTAGTGATGGGCCCACTTTTGCTTTAGTGGTATGTGTTTTTTAATTGTGTGGCATGGTAGATACATTTGTTTTTCAGTGTGTTTTTTAATAAGAATAGAGGTTCATTCTTGTTTAGTTGTGAGTATTCTTCATGTAACCCCTTTTGTAGAAGTATTGTAGAATGTTGATCAACATGTATTGTAACAATCATGATGTAAAGGTTATTGGTAATCCTATGATAAACCATTAGTGTAAGGTTTGGTGAACCTAAAAAACTAATTGTGTAAGGTTTTTAGTAAACCTAGAAAACCAATTGTGTAAGGTTTTTGGTGAACTTGGAACCCAATTGTGAAAGGTTATTGGTACACATGCAAAACTAATTGGGTAAGGTTGTTGGTCACAGCTGGGTAAAATCATCAGAGGACAAATGTGAAGGATTAACAAAAACATATGTATTTGTTCATGCCTGGGTAGTGGCTACATCCATCCATGAAATCCACTTATAAGGATACAGTGTGTTGGAGTTTTGTGCAAGCTCGATGCTACACAGTTGAAGAGTTGATCATGAACACATAAAGGTGGCACGCTACAATCAGAGAACAATATATGTTTTACCATGTAAAAACTAGAGGGGCAATGTTGAGGATTAGTATTTACATTGGGCAAATTAGTGATTATTTAGTTACCATAGAGTAAATATTACTTACGGTACGTTAATTGTTAACATCATTGTTATGTAACAATAATGTATATTTGGTTTGTTATTAGAATATATTATATACAAGTAATGTTGTTATGAATAACAATATTAGCTATGTATATAACTTGGCATTGTTATAGAGATTATTTGGGAGATATTATGGGTAGAAGAATATCTTAAATTATAGGATGCTTTCCTATATAAATGTATTATGTTGAAAGACAATGTAATATGGAATAATATATTGTATGTTTGAATATTACTCTATGTATTTGGCTTCAAATATATTTGCATGTGTTAAATCTACATATAAGCTCTTCAAATACCTAACAAAACCCCTCTAAGAATCTATATAGACATCCCAGATTCCAAAATTAAAACATTACCTTTTAAGACATGATTGACCAATATGGGTTAATAGTGGTAGTCAGTTATGACCCTTATGGGTCGATCATGTCCTTCACATTAGCAATGATTTTTTTAAAATTTAAACCCTCTCGTAAAATTTGGTTTATATTTTTAGGATAGGTAACTTGAGGATTTTCCATTTTGGATTGCTATAAAAATACATCGAAGTCACCTATTATATCACTCAGTAATCACTTGACAATTTCACTATGAAGGCACACTTATACTATTGCACACTGAAAAAAGCTTCCTTATTCTCCCCAAACTAATTCTAATCATTTTAAGTAGTCCTTAGCCAAGTCAAGATCCTATTTTATCCTAGTTAAGTGAAGTGTTATCAAGTATTAAAACCATCTCTAGATCCATACATGTAACAAAAGTGACACAATCACACAAAACACTCTAAGTGGGAGAACGATGCGAGCTTGACTTCTCTCTTTAGAGTATTGGATATGTAGGCAATGATCAATAATAATAAGGGTGATTAGGGTAAATCATACCATTACACTCCCCCATTTTTCTTTGTTAGTTTTTAGATATTACAAGTCCTATTACAATTTCAAATTTAAATAAGGAATTTTTAGGTCATCCACGCACATCTGAAGGTAAAAAGTTGCACACAGTTGTATTTCAAATAGACATAGGTAATTAGACCTTGAGTTTCCTAATTTTCCTCAAAGGTCAAGATAGACCAGTAGGGGATAGTAGTATTAGTAGATATTATCCTCTTTTAGTCAGTAATATCCTGGAGAATAGTGACAACTCATGTTTCAATTGCACATGCACAGTCATATCTGCTTACCCATTTCCATCTGTCTTACAATAATATAGAATAAACATAAAAACATAAATCATATAAGTCTTCATGTATTATTCATAATTAACCTTCTTTAATTTATTCATATTTTGTAGAAGTATTATAAAATGTTGATCAAAATGTATTGTAGTAATCATGATGTAAAGGTTATTGGTAAACCTATGATAGACCATTCGTGTAAAGTTTTTGGTGAACCTAGAAAAATAATTGTGTAAGGTTTTTTATGAACCTGGAAAACCAATTATGTAAGGTTTTTGGTGAACATGGAAAACCAATTGTGAAAGGTTATTGGTACACCTACAAAACTAATTGGGTACAGTTGTTGGTTGAACCTAGGTAAAACCATCAGAGGACAAGTGTGGAGGATTAACAAAAGCATAGGTATTTGTTTATGCCTAGGTAGTGGCTATATCCATCCATGAAATCCACTTGTATGGATATAATGTGTTGGATTTTTGTGCAAGCTCGATGTTACATAGTTGAAGAGCTGATCATGAGCACACAAAGGTGGCACACTACAATCAGAGAACAATAAAGTGTTTTACCATGTAAACATTTTTTTGGGGGGGAATGTTGAGGATTAGTATTTACATTGGGTAAATTAGTGATTTTTTAGTTACCATATATTAAATATTACTTACAGTATGGTAATTAGTAACATTATTGTTATGTAAAAATAATGTATTCTTGGTTAGTTGTTAGAATTTATTATATACAAGTAATATTATTGTGAATAACAACAATAGTTATGTATATATCTTGGCATTGTTAGAGAGATTATTTAGAAGATATTATAGGTAGAAAAATATCTTAAATTATAGGATGCTTTCCTATATAAATGTATTATGTTGAAAGACAATGTAATATGGAATTATATATTATATGTTTAAATATTACTATGTGTGTTTGGCTTCAAATATATTTGCATGTGTTAAATATAAATATAAGCTCTTAAAATACCTAAAAAAACCCATCTAATCATCTACATAGACATCCCATATTCCAAAATTCAAACATTACCCTTTAAGATGGGATTGACCAGTATGGGTCAATAGTGGTAGTCGATTATGACCCCTATGGGTTGATCATGTCCTTCACATTAACAATGATTTTTTTTCAAATTTAAACCATCCATTACAAGTTGGTTTATATTTTTAAGATATGTAGCTTGAGTATTTTCCATTTTGGATTGCTATAAAAACACATCGAAGTCACCTATTATATCACTCAGTAATCACTTGACAATTTCACTATTAAGCCACACTTATACTATTGCACATTGAAAAAAGCTTCTTTATTCTCCCCAAATATAATTCTAATCATTTAAAGTCATCCTTAGCCAAGTCAAGAGACTATTTTATCATATTTAAGTGAAGCATTATTAAGTATTCAAACCATCTCTAGATTCATATATGTAACAAAAGTGACACAATCACATAAAACACTCTAAGTGAGATAACAACGCGGGCATGGCTTCTCTCTTTAGAGTATTGGATATGTAGGCAATGATCAATCATCACGAGGGTGATTAGGGTCAGTTCAAACCATTACACTCCCCCATTTTCCTTTATTAATTTTTAGTTATTATAAGCCCTGTTAGGGTTTCAACTTTGAATAAGGCATTTTTAGGTCATCCATCTAAAGGCAAAAAAATTGCACATAGTTGTATTGCAAGTAGGCATAGGTACTAGACCATGAGTTTCATAATTTTACTCAAAGGTCAAGATAAACTAATAGAGGTTAGTAGTAATAGTAGATATTGTCCTCTTTTAGTCAGTACTATCCTGGAGAACAATGACAACTCATGTTTCAATTGCACATGCACATTCATATATGCTTACCCCCTTCCATTTATCTTAAAATCATATAGAATAAACATACAAACATAAATCATTTAAGTCTCATAATTCTTCATGTATTATTCATAATTAACCTTCTTTAATTTATTCATGTTTTGTTTATTTCTGTACCTTTTTTTATTTTGCTAGTTGTAAACTATTTTACAACATTTGCTATCTTTATTAATTTTATCTTTTTTTATTGTTATTTGCTTTTGGTTGAAGCTATGAATTGGTTTGGGACATGAGTAGAGGCCCAGATCCCCATAAATTCATTTTATCTTAATTAGTGTTAATTATAAAAAAAATCTAATTTTTGATAAAATAATGTGAGTAAACTATGCTTCCCTAGAACTTGTTGGAGATTATGCTTCCTTGTCAAAGCAATAGAGAATTTTGTTTCCTTTCTAAATCACATGGATAACATGGAGATATTGAGGGTGATCAATCCCCAATTTGAAAATTAACTAAGGCAAGGTTCATGGATTGAAAGAAAAATTCCCCAACCCATATGTAACTAATCCAACACTTATCTTGTAACCCTAGGATGATAAGGTGAGAACCACACAATAGGTTCTCTATGGGTAATGCCATGGATATTGAGCGTCATTGAGCCTAAATGTAAATTAACTAAAAATCATGAAAAAAAATCTATAAGTGAAGTTACATATTCAATTCTGCTCCACACATGAAAACTCTTGAAAATAATAGAAAGGTGAAAATGTGTAAATGCACATGAACTAGAATTATCACCACTAAATTAGTGCCAACTATAATTTGTCATAATGTGCATGAACTACCATCGTGCTGAACAAAAATATGAAATAGTGAATATGTGTGCATGAACAAACATCATTCCCAACTGAATATTTATATGGTGTATATGTGTACATCAATCGACATCATGACTAATTGAATTTTTCTTGTAAAATAGAGTACGCATGACCTATACATGCCCCAAAATGTATATAAATTTATATCAATCTAAAAATTGTCAATCATGGAATGTAAAATGAAGTAAATATGCCTTGAATATGCCCCTAAAATATATCTAAATAGTGTATATCAATCTAATATCTAAATCACGTTTGAAATCTAACATCTTTATATTGTACCCAAATATGGACATGGATGATTTAGTCTCTATGACAAAGCCCTCTAATATGCCCCCCTTTTGAGGTGATGGATGAATCCTACAAGTTGCTCATCTTAAAAGAGAAGTGAACTACAACATGCCATGTATAAATATAATATCATGTAAAATCATGTCAACTTGTGGAGAGTATGTCATCATAGTAATGTATATAACATCAAGGCATATATGTCATTTATGGAATGCAAGGGCATATAAGTGGTATGTCAAGATAGATGTATCTTTGAAACACACAATACTAACTATCACTGAATAGGAGTACATAGTATGGAAGTTCATGATATAAATCATTTCACAACACACAAAAGGGAGGTGTGTGATATGGATTGCGGTACCTACAAACATAACAATCGCACAAACTCAACAAGCTCAACACACAATGTCACAAAATAACATAGAATGGCACACATAAGGCCAAGTGGCCATATACAATGGAAATAAATGTCGCTAACAATGAATGCTAAGGATCCACAAACAAAGAGAATGAATGTTACAACAAACAAGGCTAAGGATCCAAAATCAAGGCTTAGGGGCCACACAAAATAGATAATAAAACTAGTGTATCATGCAAAAGTAACAACATCAATGAAGTATAAAACAAGTAAAAACTAGTCTACATGATCCATATATGTTAATATCATAGCCTATCCATGTAGTAGAGTGTAATAAGTGAGTAACTAGTAAGGCATGTGTAATAAATGTATGTAGCTCAACATGGTAGACATGTCATACAAATATATAACCTATGATAATGTAACGTGTAAAAGTAGATGTTCCTAGCATTGTCATAGCCCCTAGTTATAATAAATATCTAATATTTACATGTCCATGTATGATATATATGTATTTCATCACACTCATATACCTTTTTAAATGCATGTATATGAAAAGAATATATCATCTACCAAACATGTGATAAATAACATATGTGTAATGTGATCTAAAAACTCATGTCATGCTCAAGGCTTGATTTTTATTTTTTGAATATTTTGTATTTTTGAATTAACTTGAATATTTTCAAAGGTTCGTACCAATTAACCCATCAAGAAAAGATTCATAGGAGGTGCTTATATCATATGGTGCAAGGGTTATCTTTCGAGAACAAAAGGTAATAGGTTTAGGTGTATCGACATCTGAAAAGGAATAAGGTGTTATAATGTAACCATCATCATCATTGATCATAGAATCATGTGTACAATAAGTATCTCTATAAGATATATGAATCATTGGAGTTATTTTTGTAGTAGGATAATACATAGGTGCATGTGTTCACTATGGAAAATGTTGAACTATACATGAGACTAACTTGGTACGTGCTATCATAGGAAAGAGCCTTTATAAATCTTAAATATCTCTCTGATGTGATAAATATTTTGAAACTAGCTACCTAAGAGAATTAATTGATCTCCTCTACATTTAATGCATAGATAAATCCCAGGTGGGTGCAAGAATTGCCTCTGAATAATGATCATGCATAGGAGATATAACCAACTAAGATGGTGGTGGGGTTGGAGGAGGAGATACAAGTGGTTGAAAAGGGCACTTGTATTGATTGTCTAAAATTATAAATACCATGTTTCAAGGTATATACTTGACTCATTGAAGTAATGTATAAGGTATTGCATGGAGCTTCTAAATCCAAAGGCATACCAACAACATGTTAATGACCCTATTAATTGGTATAATTAGGAATGAAACAACCACTATGACAAAGCCTACCTAAAGAGGTAATACAATACATTTGAGGGTGTCATGTGTATTTACATTAAACCCTTTGACCACTCTTTTAATATCATGTTTATCCTTTGTCAGGTATCCAATATATTTGAGTAGTGTCATTATGCAAACATTTTCAATCAAACCATTATCAACCATAACATTGTGTATAGGGTTTTCATTAATGTGAGCTCATATGAACAATGCATAGAAATTAGTGTTATCATCAATAATGTCATTGCCATTGAGTGTAATCATATGTCATTATGGTAATATGGCTTTAACTATTCCAACAACCATATCTATTGGATGACTATATGCTTGGAGGAGGATATGCATGGTACGCATGATGTTCTTTATAAGTATCCTTAGTTTAAGATCATATATTTTGTGCTTTAACTTGAAGTATTTATTTGTAGTATGTCCAACACATCAATGATAATCACAATAAGCATTCTAATCATATCCACTAGGTAAATGTTTACTTGTATCAGCCACTAGTACTGGCAAGATAAATAAAATATTGCATTCAAGTAGCTTTTTTTATAAATTTTTAAGGATGTTGAGGTAACCATGAAAAATGCCTCTTCTATAGAGTATGTAAAATAAGCCTATTTTTAGGTTACGATACCGGGTTAAAAATAATTTTAAATTCATTATTGTTCTCTTAATTTTCCCTTGTAATTTAACAGGCTTTGAAACTTGGCATTTGAAGTAGTAGTATTACGAGTGTACTTAAGCTTATTGAGTGCAAGGACCTTGACTTCTCTATCTCTCACTGTATGGCATAACTCATCAAAAGATGTGAATTTATTGAATAATATTAATTAATGAATTGGTGAAAGCAAGATTTTCTTGAAGAAACTCAATGTCTACTAAAGGATTAGTCATTTTAGATAACATAGTCCTGTATCAAAGTACATATTCATTGATTAGCTCATTCGACCCTTTCTTGAGTTTGGAAATTTGTTCATAAGATAATTTTTCATCAACATTGATATAAAAATGTGGTATAAAATGATCGAACAAAGGAAGGAAGGCACTAATTGAATGAGGTGGAATGTCATAATACCACCTCAAACCATAGTCTTTGAGACTCCTTGGAAATAACTTGGTTAATAAAAGGTAGTTGATTGCATAATCTAAGGATCTAAGGTGTTGTTTAAGATCACCTTTTCCATCATACAATGGAAGCTTTGAAGCTAAAAACTTTAAAGGTATGGGATAGGTTTCTATCTTGAGAACTAATGGATTATGAAGTATGTGAATCCAATGAATGACTAGCTTGAGATGTAGCTTGCTCTAATCATAACACCTTATCTCATAAAGAGGCAATAGTTTTCTCAAGGGAATGTGTAGTAGGTGAGGTAGATGATGTAATATGTGTGGTTATCAAAGGATGGGAACATGTATCTTACATAATAATAGACATGAAAATATGTGGGAGGCCTTGTGTTGCCCCCACACCTTGGGTGTATATCACACATGTAATTGGAGGTGTAGGAATAATATCAATAATAGTGGTCTGATTAATATCATAGCGAGGGTCATATTATTCCACAAATGTAGCGGTTTGGGTTAGATTGTTTGTTTTTCTCTAGCCAATACAATGTTACATCATGAATTTATGGATTTTTGTAAAGAAATTGAGTCAATTATCTTTCATGTTTGTAATTAAATGTATAAGTATGAGGGTGGATTCAGCTATCACCCCCTTGAGTATTTATGGTCACAATTGTCGTAATAATTTTTTCAAGGGGGCATGTTTTAAGGGAGGATAAGGATAGTTCATTATTCATTTTAGCCTTATTATTGTATATATATTTAATCTAACTTATACGTAGAAAATTATAAAAATATGAAATGATTACAATCACAAGTTGAGTTTTCCAATAGAAGAAATGTTCATTTATCAAACCATACGTAATTTGCAATGTGATGGAGAATTGGAAATCAATTCTAAAAATAAATATCTAAGGTAAGGATCTAAAAAACCTAGAAAAAAGTATAAAACCCCAAGGTAAACATAGGGTTTGGCACTATTCAAGCAATATATAAGTTCACCAATATGTTTACCCTATTTTTATTTTAGTGTGAACGATAATAAGATAAACTTGTAGAATTAAGTTAAACTATAATATATGGAAATCAAGCATAAATATAAATGTAACTAATTGAAATAGATATAATAATGGAATTTAATATTTATCAAAAATTCTAAGAGATCAAGATAGTTAGCTTTACTATTTGTGTAATTGGTTGTTATTATGTTCTAATAGTTGAAACAAATTTGAAGTAGGCCCTTGATTTGTCTAGATCCAAAACTATGTATCTAAGCACATAGGGTCAATATTGTCATGGATGGATACAAATTTATATAGTGATGATTGAGTCTGATGTTATTGTCCTAAGAAGGTTTTCCTATCTATGATCATACAATATGATGTGCTTGTCAGATATAGTTTTGTATATGCAATCTATGACCCTTGACTGCATGCACAACTCTTAAAATAAGCTTCCTTCTCCTTAAAACCCTAGTTCTGCTTATGAAAGATGAAAACATGTAAAAAGTGAGGAAATGTAATAAGGTTTAATTGACCCCAATCACCCTTATTGATGATTGACTTCTGCCTATGAATCAAATACTCCAAAGAGGGAAGTCAAGCCACATATAGTTTTCCCCCTTGATGTGAGTGTGAAATTATGCTTTTCCACTATGTGAATGCACCTAGAAATCTAACTTTGATCTTAACAATGTTAGAACTTGACCTATCTTGGTGTGTTTCATACTTGGATGATGACTAATCCTAATGATTGATTTGTAATTTGGGAATAAGAGGGAAAATTTTCTCAATGTCAAGTAGTATACTTGATAGATACCTGAGAATGCCAAATGGATAATAAGATTGAACTTGATTTGTATTTAAATGCATTCAATTAGATAATTTCCCATGTTTCTAACATGTTAGGTGAATGGGCCAAACTAAGGAAGTCATTTCATTTTAAAAAGTATACATTGGTAGGTGAAGGATGGTAAAATCAACCTAAGGATAATAACGTCAACATTACTGTCTAGAAGACAAAATTCCAAATGTGGTGTTATATAAGTGTCTGAGTGGGTTATTTTTTTGATTTCAATGAGACTAGAATGTTCTTATATGTAACTGATAGAAATTTAGAATTTATTGGGTTCATAACCAGCATGCAATGTGTGTAAATGATGAGTGAGAGTTATTTAGAGATGTACAAGTCCTATAGGATAAGTGTAGGCCAATATTGACATTGGTAAGTGTAAAATACCATATCTTAGTGTGTACACATAAATATTTGATTATTCAAGTGCGTATGAAAAATGTAATCTAAAGCAATGGGCATATAAGTGTCATGTCAAGTAGATATTATAATTAGGCACACAATAATAAGTATTGCAATTAATGCAAGATATAAATTATGGCATCACCCATAATATAAGTATGTGAAATATAAATAATGGTACCAAGCTTAGCAACAATCATATATGTAACGACACACATGCACACAATATCAAGATCATGAATCACATAAGAACTCAATACATGAATCATCTTTGACTTGACACTAGACAACATGGCCATGACTTGGACTAGAGGATCCTCTGAAAAAACTAATACAAGATGTCACAAAACATAATCAATTAACTCATAGAGCATGTATTATAACACACATCAATGATCAATAAATGCAATAAACATCAACATTGAGTGCACATGGAGAAAGCGAGGTCAGTCCACATAATTAATCAATGTCATCACTGAGTATAGAAAATAACAATATCTATAGGAAATAACATTCTAGAGAGTATGAGCAAGATAAATTCATGTATTACAATCTACTATGATCAATGGAGTAGTATAGACATATATAACCTAATAAATATGCAAATATGCCTCAGTATAGGTATGCCCCCAATGTAGAAAGGCTCCCCTATATGTAAATAATGTTCCACATATGTATGTTTGTGTATTATGTTAGGATTAGCCTAGCTTAATTCACCATGTGGGTGAGTAATAAACAAATATAATTATTTATTTTATTTTCTAGCTTAGAGTTGTCTAGGTCATAATCATCAATCCCTATGTTTATGGGACAATCTTTTTGTTGACCATTTTTGCCCATCAGGCCAAAATCGGTCCCCCTTTTCCCTTGCTATTCGAAGGCAGTCAATTTCAGGTTGCACAAGTTCAAGTGGCTTCAAGTTCAACCACTTGGTTCATTCGGTTTTGGTTCAACCGGCTAGTTTAGCACTAGTTCAACGCGCTAGTTCAACGCTTCGGCTGGTTCAATCGGCTTGGTTCAACACGTTAGTTTAATGCCTTGGTTCATTTCACTTGGTTCAACGTTTAAGATCATCGGCTGGTTCAATCAGCTTAGTTCAACAGGCTTGGCTCACAACGTTGAACCAGTTCAACAGATTGGTTCAATCGTTTGGTTCAATGCTTTGGTTCAATCACTTCGGTTCAATGGACGGTTCAACAAAGAGATTCAATGAATAGTTCAGATGGGCTTGGCAAGCAGCGTTGAACCATTTTTGGTTCAACCAATCGATTCAAAGGCTTGGTTCAACGGGCTTGGCACGTAGTGATTAAACCATGAATCGATTGAATCGTTGAACCAATTTTGGTTCAATGGGTTGGTTCAACAGCTTGGTTCAAGGGTGTGTCCTACTGCCGAAGGGCAGCACTGGGTTCAAATGCCCTTGCAGAGGGTAGTTCAAGATCTAGAAGCCCTTATAGAGGGCAAGCAGAGTTTCAAAGGCAATCGAAGGGGCATTTTTTTGTGGTTTTCTTTTAAAGTCAGAATTCTTTTGGACTTTTTGTCTGAAGGATTTCCTTTAGACAAAAGTCTGAAGATTTTCACCGAAAGGCCGTAGCCAAAAGGACTGAAGGAAGAAGCCCGCCCGAAGGGTATGTTCCCTTGCGGAGGGCTCTCGCCGAAGATAATGGGCCATTTCTCAAAGAAGTCGAAGGGTCTTTTCCCTCCGGGAAGGATAAACAAAGCAATTCAAAGTGGCCAATTCCCGCAGACTTTTTGTCTGTAGGAAAAACTCAAAGCAAAAAACATGTGGGAAAAGGGCCCGAAACAAAAGACCTAACAATTTTTCCAAGGATGGTGACGTCTTGAAAATCATCAAATTTAAGGAAATGGACTAGCTGTTGGGTGACGGCTGCATCAACGTCAAATTTAAAGCAGTGAAGTAGTCGTTTGTTTCGAACTGTCTGAGTGCCAAATCATGGAAATAGCCCAAGGAACGCAACGACTCGCCAGAAGATCGCCCCTAAGGGCTGAAAGAGCAAGAAGAAGACAAGGAGCAGAAAATACAAAGTGTCTAAGTAGCGAAGGGAAGGTGAGTTATTGTTAAATGAGCGGCGTACCCTGTTTTATCTAGTTGGCATTTATGAGGGGACAAACTGCACTCTATTTACAGAAAAGAGGCACGGCCATGTTCTTACATTAATGTTTGAATGCCAAAGTCAATTTGGGTGATTGTGCAACATGGTTCTAGCAGACCTCTTCTAGAAGAATGACATCAGTAACAGTGGTTTCCTCTTCCCAAGGTTTAGAACACACATGGGCCACTTGCAAAAAAGAGCACCAAAAATCTTTCCCAGGAAGCACCATTTTCTCTTCCTCTTTCTATATATTGTAAAATTCTCATTTGAGAAGGATCGACTCTCATCCTTAAGGCAAAATTCTGCCCAAAAATCTCTCGGGCTTGTAAGGTAGAGCTGCCAAATTTTACCTTGAATCGAAACATAGCATTTTTACCTCCATTCTAAGTTTTGCATCTTTAGTATGTGTCTATGCCTTGATTCTGTGTTAAGTCATTTTCTTAATGCTTTTACAGAATGATTTTAGCATGTCTGGTGCATTTTTTGAGTTTCCTTTTACAGGTCTGTGAGAAGTGTCCCTAGAGGAGTATAGGTGAAGTGGATAGGCTGCTGCAGTGTGTCTCAGAACGCCTCTAGTAGTTATTTCCTCCCTGTATCTCCACAGACCCCTGACCCACTGATGCAGAGGGTTTTCTCATGTCAGATGAAGTGTATGGGAGCTGGTTCTCGATGGAAAGTGTATGTTCAGGCGGAGTAGATCACATATTTTCTAGTGTATCACCTTTTATTTTTAGGCTTAGGTTCTATTTTCAGCATCTCTCTCTCTCCCTTTTCATCCCCCCCATTTTTTTAATTTGTTAGCAGTAGGAGAAACCAAGGCCGAAAAGATACATCATAGGGAGCTAGCCCTTATCTAGAGACTCTCCCCTCCAGCTTCACCAGTCCCACAGGTGAGAGGGGAGTTTCCATTGTTGCGTGTGGAAAAGGCAGGAGCTCAGACTCCTGCCCATGGGTGCAATCCACTGCGTCAATAGTTTTATTGATAGAATTTTGTTTCTCAGATGTAATAATTTAGGGGCAATTAGGGACAATATGCTATTCCTACGTATTTACCAATTTTAGAATATTTAATCCACTTGATGTGGTTTGGATAGAAGTTGTACGGTGTCTATATACATTACAACTCTTTCCTTTATTTGTAATGCTTGATTTTACATATTAATAAAATCTATCAAGCACCATCATGTTTTTGTGTTAATCTCTGGTATTAGAGTACGGAGGTTATGCTCCTGTAAGAGGTAGAAGAAGTTGTAGAGCGGTTGGAGAGTTATAGTGAGGGTATGAGAATTTGAGTGAGTCATAGATGCCACCTACCTCTCCATAACCCACATCCTTGTCTTCACACCTCTTAAATGAGAGCAAAATTTTACATGTTTAAGAATTTGTAACAAAGTAAGAAAATTAGAGTTGAAAATTTGAGGCATTTTTGCTCTCACAAAGGCATTTTGAAGCTTCAACTAAGGCATTTTGATAGTTTATAGGGTGTTCTTATTGGGACATTATTGGCAGTGTGTTGTCATTGATGTCAATAGGCATGAATGATGACAAAGTGGTGAGAGAGAATACTCTTGGTCAAGTCTTCATTGATCTTGTAAGGTTGGATGCTAGTGTGAGCAGTTGGAGTAGTTGGTTCTATGGAGGCATGAGTGGATAGCATGGATATTGGAGAGAGATCATTTAAAATTATCTTGGTATGATCCTAGTAGGAGAAGTCTTCTCATATGATCTTCATGTGGAGTTCCAGTCATCCTAGGCCTTATATGTTTGACCTTTCTTTGTTGCATATGGAGGTAAGTGTTGTATGACTTGTATGTTCTCATTAGGTGATTTTAGTACTTTTATTGAGTGAATTAAAGATATCTAAGGTGCTATGACATTAGTGGATAAGTTTCTAAGTACCTTCAAGAGGCAAGTTGGTTTGGTGGGTCTAGGCCTAATAGGCAACATGGGCTAATGAAGTCCTTGTGAGCAGTCATGAAGAGATTCCGGTTGGTAGAGCTCATGTAAGCATGGATTGTGGTATGACATGATTTTTTAAAGGTGTTGACCAAGTATTAGGCCCTGAGGAGGAATAGAAAGTAAGATAGCACATTGGGAAGTATTCTGTGCATGCAAAATGGAGGTTTCCTAACCTTGGAAGAAGTTTGTGATACTCATTGACACATGTAGAATTTGCATGGTGAGCTGAACCTTTTGGGAGAGGTGGAACATGGACCTAAGAATTCTTTCCAATTATTTTGAAGTGGATTGAGGGATAGACCTTTATGAACATTTTTTAAGAATGCAAACTAGTCAAAACCCTCTATAAACCCTCATAATGGAGCAATTGGAAATAAATTGCTAGAAAGGGCATATAATGGATTGGTTGATAAATTTTGACTATTAGAAGGTATAGAGGACTCCTATAGGCGTCTCTAGGTGGTAGTGGTGTGTCATGGAAGTGAGTAGAAGGTCTAAAAATATGCTTGTTTTTAAAGATTTTAGTACTACAAGCAGGGTTGACCGAGTCAATGCATAAGAGTCATTGAGCTTGAATGTCAATACTTGTTATTTAGGTATAAGGAGTCAATTATGAAAGTTATGTGCTATGTGTCAATTATCTAAGTTAATAAATTTTCCCTATCGCTAATCTACCAAACAGTGAAAACAGTGACAAAAAGCTAGTATGAGTGAGAATCCATTTAGGGATGGTGTGAAGGTGAGTAGGGATGAATCCAATGGTTTGGGGTCTTTGTTTAATACCTATGCATTATTTTCCCTTGATTTTTATGTTATGTTTATGACCATACATAGGCAAGAAGGTGCCTTCAAGATGACTTGTCAGAGTAATGAGGACAATAAAGAAGTATGTCTCATAGAATGATCTATATGTTTCATATATGACATTAGAAATATATATGTTTGTGATTGGAATTTTTTTAAGGTTTTGGAGGATCACATGAATGCATTGGACTATCAATAATTTTTTTTCACAAGTGTTAGATGTCATGTTTATCATGACTAGTTTTTGGAGCTTGTAGCCAATCTGGAGTGGCCTAGTTGGAGAGGCTAGTTTTAGCTATTATGAGTAGAGTTTGAGGTGAGTGAGAGCTTGGTGATATTACATGAGTGTCAAAGATTTATTACATGGGTTTTTTAATCATATTTTGTCTATAGTTTGGTTGGAGCAGTCAAAGATCTTTGACTGAGTTTCTAGTGTGCATGACCAGTTTGAGTAATAGTTTGTTTGAGTTGGTTTGGACCTGTGTGAGCTATGTGAAGGTGATAAATGGATTTGGAGGTGTTTTTTATGTCATTGAGGACCTATCCATGTGATTTTTTTATGTTTTTGTTTGATAAATTCAATAGTATGCCTCAGTTCTTGTTGGGAGTATTTTTTGGTTGTTTGTAGGACTTGAAGCGAGAGAGATAATGGCTTAAATGGAGTAGTGGTTTGGAGTTATAGGTGGATTGGTCACTTGGAGAAGTGAGAAAAAAATTATTGGAGGCAGGTTTGATGTGTTTCACCTATTTGTGAAGGCTAAATATGGTTCAAGAAGTTCAAGGTGTAACGAGTACTAATGAAGGGCTAATGCATTAGGCCTAATTGAGATCTAAAGGAGGATTAAACTTGCTTTGGGTTATGGATGAACTATGGAGAGATTTTCCCATTCATGTAAAATGTATGAGGATATATTCTAAGGGTAAGATAGACGTGGAAAATATCTTGGCCAACCAAGATGGGTTAGATGAAAGAATAGTATATATACTAGGTCTATTTGGCGTATTTGATGAGAGAGAGGGTGTGGGAAGCTAAGCAAAGGAAAGAGCTCAATCAAAGAGTAGAGATGGTTTATTAAGGAACATGATAGGTTATATAGGATTAGTCATGTTTTTCTAATTAGATTCATGAGCTAACAATTCATTAGACCTAACAATCTAAAGTGTGACTTGGTTGAGAGAATGAGGTAGGTGTGCTTGCTTGGAGAAGAGAAGTAGATTGCAGGTATATGAGCTTCAAATGATCATCATAAGGTTTAGAAGACATCAAGTATAGAAGACATTAGATTAGTGGTGAACATCAGATCATATGTGGTTGAGTGGGTGCTTAATCACCTAGGGGGTTGTAGCCTCCTTGCTAGTTGGAGCTAGCTAAAGGTCTAATTGGAGCTAGACTAAATTAAGGGGTGGATGCTCCTTGATCAGTTGGAGCTGGTCTAAAGTATAATGTTTGTATTATCCTTATAGTATTGTAGTCCATTGGTTTGAAGGCTTGAGAGTGGGTTTTCTCCCCCTAGAGGGTTTCCTACATAAATGATGTGTTCATATGATGCTTGATCTTGTTCATGCTTTGGATGTATAAGCTTTCATGTTCATGTTGTTGTATGATGAATGAGTTTATGAAATTGAATGTGCATTGTTAAATACTAATTCACCCCCCCCCCCCCCCCCCCCCCCCCCTCTCAGTAGCTAATTCCATCAGTTTTGGTATTCCAAAGGGTGTTCTAGAGATATTTTACTCAAATTTTGGTGTAATACTTAGCCCATACCACCTTCTGCTATTCAAAATAGGTGTTTGTTGTTAAATACTACCATTGAACTCTTCAAAATCACCATTATTCATAGCAAATCAACCTTGAGGAAGATTAAATCATCCAAGGACGTGATTACAAGCTCAAGGGATGTGTGGAAGCTGATCTAAGGTGCCTTACATAGCCAAAACCAACTTTGATTTTTCCTTTGCTAGAAATTTCATTCAAAAACACTTTTAAGTAAACTCGTTGTATTAAGAAAAGGTATGGTTTTGATAATTTTTACCCTTTAAATAGTAATTTTGACTTTGATAAGTTTAATGTGATGCATAGGGGAGTTGGTAATATTCATTTTTACTAAAACCTAGATAAGTGGGAGGTCTAGAGTTCAAGTCTCACCCCAACCTCCTTTCAGACGAAATTTTAGAAGAATTGCCAAATATGGTAGTTTAGCTAAATTTAGTTGTCACTACTCTAATTTAGAGGTGAAAGTCATATATATATATATATATATTTGAGAAGTGTCATTGTGCAAATATTTTCACTTGAACCATTATCAACCATAACATTGTGTATAGGGTGTTCATTAATGTGAGCTCATATGAATAATGCATAGAAATTAGTGTTATCATCGACAATGTCATTGTCATTGAGTGTAATCATATGTCATTGTGGTAATATGGTTGTAACTACACCAATAACCCCATTTATTCGATGACTATACGTCTTAAAGGAGGATATGCATGGTACTTATAATGTAGAAGTATCCTTAGTTTAAGATCATATATATTGTGCTTTAACTTCAAGTATTTGTTTGTAGTGTGTCCAACACTTCAATGATAATCATAATAAGCTTTCTGATCATATCCACTAGGTAAAGGTTTACTTATATCAACCACTAGTGCTGGTGGGAGAAATTAAAAATTGCACTCAAGTAACTTTTTTTATAAATTTGTAAGGATGTCGAGGTAACCATGAAAAATGCCTCTTCTGTGGAGTATGTAAAATAAGCCTATTTGTAGGTTATGATATCGAGTTAATAATAATTTTAGATTCATTATTATTCTCTTAATTTGCACTTATAATTTAGTAGGATTTTAAACTTAGCATTTGAAGTAGCAGTATTACAATTGTACTTAAGCTTATTGAGTGCAAGGAGATTGACTTCTCTATCTCTCACTGTATGGAAAAAATCATAAAAATATGTGAATTTATTAAATAATATTAATTCATGAATTCATGCAAGTAAGATCTTATTGAAGAAACTCATTGTCTACTAAAGGATTATTCATATTAGATAGCATGGTCCTGTATCAAAGTATATATTCATTGATTGGCTCATTGGACCCTTTTTTGAGTTTGGAAATTTGTGCATAAGATATTTTTCATCAACATTAATAGAATAATGTGCTATAAATTGATCGGCTAAAGGAAACAAGGCACTAACTAACTAAGGTGAACTACCATAATACCACCTCAAACCATAGTCTTTGAGACTCCTTGGAAATAACTTGGTTAATAAAAGGTTGTCGGTTGTGTAATCTAAGGATCGAAGGTGTTATTAAAGATCACCTTTTCCATCATATAATGGGAGCTTCAGAGCTACAAAATCTAAAGGTATAGGATAGGTTTCTATCTTGAAAACTAATGGATTATGAAGTATGTAAATCCAATGAATGACTAGCTCGAGATTTAGCTTGCTCTAATCATAACACCTTAGCTCACAGAGAGGCAATAGTTTGCTCAAGGGAACGTGCAATAGGTTTGGTAGATGATGTAATATGTGTGGTTATCAAAGGATGGGAACATGTCTCTTGCATAAGAATAGGCATGGAAATATGTGGGAGGCCTTGTGTTGTGCCCACACCTTGGGTGTATATCACAAATGTAATTAGAGGTGTAGGAATAATATCAACAATATTGGTTTGATTAATATCATAGAGAGGGTCATATTATTCCATAAATGTAATGGTTTGGGTTAGATTATTTTATTTGTCTCTGGACACATACAATGTTGCGTCATGAATTTATGTATTTTTGTCAAGCAATCGAGTCAATTATCTTTCTGGTTTATCATTAAATGTATATGTATGAGGGTGGCTTTGGCTAGCATCCCCTTGAGTATTTATGGTCACAACTGTCATAATAATTTTTTCAAGAGGGCATGTTTTTAGGGAGGATAAGGAAAATTCATTATTCATTTTAGCCTTATTATTGTATTTATATTTATCTAACTTATACATATAAATGTATAAAACTATGAAATGATTACAATCATGAGTTGAGTTTTCCAATAGAAGAAATGTTCATTTATCAAACCATGTGTAATTTTCAATGTGAGGGAGAATTGGAAATCGGTTCTAAAAATAAAAATATAAGGTAGAGAGGGCGGAGAAAAGAATGTCTACGAACTGGTGTATGGCGCCGAGCTAGGGCAGCTGTGCCCTAGCTCATTTTTTGATCTAATCAATTCTGCATTGGAGGGGAAGGGAGGTGGTTTGCTTGCAGGGGGTGGGAGCCGCAACTTAGGCTATTTTATTCCAGTTTACAACTATTTTCTATCCTTTGTGCTGCGAGTTGTGAGCTTCATGCACTTACAAGGCATGGCATAGTGTAGGGGTAGGTGGGGCTGTCTAAAGTACGCTCTCAGCGGAGAGTACCTTTTGGCAGGCACAGCCATGGCTGGGAGTATGCCTTCTAGGACTGGTGCTAGATTCAGTTTTAGTGAAGTGGTCGAAATGAATTTGCCAGGATAGGAAATGTAGGGGTATGAAAAAGCCCTCTTTTCTTAGAATATGGATGCCAAGGAATTGACCCTGCCTGGAGGCTCCAAGATTACGAAGGTCAACAGATGTCTTGAGAGATGCAAAGAGAGACCAAAACTGGTAATTCCCTTTGAAATGATTGTTGAGGATGTAGAATACTTTTCTAATCATTCTTTGTTTTGTAAGTTTTTGGGGTTAAAAGTCTCTCTTCATTTCCTAGAAAGTTGGGCCCGAAGAGTTTGGGAACCAGAGGGGGAATTGGAGGTCACGATGCTTGCAAATAATTACTTCATGGTGACATTTCCCTACTAGGCTGACCATAACAGGGTCTTTGAAGGGGGGCCTTATTTTTATAACCAGGTGGGATTGTTTGTAAAACCGTGGCATGCCAGCTTTAACCCCTCAAAGGAGCTCCCAAATAGAGTGCCAGTGTGGGTTCGATTGCCTAGACTTCCAATAGAATGTTGTCGTGAGGATGTGCTACATATGCTGGCATCAATGCTTGGCAGGCTGGTTGGATCCTCTACACAAACATTGAGTAAGAAGGTGATGACCTTTGCTCGTATTTGCGTGGAAGTTGATCTAAGTAAACCATTGCCAAATGCAGTTGAGATGAGTGCAGGTTCATATTCCTGGGTACAGCAACTGGACTATGAAACCCTTCCATTCCGATGCTGCATCTGCCATGAATATGGCCACCTGGTGCGTAGATGTCCAAAAGCCAAGCCAATGGATCAGCAAACTTCGCCTCCTTCTAATACCATTCCTAGTACTGACAAAGGGAAGAAGCCAATAACAAGAGAGAATAAGGATGCTGAGGACTTTGTTCAGGTAAAATCCTGAACTCGTAGCAGAGGATTGAAAAGAACCTTAAGAGAACGACAGGAGGAGGATACATTCAACAGGTTTGAGATTTTAGATGAGTTGGGGCAACATGCAATTATTCAGGAAGGGATCAATGCTGATCACCCTAAGGAGGAGTCGGGTTTGGAGATTGGACCTGCCAAGCCATTGAGTACTATTCAAGAAGAATCCACTATGCGTATGATCATGGATGGACTAGTGGGAGCACAGGTGGCAAGGGAGTCAAATGCTAATATGGGGAAGGGTGTTGAGGAAGCAGAGCTTGTGATACGGGCTGTGGTTACTGAAGCAGATAAAAGAGGGAAATCTACCCCTCAACTGGGCATCCTTCAGAAGGATGGGAAGAAGGGTGCTTCAGAGAAAAATGATAAAATAGGACGTAAGAAGGACCTGGAGAGGATTAAGATGATTGGGGAGAACTTGGTGGAGTTCGGAGTATTTAAGCCCTTGGACTCCCACTTCTTGACTCCCCCCAAATGATTGTTATCTCTTGGAATGTAAGGGGCCTGAACAACGGCCCTAAACAAAAAGTTGTTTGGGAATTAGTGCGGATACATTCTCTAGATGTTCTCTTTCTTCAAGAAACTAAAGTTACTATTGATTGTATGATGAGTATGGCGCCTAAGTTATGGAGGCAAGGCCATTGTCAATGTATTGGAGCGCAGGGATCATTGGGGGGTGTGGCATGCCTATGGAACCCGCACAAAATCTACCTTGTGTCCTGGATTTCATTCAGGTCCTCTTTATCTATGGCTTCTTGGTGCATTGAATCAGGGGAATTGGTTCTTTTCTCTAATGTCTATGCTCCGACGGACTTCCGTGGTAAGCTCAAAATATGGAATAATATTCATGAGGTGCGTAGCTTGCTTCCTTATTTACCCTGGATTATTGCTGGAGACTTTAATGCCAATCTGGATTTATCTGAGAAATGGGGAGGTATTATGAAAACTGAACCCTCTTCCATTTTGCTTAGAGACAATATCTCAGCCCTTAATCTTGTTGACATAAAGCCCAGCAATGGCCGCTTCACGTGGAACAATAGAGGGGTGGGGGACAGCAATATCGTCGAATGCCTTGACCGTTTCATGGTGTCTTGTTTTTGGGTGGGGGATTCGTGGTCTTCCTGCTCTGAGATTCTTGATTGGCGGGGCTCAAATCACTAGCCCATAAAGCTCACTATTTCCTCGGCTAGGATACCTCAGAGACCACCTTTTAAATTCTAGCTTATGTGACTAAGGGATCCTGACTTGTATGCATGTGTTGCTGATTGGTGGAAAATAGGTAGACCGAGATTTGGCACAACAATGTATACTTTTGCCAAACTCTTACAATTTGTCAAATATCAGCTAAAGCGCTGGAATAGACTATGCTTCAGAAATATTTATTAGGAGAAAAATGTGGTGCAAACACAGTTGAATGAAGTGACCTGGATGATTAGAGAAGAGGGGGTGTCTGAGTTTATGTTAAGAGAGGAAGCTAAAGCGCTAAAAGTTGTGGAGGAATGGGAGCTGAGAGAGGAAATCTTCTGGAAGCAGAAGGTGCAGAATGTTTGGCTTCAAGAGGGAGATCAGAATACTGCATTTTTCTTCAACTCCGTGAAAGCCAGGCAGCATGGTAATACCATTTCCTCATTGGTGACGGATAGGGGGGAAACCATTCATTCCACCCAGGGTATGTGTAATGAGGCAGAGCTGTACTTTGCTTCTTTATTTCAGGAGGAAGGGCAGGGAGAACTGGTGGCTGAGACTCAGGTTTTATCCTGTATTCCCTCTTTGGTCTCATTGGAAATGAATGAGCATCTTATGAGTGCCATTTCTATGGAGGAGGTCGAGCGGACTATTTTCTAGATGCAAAAAGGTAAAGCGCCTGGGCCAGATGGATTTTTGATTGAATTTTTCTAGGAGTTTTGGGACATTATTAAAGTTGATCTCCTGGCTGCTGTTCAAGAATCTCAGAAGAATAAGCAAATGCTCAGGGATTTAAACTCGACCTTCCTGGCTCTTATCCCTAAGGGGGAGGGGGCAGATCGGTTAAGTTAGTTTCATCCCATTTCCCTTTGCAATGTGATTTATAAAATTATCTCTAAGTTGATTGCTGACAAACTAAAGAGATGGCTTACATTGCTTATTTTCGAGGAGCAAAGTGGATTCGTGGAAGGTCGCCAAATCTTGGATGGTATGGTGGTGGCTACAGAGGCAATTCATTCGATGGCCAAGTCAAAAGAAAAGGGTATGTTCATCAAGCTGGACATGAGTAAAGCATATGACAAAGTTTGGTGGTCTTTCCTTTAAAAGGTTTTGAGGGCTTTTGGATTTAGTGAGGACTGGATACGCTGGGTCATGTGCTGTGTGAATTCGACCTCTTTTTCAGTTCTGATTAATGGAGAGCATTCAAATTTATTTGGAGCATCTCGAGGTCTGTGGCAAGGCAAGCCCCTCTCTCCTTATCTGTTTCTTCTTCTGGTTGAAGGACTGGGACGACTGATCAAAAGGAATGTGGAAGGGGATATATTCAGGGCTGGCAGTGGGGTGGAGGTCTCCCGACACTTTCTCACTTACAGTTTGTGGATGATGCAACTTTGATGGGCATGGCAACTGTGAGAGAGGTGACTAATATGCACAGAGACCTGAATGTTTATCTTGAAGCGTCTAGACAGTTGATTAATGAGGGTAAGTCTTCAATTTATTTCTTCAATATCCCACTTCCAATCCAGCGAAGAATTGCTAATTTACTTAGGTTCCAAATTGGAAGTCTTCCTTTGCTATACTTTGGCATTCCTATCTCGACTAGGAGACAGTCAAGGGAGACGTGGCAGGGCCTTCTGGACAAGTTTCATGCTAAGGTTAATCATTGGACTCATCACTCGCTGTCCTTTGTCAGCTGGGTTCAGCTTCTTCAATCGGTGGTGCAGGCGCTCCCCATATACAAGTGTATGGTCAAAGTAGCGCCAGTGGGTTTTGTGAGAGACCTTGATTCCTTAACAAGGCAATTTATTTAGGCTAGAAATTTTGCAGCAACCAAATGGAGTCTCATCAAATGGGAGATAGTTTGTAGTCTGAAAAGCCTGGGAGGTTTGGGATTAAGACAGTCGATACTCTCTGGTACGGTGTTGGCTGCAAAGTTGTATTGGAGATGGTGTGTTGAACCAGACTCGCTATGGGCTAGAATTCTATCCCACAAGTACCTGGCAGGGATTCCTTAGAATGATACTCCTCGGCATAGCTTGTCTGGGAAGGGGTCGATGATTTGGTCTACGCTCAAGAAGGGGGTTGCGCTCATCAAGCGTGGTTTGTTCTAGATATGCAAAGATGGGATGGAGGCACAGTTTTGGCAAGACTCCTGGGATGGTTTCCCGCCCCTTGCAGTTCAATATCCTCATTTACAGACATTAGAGCAAAGATTTGGTGAGGCTGGTTGGTTTAGGGTGGGTGATTTTAAGGTATTTTCCTGTCAGGGGCAGGTGATGGAAGCAAGGTGGAAATCACCAGAGGAATGGCCGATTGTAGTACTGGAAGTGGAGTGCGCTGAACTCTAATCCATTATTGTTGGACGTAGCTATAGCGCCCTTTTGGGAAGCGATGTTCTAGCATGGGCTCCCAATCTGAAAGGATCCTACACGGTGTCTTTGGGGTACCAGGCATTGATCTCTTAGCAGTTGGATGGCAGGCGAGAAGTTCCCTGGTGGAAAAGAGTATGGAATAGCTTTTCTTGGCCAAAGTGTAACTATTTCATTTGGACCGTGGCCTGGAACAAATGCTTGACATGGGATAATATCTGCAAGAGAGGATTTGCTGGCCCTTCGAGGTGTGTTTTATGCAACAACGAGGAGGAGGATTCTCAACATTTATTCTTTCAATGCCCCTTCTCAATGCAATTATGGCACTGTTGGTGGGACGCGTGGAAATGCCAAGGTGTTCATGCTTCCTCCTTGGCTAATTTTTGGGCGAGATTGGGAAAACCGCCATCACCGGCTTCATTTTTGCACGAGGTATGGTACGCTGGCCCAATTTTCCTTTTATGGCAGGTCTGGCTTGAAAGAAATCGCAAGATTTTTTGTGGAGAAAATTTGGGAGTTCAATAGGTGTGGACTAGAATATTGGGCATGGTCCAAGAAACCGTTGCGGTTAAGAGTGAGATTGCCTTGCCATTGGCTAAGAGCGATGCTGAGGTTGCGGTGAGGTTGGGCGTTCAAGGAATTTCTTCAGTCTTGGCATGTGTCAGGAGAGGTAGACAAGCGAATCAAAGAATGCAAAGGATGGGGAATTGGATGCCGCCTCCTGCTAGTTTTTTGAAGCTTAATACGGATGGGTCGTCCCGCAGGAATCCAAGCTTGGCTGGGATTGGCGGGATCGACAGGGACTCTGTTGGTGCAGTGGTTTTGCTTTTTGCGGTTAACAAGGGAGTGCAGACAGTTAATCGGATGGAAGGTTGGGCAATTTTACATGCCTTAAGGAGAGCTTATGAGTTAGGATGGAGGAAAGTGATATGTGAGGTTGATTCTCAAGTTCTGGTTAATTTGCTTCTTGAGAAGAAGACCTCCGATGTTTGCTGGCAGCTGTCAGTGATTATTCAACAGATTCTTCAGGTCAGTTCTTGTATGGATTCTATGATTTTTGCCCATATTCCTAGGGAATGGAATAGAGCGGCCGATTGCTTGGCTAGATGGGGATCAGAAGATTTTGAAGACCGAAAGTTTGATGGATGGGAGCAAATGCCTCAAGCACTTCGCCAAAATCTGGAGAGGATTTTGGCGGAGGATGAGAGAGGCAATGGAATGTAATTTTTTTATTCTTGTGGTTTTTATGGTTTTATTGGTTCCCGAGGTGTTGGCCTCATGCGGCTTTGTTCTTTGGTTTTCCTTGATTTAATAAAGTTTTTACCCCTCTTTTTATTAAAAAAAAAATAAGGTAGAGATCTCAAAAACCTATAAAAAGGGATAAAACCCCAAGGGAAACATAGGGTTTCGCACTATTCAGGAAATATACAAGTTCACTAATATGTTTACCTTATTTTTATATTTAGTGTGAACCACAATAAGGTAAACTTGTAGACTTAAATTAAATTGTAATATATGGAAATCAAGCATAAATATAAATGTAACTAATTGAAATAGATATAATAATACAGTTTAATATTTATCAAAAATTCTAAGATATCAAGATAGTTCACTTTACTATTTATCTGATTGGTTGTTATTGTGTTCTGATAGTTGAAAAAAATTGGAAGTAGGTCCTTGATTCATCCAAATCCAAAACTATGTATCTAAGCACGTAGGGTCGATATTGTCAGGGATGGATAAAAATGTTGATAGTGGTGATTGAGCTTGATGTTATTATCCTAAGCAGGTTTTCTTATTTATGACCATACCATATGATGTGCTTGGCAGATATAGTTTTGTATGTGGAATTTGTAACCCTTAACTACATGCACAACTCTTAAAATTAGCTTCCTTCTCCTTAAAACCCTAGGTTTGCTTGTCATATATGAAAACATGTAAAAAGTGAGGAAATTTAATTGGGTTTAATTGACCCCAATCACCCCTGTTGATGATTGGCCATTGCCTATAAATCCAATACTCCAAAGAGGAAAGTCAAGACATATGTAGTTTCCCCCCTTAATGTGAGTGTGCAATTGTGCTTTTCCACTATGTGAATGCCACTAAAAATCTAACTTTGATCTTAACAATGTTAAAACTTGACCTATCTTGGTGTGTTTCATACTTGGCTGATGACTAATCCTAATGATTAATTCGTAATTTGGGAATAAAAGGGAAACTTTTCTCAATGTCAAGTAGTATACTTGATAGGTACCTGAGAATGCCAAATGGATAATAAGATTGAACTTGATTTGTATTTAAATGCACTCAATTGGATAATTTCCCATGTTGCTGACACCCTAGGTGAATGGGCCAAACTAAGGAAATTATTTCATTTTAAAAAGTAGCCATTGGTAGGTGAAGGATGGTAACATTAACCTAAGGACAATAACATTAGAAGACAAAATTCCAAATGTGTTATTATAAAAGTGTTTGAGTGGGTTATTTTTTTTATTATGATGAGACTAGAATGTTCTTGTATGAAACTGATATAAATTTAGAATTTATTGGGTTCATAACCAGCATGCAAGTGTTCAGAAATGGTGAGTGAGAGTTGTTTAGAGATGTACAAGTCCTATAGGATAAGTGTAGGCCAATATTGACATTGGTAAGTGTAAAATACCATATCTTAGCGTCTACACATACATATTTGATCATTCAAATGCGTATGAAAAATGTAATCTAAATCAATGGGCATACAAGTGTCATGTCAAGTAGATATTTTAATTAGGCATGCAGTAATAAGTATTGAAATTAATGCAAGATATAAATTATGGCATCACCCATAATATAAGTATATGCAATAGAAATAATGGTATCAATCTTAGCAACAATCATATATGTGACCACACACATGCACACAATATCAATATCATGAATCACACAAGAACTCAAGACATGAATTAATTCTGACTTGACACTAGACGACATGGCCATGACTCAGACTAGAGGATCTTTTGAAATAACTAATACAAGATGTCACAAAACATAATCAATTTACTCATAGAGCATGTAGTATATTGATAAATAAATGTAATAAACATCAACATTGAGTGCACATGGAGCAAGCAATGTCATTCCACATAATCAATCAATGTCATTGCCAAATATAGAAAATAATAATATCCATAGGAAATAACATTCTAGACAATATGAGCAAGAGAAATTCATGTATTACAATCTACCATCATCAATGGAGTAGTATAGACAGATATAACCTAATAAATACACAAATATGCCCCGGTATAGGTATGCCCCCAATGTAGAAAGGTTCCCCCTAGGTGTAAACAATGTTACGCATATGTATGTTTGTGTATTATGTTTGGATCAGGTTAGCTTAATTCACCATGTGGGTGAGTAATAAACAAATATAATTGTTTATTTTATTTTATAGCTCATAGTTATCTAGGTGATAATAATCAATCCCTATGTTTATGGGATGGTCTTCTATTGATAGAATTTTGTTTCCCAGATGTAATAATTTAGGGGCAATTAGGGACAATATTTATTCCTACATATTTACCAATTTTATATTATTTAATCCACTTTATGTGGTTTGGATAGAAGTTGTACAGTGCATATATACATTACAACTCTTTCCTTTGTTTTTAATGCTTGATTTTACATATTAATAAAATCTATTAAGCACCATGACGTTTATGTGTTAATCTCTGGTACTAGAGTAGGGAGGTTATGCTCTTGTAAGAGGTAAAAGAAGTTGTAAAGGAGTTGGAGAGATATAGTGAGGGTATGAGAATTTGAGTGCGCCATAGTTTCCACCCACCTCTCCATAACCCACATCCTTGTCTTCACACCTCCTAAATGAGATCAAAATTTTGCATATTTTAAGAATTTGTAACAAAGTAAGAAAACTAGAGTTGAAAATTTGAGGCATCTTGGCTCTCACAAAGGCATTTTGAAGCTTCAACTAAGGCATTTTGAAAGTTTACATGGTATTTTGATATTCCAAAGGGTGTTCTAGAGATATTATACTCAATTTTTGGTGTAATACTTAGCCCATACCACCTTTTACTATTCAAAACAGTTGTTTGGTGTTCACTACTACCATTCAACTCTTCAAAATCGTCATTCTTCATAGAAAATCCACCTTGAGGAAGATTAAATCAACCAAGGACGTGATTACAAGCTCAATGAATGTGTGGAAGCTGATCTAAGGTGTCTTACACAGCTAAAACCACCTGTGATTTTTCCTTTGTTAGAAATTTCTCTCAAAACCACTTTTGAGTAACCCTGTTGTATTAGGAAAAGGTATGGTTTTGCTGATTTTTAACCTTTAAATAGTAATGCTGACTTTGATAAGTTTGATGTGATGCATAGGGGAGTTGGTAATATTTGTTTCTACTAAAACCTAGACAAGTGGGAGGTCTAGAGTTCAAGTCTCACCCTAACCTGCTTTTAGAGGAAATTTTAGAGGCACTACCAAATATGGTAGTTTAGCTAAATTTAGTTGTCACTACTCTTATTTAGAGGTGAAAGTCGCATCCATCCATATATATATATATATATATATATATATAAAGTTTGTAAGGGATTGTTTTTATGTATTTGGAATGAAATTTTATATTTTGAGATAACACCCCGAATTGTACTCATACAAGAAATTATAAGTGTTTATCTGCTTATATTTCAAGATTCTAAATGATGATCTATTGATTGGTTTTTAGAGTAACATTGTGGATAGATATGCATTCGAAGAGAATATTTTGGTCAATCCTAATTTGAGAGTTTTGAGTTACAAAGTTGAACGTATTGATGATCTCTCGAAATTCCTCTTTTGGCAAGAGAAGATGAAAATTTTAATTGTGGTTGAAGGGATGGAAATATTTTAGAATTGTTGCTTCCTATTATGTCATTGAAAGATTCTCATCGTCATGGAAAGCATGTTAGAAAGGGGGATAGAATCAGGGATATAACTTGCAGTATAAGGACTTGAAAATTGTTTTTACATATAGGCTTTAGGTAATCTTTCGAGAGTCAAAGAGAATAGAGGCTTTATTATCACTATTGATTTTTTCATCTTTTTCATTTGAATAGAAAGGATGTTCATGATGAAACATATAAGTTATGTTGTGCACTAAACATATAAGTTATGTTGTGCACTCTAACAAAGTTGTAAAAGATCACTACTTATGATCTATAAGATCACTCCTTGGAGATAAGCCTTACACTTGTGCGTAGATCCCTCACGACTTGATGCCCATGCATGTACACTCATCAGATCCTGAGCACCATGCAAACAATGCTCTCAAATTTTGCCATGTTGTCGAACATCTCCTAAAACCTGACACTGGTTCATGCATAGAGTGGATTGTGCACCTTGCTTTAACCTCTTATGGAACCCGAGCCCCTACCAAATGCATGACACAAATCCATCATTTATTACTGGTCACTAATTGTAGCAATATCAAGGAAGATGCTAGAAACTAAGATTATCGATCTTGTTCAATTCAACTGCACCAATGTTTTTGAGACCGTAGAATTAGTCAATCAACTTTGGGAGATGATGAACATGACATGATTGGCACTGGTCAACTCAATCTTAGAAGCAATAATAGAATCAATGTTCACTTATCAAACCATATGTAATTTGCAATGTGAGGAAGAATTGGAAATCGGGAGTAAAAATAAAAATTTAAAGCAAAGATCTCAAAAAAGTAGAAAGAAGGATGAAACCCCAAGGGGTTTGGCACTATTCAAGCAATATACAATTTCATCAATATGTTTATTCTATTTTTATATTTAATGTGAATTACAATAAGTTAAATTTGTAGAATTAAGTTAAATTATAGTATATGGTAGTCAAGTATAAATATAAATGTAACTAATTGAAATAGATATAATAATGTAATTTAATATTTATCAAAAATACTAAAAGATCAAGATAGTTAGTTTTACTATTTGTTTGATTGGTTGTTATTGTGTTCTAATAGTGGAAACAGTTTGGAAGTAGGCCATTGATTCGTCCAAATCCAAAACTAGGTATCTAAGCACGTAGGGTCGATATTGTTAGGTATGGAACCTAAAAAATAATACGTGTTCATCTGTTGGTAGCAGTGGAGAAGGGTGGGAAGGACGTTGGGCGCTGGAGCTGGCGTTGTTGGTTCTAGAATGATGGATGACAACTGCAAAGTGGCCTCGGATGGTCCTCCAACTCTTGGTGCGATGAAAATAAGGGATGAATAAGGAAGTGATAATTGGACACTGGTAAGAAAGAAAAAGAAAGGGCGTGTATTACATCCATGGACCATCCTTGAGGACTCTGCGTTCTCACAGCGAAGGAGAAGGGACAGATTTAGTTTGTGCCTTCGTGTTGTTTTGAATCTCAGGTAGGGTTTTTTTAGGAAAGTTTTCTATTTGTTGGGTTTTTGGTTGATCTGTGTGTTTGCTTTAGGTTTGTTGTATGCTTATTTCTTTGGAATTAATAAAACGAACAAGGGACCCATCAATCCTCATTTCCAAGCAAAAAAAAACTAATTTCATTCAACAATTACTCTCCCACTCACGATCACATCAATTTTTGGTATATATGAAGGAAACCATTAATACTTGGAATCATTTCTAGAATGAGTTTCCACAATTATTTTTCTATTCCCTAATACAAATTAGAGGCAACTTAGATCCACACACCATTTTGCAAGATAAGGTAGTTTTATAGATCACAACCATATTTTATATACATGAAAAAAGATTATGATATTCCCATTTCTTACAAGTTAACCTTCAAATATATAAATTTTTTTAAGAGAAATTAATGACCAAAATTTTATATTGTAAAAACCAATTTAATTTAACCAAAAAAAATTATAAGCTAAAAACTCTTGCCTCCTTCAAAAAGACTTCATTGCTGTTAAGAATTTTCTTAACCATATGTAGAATCTCTTTTTAAAATTATTAACTGAATTTAGTTTAGTTTAAAAAAACTTTTCTACTCATCATCACCTACTATTTATGTAATAACATCGAAAGTGACCCTTGCAAATTTTATATTTTAAGAAAAAAAGAGGAAACATGTAACATTCTGCTTTTTACAAAACAAAAGGTGAAGAAATCTAACATTGGAGAATTAACAAATATTAATTAAAATGTAAATAATGGACAAGAAATTATAAGAATAGAGGGATAAATAGTAAAGGAAACCATATGAACATTTTCCATAAAATAAAGTAATATTAAAAAAAAAGCCATAGAGTTTCGTAGAGAATAACATCAGCAACCATGAATGACCAATAAGCTACCAAAACCAGCTCGCTGATATATGTAAGAATCTGCAAAAGAAATTTCAAAATAAACAATGACTAGTTACAACGAAAAAACTTAATAGTACTATTAAGCTGATAAAGAAACATAAGACTAAAAAGCTGCCCTAAATGGTAAGTAGTGGATTTGCCCATGATTTGTATGCACCATTGGTACAAAGGCACTCAAAACAACTTGGTCCATAAAGTGTGTTCCCAGCATTAATGGCTTCCTTTATGTTAAGAATACAGAACAAATGAGAATCCATTAAGACATTAATACTAACAGGGGCCATTAAAATGGTGGATGGGTGAGCAACAGGGAATGCGGTGGCATGTATGAGGCATATAACATGCAGTATGGTAGCCCTGGTACACACATAGTTAATAGATGTAGCACTTTTAAATGTTAATATTGAGGTAAATATGAAAGAATACACGTAATGTGGCCTTTCCTGAGACTTCATTCTACACACAAAATTAGTATTACCATTGCAGCACTGTTTAAAATTGGTATCACTGGTATCGAGGAATGGTCCCCTGTCAAGAGCTCAACACCACGAAACACCTAGGAAATCATATAAATTTTAATAGAATGAAAAATAAATATATTTCACCAAGAAATAACATGTGAGTTTTAATAGATTGAAAAATAAAAAATTTAGTATAAACTTAGAGAAAGGACCAAGGCCCCAAGCACAAACTACTCTAATGGGTGTGAAAAGAGAAAAATGATATTAGTATACTTCATTAGTGGGAAAAAACAACATTGTAGCACATGAAAAAAAGCCTCCTCCAAAAGATAAGTATAATGTGTGTGAAAAGAGAAAAATAATATTTCTCTATTGAAAAAATCAAGAGGTAGTTAAGTGGAAGAAAAATCAAAATCCCTTGACATATAAAAATGCATGCTTTTTGGAAACAAAATCTTAAACAACAACAATATTAGGAATGAAATTGCTTATTTGATTTAAAAACTTATAATTTAAACGTTTAAAATCAAAAGAGTGAGCGCATGGTGTTTCACGCAAACACTCAAAACATATATTTGAAGTTTTAACTCAGTCAAATGTTTTAAATAGCCCATACAATTTATTGGTTGAGATAAACACATGGGAGTGTAACTTTTCTTGTTAAGTTTGTTATTCGCATGAGACCAAAAACCATCTATGTGCTCAAATAAGGTAATGTTCTGGACACTACTACATGCAAACGATGTGAGACTATTGGATTTCTCCATTCGCAGGGCTAGGATATTCCTCCTGCAATTGGATTAGTTCCCAGATAAATAGGTTCGCCTGCATCTGCTGAGCCAGTGTGTATTTCCAAAGCAAAGAATTTTTTCTCCATAGTTTACTGGAGAATATTTCCAAAGTTAAGCTCGAGCTCAAATGTACTAGCATTTGAAACTTAAGCCTAATCAGCTCAAAATTTAAAAAAATAATTTATTACAATCATTAAGCACTTAATTGTTACTTTCATTGAATAAACTATTTAGCAACCATTTACTTTTCGTGCAATTAATCCTTTTTAACATTAAAATACAAAGACATGTCACAACCTCATAAACTACTCTTTATTGACCATCAATCCCCATCTAATGCAGTCTATGTTTAGCCATACTGTACACGAAGACAAAACAAATTTACCTAGATTGACACCAAATGTAAAGCAGATGTAATTACATAAAAGAGCATAAACTGCGACTGTCAGCCAAAAAATATTAACATTGTACAAGAACACAAACATAGGTGGTTTAATGTGGACACAATAAGACAAATAGACCATCAAACAACAACAGACCTGTTAATTGAACACCAAACAAGATTAATTCTACAAAAATTAAAGAATGCCGTTGCATAAATGATAGGAGTCATGTACAAGATAAGTAGACCACGAGACCTCAATTGAACGCATATAAATCATACATATAATTAACCTTTCCTACTATAAGTTAATAAATTATTTCATGAGCAGGCAACAATCCACCTTTTCAACCTAAGGTAAAAATTTATTTCATGAGCAGAAAATGATAATCCAACTTTGCATCCCATTTTCTGCATCTTCGGAAATTTTGCAAACCATAGCTTCAAATATCCAATCCAAGAGATTACAATAAAAAATAAAATCTTTAGATCACTCATTCAGTATAAAAAATAAAATTTTAAGATTACTCATTCAACAAAAGCATTTCATGTAAATCTAAAATATAGCCATTTTCAGTTGCATTTTAGGAGAAGCATGAAGAGGGAAAATTATCATAACATTGTGTGTTATAGAACAGAGGTAGGGTCAAACAAAGGTGTTGGTCAAATCACCAACTGCATGTTCTTGATAAAATTATGAAGGAAATTAAGTAGATAAAGGCATATGAAACAAAATTTATCAATGTCATCCAACAGTCAGCGACTCAACCAATTGTAAGATGTTAAGGCATTCAGAAAGCATGTGACGGGAGAAATGGTAAAGGCTTTATTGTGCATTGCGTTAAATATACAAATACAATTTGAGCTTTTTCAGGAGACACTTCTCACCTGGAATAAAGTTAGCTCAATTGGATATTACTTATTTACTGGGCAAGTAAAATGTCAAACTCAGGTATACAAACTTTGAGATTGGATTGTAATGTACAATTTACATATTCAAAAGCAATTGTTAGCATTCCCAGTCTTTAGAGTGAATCTTAACAGTACCGAAACTTTGGGCGAACAGCAATCACCCCAGCTCTAGCTTCACTGAATTTGTACCTGCCTCAGCCAGTAGAAATTCTATATCAACTAAATATTTTTCTCAGATCGTACATACACTGCAGACATCAAGCCAAACTAAGATTAAATCCCTTATAATTTATGTAAAGGCCAGGATGGGCACATACCCCTTATCAATGAGGAAGTTTTTAATTGCCATTGGAAGAGCTGCACCCCCACGACTATGTATTCCTAATCCTGCAGTAAGATTATCGTAACAATTGTGGGAACATAATAAAGACATTTCATACAGAGGATTATGTCCCTTTGACTATTTAATGGGAGTGCTTGGAAATATAATATCAGTTCATTAAAAAAACCTATTTCTAGTTTATGTAGAGTTGATCAAAATTGCTACATTGCATAAAGGAAATACAACAAGTATGTAATGATTACATTAATGCGGTTATTATTCGTTGCATATTTCCATTCTAAGTAAACTGCTGAGTGCATTAGAAATTTTAAATCTTACAAGCAAAAACAAATTTTAATTACCTGTTATGACCTCAAGTTGAGATGGCATTGATGTGCACGCCGAGAGCACTTCATATTGTTTGTCTATATGGCAGTTACCATTCTGACCCATTCTTGCATTAGATGAGGCAGAAATGCTTTTCGAAACATTATACTCAATCATTTCCAAACGAGATGCCAATGCATCCACTGCTTCCAAAGCATGAAGACCGTGCAGATCTAACTTCCAAGCATTGTGTTTTTCATTTCTAATATGAAGAATTTCATTGGCCGCTTTGTTATTCAATTTCTCTGCAGCCAAGTACTCTTGTTGGGATTTCTTTGCCAAAATCCTAGCAGTATGGTGGTCGCCTCGAAAATATGCATTTTGAGCAATCTTTGAATGGCGACGAGCAACCCTACTCAAACACAAGCAAAAAACCATCATTCCCATGTTCTGAGCCAATTCAAATCAACAAAAGTGTCTCACCAAAGACCCCAATTTGGTGCTCTGATAAGGAATTTACATTTACAAGTAAAATGACACAAATTAAATGTCTTAATTACTAAACCAAAATTGCACCTAGCCAAATGAACATTAGTGCCTCACCAAAGACCCCAATTTTGTCCTCTTTTGTGGATTTATATTTACAAGTTAAACAACACAAGTTCGCTATTTAATCATCAAACCAAAATTGAACGTAGTAGTACAGTACCTGGACATTCGTAATCCATCCTTTCTGTTTTTCCAATATACATCATTGTCTCCCTCCCACTCTGGCTCCTGAGGAGCAATCGGCATGAACAACTTTCCATCAGGGTCCTCTGAATCTTCAGGATCTAAGCATTTAGATGTGGCATCACAACTAACAGCGGGATATTCCTCGGTCGTAGCCTTCACAAGAGCTTCACAAATACCAGACAGGTCTGATGAATCTGTTGCTAACATACTCTCCAAAGAAGCAGAGGCTTGTTCATGATCATAACCAACAGCCATTAAAACATCCTCTATCAGACTCTTATCAGCCCAAGGATATAAAGCCTTCAATTTCTCTAGAGCCAGATGGTTTTGACTAACCTGATCTGTCACCACCCTGTTCTGACAATCAGTGCCAGGTAAGGATGTACTAGGATAGTAAGTGTCAACAGCATTATCTGACTCAGAAAATGACTTGCCACTAACAAGGGCCTTATCAGACATTAAGTTAATATCTTTACAACAAACAGCAGTCATATCAGCATTCTTCTGCTCGTCTCTAACATAACCGCCCCAGTTTAACCCTCTATGATCAGGGTTAGAAGAAGAATAATTGGGTATCAGTCGAGGGAAAAGGTCGATGTCAGAACTATCAACTCCCCCCTGCTTGTGCCGCTGCTGCAGATCGAAGGCAGCCCATCCGGGGGTATTAGTCTTAATCCTAGCCCCCTGACGAGGTCCCGCGGCCCTCATAAGACCGGCGGCGGTGCCAGACATGGGGGCTACTTCAAAATTAGGGTTTCTGCTACCCAATTTGAGAATGGGTCTACGGATCGAAACCCACTAGGCTACTTGGTGCTAAAAAAAGAATGGAGTTCCAAAATTTAACTGTTTGTCAACTCGATTGAAAGAATTGTAAAGTGGGTATGGGCTAAATCTAAAGGGAATTTATATTTTTTACCTGGCTATCGAATCGAACCCACCGAGCCGAATTTCCAAAACTCACGAAACCAAATAAATAACCTCGAAAAACCAGAGCTTTTTAACTGCTGTTGACTGAAGGATTTGCCGAATGTGTTGCATGAAGTCTGTGAATCCATTAACAAAACCTGGAATCTCCAATAAAGCAAAAAGGACCGAAAAAGAAAAAATCTGCCGTCAGAAGAAGAATATGTTTAATTCGGCTCTGAGGCGTTCTGAAGATGAATGTTGTGTTCAGAATCGTTTGGTAAAAGATTTCGGGGGAGAGAAGCATACAGTCGTGACGTGAAGATGATATTAACCACGAGGGTTTGGTGTTGACTATGTCGTAATTACTGTGTTGACTTATTAGCCGTTAATATTGTTCGTTTATGCCTAACATTCATCGACACGTGTCGTGGTAACCAACGACCTGAAAAGGAAAGGAAAGGCGTTTCAAAGATGGGGCCCAATCCCTCAATAACCTTAATAAAACAACAATAACCTATACAACATACATGACCAAGGATAGGAGATAAGGAAGAATGACCCTCATTTTCTATAAAAATATATTAAAGATTCAACAACAGGGTAAAATTATCAAAAAGGTTAAGAAATCATTTTTAAGTGGAAGATGGAAGTAGACTTTTAGTAAACTCTTAATAAACAATTATTCAATTATTAGCAATAAAATTATTGTTAGGAAGGAAAAGTAAACTTGTACAAGGAAAAAGGTTTATTCGCGAAAGTAAGAATCGGTCTTCTCTTTTTATAGGAGAGAAAATCATCTAAAGTCTATTGTGCACCATCGTTTATAGTTTTCATTGGTTTCATCTTCAGACGCTCTGCATCTGTCTTTCTTTCTTTACGCTTGTGAAAGTGCTGCCATCGAGAACAATAACTGACAGTTGAGAACAACGTTCGTCAAGAGATTTATGAAAAAGACCCACATTATTAAGGCATGGCCCAACTCCCAATGCCCTAACTTTAATAGCACTTGGAGGGGCTCCTCTACATGGGGAAGGAGGGGAGGATCTTTTCATAAAGAATACGACATATCATTATTTGACTTGGAAGAAGTAAACTTAGAAAAAAAATCCCATGATTCTGCCACATAAAGTTAGTGTCAGGAGAGCCATTCTTCTTTCTCCAAATTTGCATAAGACTAAAATTAGGGTAAGTTTGAGAAGAGAAAGTTGCTCCTTTAGGACCAGTGTAATTGAAATAGAAGCATCTGAACGAGAGACCTTTATAATTAATAAATTTGTCCAAGAGCCAAGAAATTGCATAACTCAAATCAAGTGGACAAAAAATCAGAAAATGTCTAAAACCCTGCATACACAAACATGTTACCCATCAAATCCATGTTGACATCTTAACGAAAAAACCAATTTTATTGACTAAACTTTTGATTTACTTTAGATATCTTAATATTAAAAAATGTTTGTATAATCTAATCTACATAAACATAATAATAATTTTAACCTTTACAAAATAAAAGAAAAAGAGAACCAAAAAACATAAAGATGTGTCATCATATTTACCATAAAACCAAGGCCTACTTCAACTTCTAAGTATTATTGACCAGAATTTTATAGTTTGGAATATCATTTTATCCCAAAGACCACCACATATATGTGGACCACATATTTTTTATACCTAAAATTAAAGGTATGGTATTAGAAAAACCCATATAAACAAGGGCATCATGCGTCAAGCTCCTGCGAGGTTAGAGTAGAACTAATTTTTTTAGTATTTTATGGAAAAAATCGAGCTTAAGTTTAAAGATAGTTTTTATGGAGAGAGAATTATGTAACTTATTAACTGTTTTTAAAAATGATATGTTGAAATCATTCTTATTATATATTCATTATTGTGCACATTTCAATTTTTTTGCCTATTACGAAATAATTAGACAAAAATTGGTTATAGTTAAATACATCTTTATAGTATTCATTCATTATTGTATATGTTATGAACGACTTTAAAAAATCATTTCAACGTAAAATGTTATGTACATTATTTTTACTGCGAACTATTGAAGAATTGGATACATGTTTGTTTTATTGCATAAATCTATGGCAAAAATTGTGTGCAATAAATACAAGAGTATTAAATTATTAAATTCATGTTTAAATCTTTTGGAAAGCAACGTGCCATTTTTGCTCTGTGAGAAGTAAAATACTCGTTATAGATTGAGTTGTTAAGGCATGTATAAAAAAAAATGATCAATGCTTTCATATAACAACTTGAGCAAGTCAAGTAAATAACAAGGATATAAAAAAACCTCATTAACATGACACAAAACTAAACAAACAATTCATAATATCCATACCATCTGAAATTGAAATAAAAAGAAATAAGCTATACTCCTATGCACAAGTTACTTTAGTATATTGATTTCTAGAATATGTCAGAGAAAATATATTTAGCCATCAAGAATGTTGTGAAACCATTTAAGTCATAATTCCATCATATTTTATTTGAAATTGTATTCAAACTGAATACAACATTATCATTTAGAATGTAACATCAAAGTATTTTATACAAAGAGGAATCACTAAAAGTTAATGATCTTAGATGGATTGTATCCAATATAATAAAAATGGACACACCTACAATGTTGATGGATAGTTGAATATCTATTGCTTATGCTAATTACAAGAAAGCATGGAAGGAAAACAAATTCAAATTAGCATATGTCATATGGAATTTCAAATGAAGCTAAAGGAGCTTCAAGGCTTTTAGACGTTATTTATGTTCTGACTCTTGTTTAGGAAACATCTAGTGTCCATGCAGGTCTTTAACAACATATTCCTAATCATCAAAACAAAAAGAAATGTAGAAGTAAGGACCAATAGGAACTGCAAATAATGATTGGGAATGTAGGTAATTGTTTGTATTATAGATATTTTTTTGAGAAGTTTAAAAAATAACCTTTGTGAGTTCCCTCTTTGTTAGTATATGATAGTGTCCTTGTCATATCTTTTGAATTTCTATTATTACTGCTAGCAGCCCATAGGGAATGCCAATGATTGTAAAAGTAATCACAAAAATTTCCAAGAGTGCACTACACGCTTCCATAGATACTGGAAAATAGTCCAAAATGCCCCATCCATAACAATAATTATGGCATCCTGCCATGCATGAATCATTGTTATTGACTGACAAGCAATGCACTTTTAGGTCTCCAATGCCAAGGATTACAAAGAAAAAAAAATAGTGCATGCACAATAGAATTGGGTTATTCAAACTGTGTGCATGCTAAGTTCAATTTTCAAAAATCTTTTGTGTATCCTAAGTTTATGATCTGCAAGAATATATAGGCAGTAGATAATTAAACATACTAATTGTGAAATTATGAACCAAATATGGGACAAACTAAAACAATAGTAGAATGGTATAGTATGTTTGGACAATAGTCGACCCGATCTATTACTGAATTAATTTATGAACTTCTCATTTGTGTTGATCAAATACACAATACTAGCCATAATAGCAATTGTCTGCGATAACAAAAGAGAGAGAGAGAGAACAAATTATCTCAACCCAAAAACATATGGAATTGACTGTTGCATCAAGACATTGGATAGTACAACAATTGTGATATAACTGCAAAGGAGTAATTATGGTAATGAATACCATGATTTGCATTGAGAAAGTTGTTAAAATATATGATAAATATGACAGCGATACATTTTTCATTTAAAATCTGCTATCTTACTTCCATCGCTTATTTCAAGTTTCCATAATTTGCCATCCTCTATTTTATATCGAGCACATCAAATAGGCAGGACTTTATTGCAAGAAATGAGCAATGGCCCAAATAGATACCAATGAAATGAAACCTACAGTTCTTTGGTTATAATAAATCGTATCAAACCTTTCAATCATTTCAAAAGATACAAGGGAGAGCACAACATCAAACACAAGCATTATTGGGCACTAAAAATTCTTCTCATTTCTACATGCTCTATTTTAAATTGAGTACGCCAAACTAAATAATATTGAATCAATGATGCCATTAATTTGCACCAATTTTTAATATAAATGTTCCTTAAATCGGATAAGAATATTGCTTCATCCCTGTAGATTGCAATTTACTAGTATGATTTTTATTGGGGCCTTTAGATACAATTGATACTATCTTGTGTTGTTGTTGCTTTAGCATGTGAGGCTTTTGGAAAACATCAAAAGGTGATACATAACACAAATATAAATGACTTCATATGATTTTAGTACAATAATATTCACAACTTGAAATTAAGCTAAATAATTGAGTATAAAGCAATGCACCTAACATACCAAATGGATGAGGACTTGGGAAATACAACAAATTTTTTATTCACTTATTTCTGAGCTACTGAACCAAAAAAAATCACCCATTTCTTATCATCATCCTCATGTCTAGTTGATCCTTCAATAACACTCAGATCATTTATTTGCAATTTCATTTATATGCCATTGGTGAGAACCTAAAAGAACATAATTGAAAAAAGATTATTTCATAATATAGAAATGATTGAAATGATCAGCTTCTACACAAACTGCAGTTGCATGCATAAAAAGTGTAGCATATTCCTATTACTACCCCCAAAAATAAGAGGCATCTCCTTGATGCAATCTTCAAATAAATATTCAAAACCCACAACATAGCTGGGAGTTATAAATGGTTTTTAGCTATATAAATTGTAGTTGGCAAATGAAAAATTATTCTCCATATATATGTTAAGTTGGTTTAGTTTGTTAGTTACAACTGATAAAAACAAAAATTAATCAGGTAATATTTTCACCAAAAATCAAGCTCTGTAAAGCATGCCGATTTGGGAAGAAATTTGCTCGTTAACAAGAGATGATGTTAATAAAAAACCTAAGATATGCAAAACAAGGAAAATGTCAAGATACACAAAACAAATGCATAAATGTAGTAGATGCTCATGAAATGTTTGAGAAAATGACTGAGTGTGATGTATTTTCATGGAATATCCTAATTGTAGCATACCTAAGACATGGGTGTACTCACAACGCATTACCGCTAGCACATAAAACTATGGGGAACTCTACATTGTTGATGTGTTGTCTATGTAGAGGTGTTTGTCCTGCTTCTGCTCTTGCTTCTCTACTACCAAACCAAAAAAGAGATCAGATGAGTTTTTATATCTCGTTTGGATCTAGTCCACAACAAGCCTAAAAAATGTATCTAACCTACCAACAACATATCAATAGTACTATGAAAATCAATTCATGTAGATCAATGAATGTTAAGTTGATGGATGTAGAGGCAAAGAACGCTCTTGCTCTAGGAGTCTATTTGAAGGCATCCTTGTTCTTCATTGAAATGAAGCCTTCTAACAATGAAATCATATTGTAGTAGATGCTTGCTCAATGCACTTCTTATCAACTTCAAAACATGGTGAACCAATTGATCATCTCCATAAGGAATACTAGTTTTTGATGGTTGGATGCACTAGATATTTCAACCTATAGGCTAATTTATATGTGCAGAAGCCCCATAATTCTCAACTAAATATATTAAAAACAAATCTAGAGTGGCTATCAATAATGGTGACAGTGGATCAAAAAAAAATGACAGAACTAGACAAGCCAAATTTGCAATTAAAAATTGTAACTTACAATACCCATCTTCATCTGCAAGCTTTGGCATTGGTTCATCTTGGCATCTGAAGGCTATCATAAATTAGAGAGGCCTAATTTACCAAAATAACATTATCACATGCCCTTCGTAATGCTGGTCTTAAAATATTTTTTGAGCCTTTCCCCCTGATAGAGCATTTATTTCTCGGTATTATTCATGATGTCACATTCTGATGGTACTATGCATGACATCAACACTCTTTCCCTTAATAATATATATATAATTTCAGCGAATCAAAATACAAAAAAATAGATTTTTCATATTTTTTGGTTAAAAAATGCATAAGTTAATCATTGGATAACTACAAATATTTGAATGCACAAGAAATAATGAATTTTCATTGGCCTGAAAAATAGAGTTTAATCAGGGGTTAAAGCAAACTGATTCCTCTAGTATATCTTCCATGATTAATAACTCCATTTTTTATAAGCAAAAGTAATTGTATATTATGAATAAATATTCCCATCCAAATATGTGTATGAATTGACCAATATTTAACTTCCAACATTCATTTTCAATTTTTTAATATATAATGGAACGAAACCTTCTAACATATAATAAAATGAATTCTTCTTTTTTATAT
Source organism: Torreya grandis (assembly GCA_037957365.1). Lineage (NCBI taxonomy): Eukaryota > Viridiplantae > Streptophyta > Pinopsida > Cupressales > Taxaceae > Torreya > Torreya grandis. The sequence goes on along the minus strand of JARHVA010000768.1, from coordinate 900,826 downwards.
GTTACTTTGTTGGGAATGGTTTTTTTTAATTTTAGAGAACATATAAAAAGATAAGTCAATTAAAAATTTTACAAAATAATTAGAATATAAAGAGGCTCACAAAACACTTTATGCAATATTAAAGAATTCAAATAATATCAGAAGTGATGAAGCTTCTTTATCATTTTTTATGCCCACCATTAAGTTATCCCTACCCACCACAATGTTTTGTCCTCTAAGCAATTATATCCCTATTTTAAAACACATCCATTAGCATGTTGTATGCCAATTTATTTTAAAGTGTAAGAATGCCTTTTCTAAACTCTTTAGTTATGATGTAAAGAGAGGGAACAAAGTGAATTTTTTGGGGAGGATTGGTGGATTATATTAATTCTTGTGGCAAATATCAAAGATTTTGAGTGTTTTAGAGAATGTTTAGAACCTCATTAAGGTTCTAGTGTCAAATACCTACTTATATGAGATCCAAGATGGGATTGTAAACAGAGAATGGAAGGATCTGTAGTCAGACAGAGATATGGAAGAAAACTGGATAAGATTGAAAGGCATGCTTCAGCTCCATAAAATAATTAGTAGGTAGGAGGAGGAGAATATATTTTCAAGCCTATATAAATCAAGTTAACAAGAATCAAAGAGACTAATAAATCTAGTTGTGTATCTTTATGGACTAGGAAGCTTTGCCTAGATATGAAATCTTTTTGTTGAGTTGGATGAGGCAATGATCTTAACTTTGGACCATATCTAAGAGAGAATTCAAAGGCCCTTTGAGAATACTAAAATGTGAATAAGATAGGTAACAATCAGCCCACCTGTTCATACAATGCTCATCAACCAATCAAATTTGGTACAAACAAATGAACCCTCTAGATATGGCTTGGTTCCTTCCTGGTAGTATGGATTGTGTATCAACTTGGATAACTTTTATGTTGGGAGAGAATAATAGATTAAAGTGTAAAATAATAAAATATCTCCTCCCCTAGTTTGTGTGGAATGAAACAAATGAAATAATTTTAGGACAAGACAAGTTTTATGTGTAGATACTTAAATTTAGTACTCGACATTTGGAAACATCAACTTTGGCACACTTTGACTTACCAGGACTTTGCATACAATTTTGAATCATGTTCACACTTTCCCCTATTCATCTACGCATCTATTGTCTTGGCTAACCTAGTTTATAAAATATGCATATTTAGGATCACCTTAATTTATGCAAGAATACTCTAGAATCCTAAATAGACTATTGCCATACCTCATATCATTGATTTTCACTCTCAAGGCAATACTGGCAATAGTCAGACAATTAAAATTTTCTTACATTTGTTTGTCTCTATCAATAGTGTCCATAAAAACTCTAAATAATGTTTAAAATGGGAACTCTTCATTAAGTTGGCCTAGATATATTTCATGGGTCGGTCATAGCAAGAAATATCAAAGATTCGTCTATAAATATGAATCAATCATATGGTCATATTTACTTGATCACTTTCTCATTTGTTAACTACTTGGAAATCATATTAAGAAATTAGTTACCACTCTCTTGAGATATTATCACAAAGGAATACACATCATAAAAACACTCAAAGGAGCATCCCTAGAGCCAATTCTAAACACAAATGTAGGTCAAATTTGGTTGTTGCTAAGTGTCAAAATTCAAACATTGCATTTCATCCTAACATGATTATGATGGTGCATACACACACACACACACACCTAATTGGAAGAATTATGTGTAGTTTGAGCCCTCTTTGGAGTATTGAAACATAGCTAGTGCTCAATCACTCAACAGGGAGTGGTTGGGGTTGTCCAACCCAACTTTATAAACCCTTTTTCAAGGGCTATCTTATGTCAAAAGTGTCATATGAATTTCAAAAAAAGGAGAAGCAAAATAAACATTATCACATAGGACTGGAGGCAAGCACACAACCAATAGGTAACCATAGGTTTGGGTGTAATAGTCTAAGGTGGCACAGACCTACATAATCAATTGGGATAGTACTATTAGAGCCTATTTAATACTATCATTATAGGGGATTGAGCTTCACCAGTAGGATTCGTGTAGGGTTTGAGCTTTTGTTTCATATTTCAAGTGGTTACAAAGCAGATACATAGTCATTTCAAGGACTGATAAGAATACAATGGATAATAAATATCATAAATCAACTATGTGCATCTCTTATCCATTGTTTTTTCAATTGCAAATATAGCAAGTGCAATATCAATCTACCAGTTTACATTTTAAATTATATGATTATTGCCTTATTTTACATAATTTAAATATTCATATTTTATTTTATTTAGATCACATAAATCACAAAATAAGTAAAACATATTGGTGAACCATATCATTGAATTGGGTAAGGAAAATGGTAGGTCTCTTCCACCTTAGGGTTTCATACTTTCTTAGGATTCTATATTTATCATGTCTCGACTTTCAGATTTGATTTCTAATTTCCCCTTATTTGCATAAGTAAAACACTAGCATAATTACAATGGATGTTAATAGTTTATATTTTTTGTTTAAGCTATGATTGTCATGATTGCGTGTTTCTTTCCTAAAATATACAAAATGTTTACAATTCATGCAATGAAATGGGTTAAATTTATCTACAATAAAACTAAATATGATATTAATAATAATGAATTCTTAGCTCTCCTTAGTAACACATATTGCATGCATATTTAATCTAAGATGATTTTGGTTACTACTCGATGGGAAAAGGCACATGTGACTCCTTTTGTTCCTTCTCCCCCTAGACCTCTTGGTAATGATAGCCACCATCCCTCCCCTATTATTTTTTTAAGGCTTATATTGGATATAGAGGTCCATGATATCACAACACCAAGAGGTAGGGTGCATGAACCTATAGGTTTTATTATGAATGTCAAATCTAAAATTTTTAGGGCTTGTGATTATAAAACTAAAACTTTCCAACCCATGATAAGTGGACTTAGTGTTACCAATAGTGATAAGACTCAACCCTTGAATGAACCTATTCATAGTGCCACCATTACTGCACATTGGATGCTTACCATGATGCGTTTGATAGATACAATGTAAAAACAAGTCCAAACCTTATCTTTAAAGGTCAAGTCACTTAAATATAAGATCACAAATGCTCAAACTCATGAGCATGCTACAATAAATTACATCACTAGCTCCCCATTTAAAAACCTATGGGTGTTAAAATATTTCATCTTCAATATGGTTTAAGAAACGAAAGACATATTTGACTAATGAATCATGAAATTGACATTAGCTTAATATACCTCTGAGTGATACTCTAAGGAATATGCTTTGAAATAAATTGATCATATTACCTCTTATGTGACCTATGAAAATCTCTAAATACTATTGTGCTTCTCATAGATTTCTCAAGCATCCCATGGATAAGTGACATGATTTTAAACATATAATAAAATAGCTTATTAATATTGGTGACCTTGCATTAGATATATCTATTAAAACACCATCGGATTCAAGCACACCTTCCAATATTGAGATATCAACTAAAATTATAGTTCCATTTCCCAAGATCAAACTACCAAAACAAGAGTTACCTAAATAAAATTTTCCTAAGAAAGAGGCTCTGAAGAAAAAAATTCTTAGACAATATGTACCTAAGAATACTAATGTTACAAATGTGATTTCTATGGTTGAAACCAAAACTTCTTCCTCATTCATATAACCTTTGATCATTATCCCTCACATAGATTGTAAGCAATGCACAAATGCCACGATTAACAATTATTGTGAAATTAACGTACATAGCATGACTCTTCTCAAATATTTTGGATATGACATTGAACAATTGAATAAGACTATTTTATCCACACCATTCACAATAAAGTCCATTGAATGGCCCAAAGTTCTTGTTGTCATGCATTTCATTATAGTCCTCGTTGATAATTCTTTGACCCAATATAATGATATACTATGAAACTCATGGATAATATGAATGGATGAAACACTTGAAAAAATCATGATCACCTTAAATTTGAGCTCCAAGGCAAGACTATTTCTATTTCAAAAGATGGAACATCTCCAGATCAAGAAGATCAAATGGAGACAATTTATTCAACTAGCGTTTGAGAAATGATGTCTAATTCTTCTACACATATGACCACAATTGGGGCACATGATATTGATGATGATGAATATATTGAAGAACAAATAAAATTCAATAAACCAATTTTAAAATAGGATGTGGTTAGGTATACATACCATACTGTAGATAGAGAAGATGATTGGGATGACATGTTTGAATTAGTGAATGTTGAAAATTATGACATATATGATAGAGGATCTTCATGTGTTCCATTAATGAGATCATCAATTAGTTGGGACATAACATAATTCAAATCAGAAAAAAATTAAAATTCCAAAAATATAAAGTTCAAATATATACATACATATATATATATATATATATATTAAAAAAAAAATCAAAACTAGCAACTATGTATGACATGCTTTTCTAGTATGCATAGTTTATTGTTGTTATTTTATCATATACATGGCGAGTTACATATCCAATTTCCATGCACATGTTTTTCATGGTATACATGAGTGGCATGCAGAACATACAAGTTACATATGATACATGGACATACATATGTGTGATATTATTTAGATCCAATGACAACCTTTCTACATTAATGACATGCCTACACTTGAGACATATTTGCATAATTATCAAGTTATATATTTGTATATTGGTTCATTGATCATAATAAACTATTATACATGACTTGCTCTTGCTCATACTTTATAGAATGCTATTTTCTATGGATATTGTGTTTTTCTATATTGGATGACATTGATTGATTATGTGAACTAACATTGCTTGCTTTATGTGTACTTGATTTTGATGGTATTACATTTCCTAATCTTCAATGTCTGTTATAATGCATGTTCTATGAGTGCACTAATTTTGTTTTGTTACGTCATACATATGTTGTGTCAGAAGATCTACTAGTCCCACTCATTGTCATGTTATCTATGTCAAGTAAAGTCACGTTTTAAGTGCTTATGTGCTTCTTGATCATGATATTGTGTGCACGTGTGGGGTTACTTATATGATTTTTGTTAATCTTGGTGATATGATTTATATCACGTATAATTATATTGTGTGTGATTCCATGATTTATACCATGTAGTTACTGCAATGCTTATTACTTCATGCCTAATTGATATATCTACTTGACATGACAATTGTATGCCCATTTCCTTAGATTACATGTTTGATGTGTAATTGAATGATCAAATATTTACATGATGACATATATTGTCATGTTTTTACACATAATTTACATGATTAAATTTTTATAAATAAGATATCATGCACATATTTATTTTGAGATGAGTGATTCACATGCTCCATCCCTCATATCAAAAGGGGAGCATATAGTGGGCTTGTCTTAGAGATTCAATCCATGAAAAATAGATAGTTCATACTTTGAATCATATTACATGATTTAGATAAGAAATTTTGAGTAAATTAAGGCATATGTGAGGCATTCTAAATGATTGTAAAGAACACGTAGGATATTCTATGACATTCTAAGATAGATTATATGGGTCAGATTGAGTAGATTGACATATATTATATGATATTATGATAGACAGATGATGGAATTTTATATCACTTTAAGGTAATGATGGATCATATTTGGGGCATAATTATTATCCATGCAAACACTTTTCTATTTCTATGTTGTGTATTGATATGGAATGGTAGTACTATGTAAGCACTTTGGATCTAAAATTTATCTATAACTATTGATTTGGAATTTCAATTTACATAAAAACCTATTTCAAGGTTTCACATTTACATACCATGTAATGAAATTGCTTAGATGATTCAAAATAATAGAATTATATATCACATAATTAAGAGCAGAATAAATAGATCCACAACAATAATTATCGAAAGAGTAGAATACTGGAATATTATGACCAAACCACTTTGAGGGAGAAATATCCAAAATAATGCAATAAGAACATAATTCATAATACTATAATAAAATACTAACCACTACCTCCTATATATACTCTACTTAGCTAAGGTTATTCCATAGGTCGACCATACTAAGAACATAGAAAAATGTAACAAGATAATATGAAAGTGTATAAGCCACAAGACGGCCACACATATCCCTAGATGAACTATAAGTTAAGGATATAGCATGCCCCTCCCCTTAAAAATAATGTTGTCCTCAATTTTGAATCAAACAAAGATGTTTTAAGAATGCTTCATCCTCCCATGTTGCATCTTCAGAATGCATGTTCTTCCATTTGATCAAATACTCCTTAATGGCTCTAGTCTGCAGTTGCTTAGTACACATGTGAAGGATGTCTAATTACCTTCTTCAGGGAAGATACATGGAATATTGGATGTATGCGAGTGGATGGAGGTAATTCCAGCTTATAAGCCACACTATTAATTTTATGTAAGATCTAATAAGGGCCATAATACTTAGGTGACAAATTTTTATCCCTTTTCTATTACTTTTAAGACATCTACTTATATGGCTAAAAATTCACAAAGACCTAATCTCCTATGATAAAATGCCACTCACTGCGGTGTTGATCTGCTTGTTGCTTCATTCTATTTTATGTCATTGCTAAATTATCTCACAAACTAACTAACACCTCTTGTTGATGGTGAATGTGTTCCTCAATAACTCGAGCCTTATGATGCACTACCAAAGATGAATTGCTTGATGGGGGGGGGTGATACCCATACAATTACACAAAGGGATACATCTTGGAATAAGTGTGAAAAGAAGTGTTATACCACCATTCAACAAGTGGCAGCCAATGAACCCATTTGTATTATTTATCAAAAAAATAATAATGAAGATACCCTTATAGACATTTGTTGACTACCTCTATTTGTACATCAAATTTAGGATGATAAGCTGAGCTATGAGCCAATAGGGTGCCCAAACATGCAAATAATTCAATCCAAAAATTACTAGTAAAAATGGGATCTTGGTCACTTACAATGATATTTGGAGTACCATGCAATTTTGAGTTGTGTTGATAAAAGTAGAAGCTATTGTAATGAACAAAAATGAGCATACTTGGGGATTCGATCTAAAAGTTACAACTACCATGATAACATTAAAACCCTCAAACCATGGTAACCCCATAATGAAATCCATGGAAACCTCTTCCCAATGTTGGCTAGGGATGGATAAAGGCTATAAAAGACCTACGATCTTAATCGTTTAACCTTTATTTTTTTGACATACCATACATTCAACCACATATTTATAGACATACCCCTTGAGTCCTTCCCAAAATAAATCCTGCTTCATTATATGATATGTTTTCAAAATTTTGGATGACCTCCAAGTGGAAATGCATGAATATCCTGAAGAATTTGATGTTGTGAGGAGAGAATGCTTACAAAGGTATAATATATATTTATACCATAATGTGTTCCTCTTACATGTAAAGTTTTTAGATTTTTTAGAACCCTACTGGAGATTTTGAATTAAATATTTGGTAGCACTGTCATTCTCCCATTTAGATCTTGCTTTCTGTAGCCAACCTACCTGCCACATTGTCATGGAACATAACAATGCCTCAATTGATTCATCCTGTTAGGAGAGGGCATTTGCCACCACATTCTCTTTTCCTTTCTTATACACTATTTCAAAATCATACCCTAAAATTTTAGTCACCCATCTTTGATGTTATTCAAATGACAATCGTTACTCCAAAAAATATTTAAGGCTATCATGATTAGTCCTTACTTGAAAGTGACAACTCATTAGATAAGGTCTCCATTATTTCAATGCATACATAATAGTCATCATCTCTTTCTCATAGATTGGTTTGAGCCTATTTTTCCCTTCAATTGACAACTTTCAAATGTCAGTGGTCTACCTTCTTTCATGATTACAACCTCTTTATGTCATACTCCACAACAATTTTTTTTGAAAAATCAGGAGTAGTCAAAATTAGAGTTATGTACATAGCCATTTTCAACTATTCAAATGTCGTAGCCACTGAATAGGTTCACTGGAAGGAGTCTTTCTTCAATAGAGAGGTGAGTGGGGCTACAATGTTGGGAAATAAATACCAGAAGCATACACTTGATTACCAAACAACTTAACATGCGGAAATAACCAGAATCAACAAGTAACTAGAATTCAAAAAATAACACATGATATGAGAGACAATACACAACTTGTATTAAAACTCTATTAGAAGAAAATACAACAAAGAAGGCTACCACATTTCTTCTTCCTTACACACCTCTAGGGCTCCCACACCTCTAGGACATAAACAATAAATCTTCCCTCAAAGCTCTCTCCCTTAGGTCCCAACACCCAACTCAAACATAGAGTTGGTGTTCACCTCCAGTGCTCCATGCACACCACAAGTGCTCCACGCACTCCACAAGTACACAAACGTACTTCAAGTAGATCTCTCCTGAACCTACAACAACCTGCACCTCAATAGACCTTACTTATGGAAGGATCTTCCTTGCCTTCCTCTTTGCTCTCTATGAGTACCCACTGTACTCCAAGTAGATCTCACCTGATTCTGCTCCCTGTTGTGTTGCTATCCTATCTGATCTTGCACACCTGTAAATCAATCTGGTTTTGCACACCTGTGAACCTTGACCTTGCACACACATACACCTGCAAATCAATGATCTTACTTACCATGTAGGTCTCCTATCATAGCCATGCTCACCTGATGACCAAGATCATACATACATGAAGAACCCTGTTGATTCTCCAATCCAGCACCCACACTTGGTACTGTGGCACTAGGAGGAACACACCATTGCTCTCCTCACACACAGAAGGAGCTTATATTATTGCTCTCTTACTCTCTAGCACAAGTTTACGATACAACCAATGAGTCTCTTAAATAGATCTCATGCAAACAATAATTAGACACCTAATTACAATAATTAGATCCACAGCTTCTAGTCTAAATTTGGCTCTTGACATGCAAACACTTGGTTCGTTAGCTAACTGCCTATAACATACTCAATCCGAACCACACAGGTGACCGACGTCGGTCCCTGTTTGCCTGGGGGCTGCCGACGCCGGCCGACTTCTGACCGACGTCGGTTGCTCTCCTACCTTATCTTGTCAACGTCGGTTGGCCTGACCGACGTCGGTGTCTGTGACACTCTGCAACCCTTCGCAACCTCCTTCCCTGCTTGCATTAGTGAAGCTTTTAGCTCCACAACCTAACATACAATGCTACCATAATTATTGACAAACTTGTGATAGTAACCAATTAGCTCCATTAATCCTCAATTTTTTTAAGGTCTTGTGACCTGTTGTAGACACTTAAAATCAAACACTTTGTGTTGATTTTAATCATCCCTAATTTTTTAAATTGCCATTCATCATTAATATTCATCATCACTATTCATGGTTTACTATCCACATCTTTATTAAGTTAATTAATCCAAATTAATTAACTAATTCTTCCATAATCAAAAATTCCATGGATTTTTACATATTCACAATTTTTATAAATCCAAAAATCTAATTTTCCTCACCTCATGAGGTCATCTTCGACTCCATTTCTATTTCCAAATTTTAAAGATGCCCTAGGCCCTTCCTTCCCCCCATCATTGGAATTTTATAATATTATCTTCCTCATCTTTTCAATTTAATAATCCATCTCATTTTCCAATCAATCTCATGTACTAATTTTATTTTATATCTTCCTCCCAAATGAATTTTATATTAATTTGTGAGTCCAACCAGGTGTGCCATTATTTAGACAAGGATTTGATGTACTAGAAGAAGAGCCAACTTGTATGATCATAAATAAAACAAACATTAGAACATCAAAACATCTAGTACCCCTCTACTGGGGGTGAGCAAGTACAAATTGAAAGAAGGAATGCAAACAAGAAAACAATGAATTATTTTTAAGGTGTTTTTTGTTTTTAATGTTCTAATTTTTGTAGGTTAGATTTTCCTAAAGATCACACAGAAACACAAAAAAAAATTACTAATTAGTTTGATGCAAGACCTTGGTCAAAGAAGTGGTGTCAAAATGAATTATCTTATTTCACATTTTAATTTGGGCACTAAAATGAATCCACACTTCAAACTTTGGTTTTAAAAAAAATTATTCATTTTTTTTAATGTTCTTTAATTCCTTGCAAGTTTTACTTGAAGTGTGTTTTGTGAAGAAGTTTTGCGCGTATGCTCTCTGTTAAGGTGTGGAGCTAAAAGCTTCAACTATTTGTAGACACAAGAAAAGGATGCTGAAGAACCAGAGCCACCGACATCGGCAGTATGACCGACGTCGATCAGATGCAGTGGAGAAGGAGACCGGCGATGGCAGGGAGTCGGCCGACGTCGGCAGCACCAGACAAGCAGGGACCGGCGTCGGTCGCCTGTGTATTTTCAGAACTGCTGTTGACAAACAGTCAGTTAAGTGAAGTGAGTGTTTGCATGTCAAATGACTAATTATAGTCACGAGCTGCGTGTCTAATTATTGTAACTTGAGTTCTATTTTTGTAAGCATGGGATCCTATTTAAAGACCCATAAGGCATGTATTGTAATAATTCTAAAGAAGGCAAGTAAAAGCATTGAAGCTAGCAAGGTCAAGGAGATCAGCTGAAGCATTCAAGGAGGGATAGCAACTCAGGTTGTTATTGAGTTGGTTTTGTGTTGAGCAAGAGAGAGAGGGAAGAAGGTCTTGAGGTGTGGCAAGCCTTTGAGGTGGAGGAAGAAGTGGCATCTTCCTTATTGTATTTTCTTCTAGTAATATTTAATACAAGAGTTTGTATTGTCTCTCAAATTCTTTGTTGTCTCAAGTTTCTAGCTACTTTTTCATTCTGGTATAATTCCGTGTTTAATTGCTAATACGAGAAGTAATCATATGTGCTCTAATTGGTAGAGCCAGATTCCCTGACAAGTGGTATCAGAGCTACAATTTGCAGGAAGCAGGGTATTGTTTTTTGATTACAGGTCATTCACAGGGTTTTCTGATTGAGTGGGAGTTCAGCAATGGCAGAAGAAAGTAGGCTACGAATGGAGAAGTTTAATGGCAAGAATTATCAACATTGGATGATGCAGATTGAGGACTATCTGTATCAGAAGGATTTGTACTTACCATTGGGTGGGGTTGCATGCAAGCCCACATATATGAAGGATGAAGAATGGAGTGTTCTTGATCGAAAGGCTCTCGGTTCCATAAGGTTGAGCCTTGCATCATCTGTGATTTCTAGCTTATCACAGTGCAAGACAACGAAAGAGTTGATAAAGTCTTTGGTGAATTTATACGAAAAGCCCTCGGCTTCTAATAAGGTATATCTTATGAAGCAGCTATTTACTTTGCAAATGCAGGAAGGTGGATCGGTACATACTCATCTCAGTGATTTCCATGGTTTGGTAAACCAACTAGCTTCAGTCAATATTGTTTTTGATGATGAGGTAAAGGCTCTCTTGATTTTATGTTCTTTGCCTGAAAGTTGGGACGATTTGGTTATGGCAGTAAGTAATTCTGTATCTGCTTCTAAAATCTTAAAAGTTGATGATGTTGTGAGTGTGATCTTGAATGAAGAAATACGCAGGAGAAGCACAGGTGAATCATCAGGGAATGCTCTAAGTGCAGAAAGTAGGGGAAGGCAAAAGGAGAAGGTTGAGCAAGGGAAATCAAGGTCGAGAAGGAGACCCGAGTCCAAAGGTATTACCTGCTGGTTTTGTGGAAAGAAAGGACATACGAAGAAGGAGTGTTGGTTGAGAGATAAAGAGAACCAACATGCAGGAATGGAAGAAGCAAAGGATGCAAATATTGTGATGCAAGACGCTCTCATACTTTCTTCGGATAGTCAGGTAGGATCATGGATTTTAGATTCTGGTTCATCTTTTCATGCATCCCCAAACAAAGATTTGTTCTATGAGTATGAACATGGAGACTTTGGAGTGCTCTATTTAGGGGATGGTACGCCTTGTCAGATAGTTGGCAAAGGGAAAGTGCAGCTGAGATTGCAGATTGACAGCACATGGGTGTTGAAAGAGGTCATGCATGTTCCAATTCTGAAGCAGAGTCTAATTTCTGTAGGAAGGTTGGGAGATGAGGGATGCAGAATAACCCTCACAGCAGATTCTTGGAAGGTTACCAAGGGAGCACTTATTCTAGCAAGAGGTAAGAAAGTAGGTACTCTTTATCTACCTACTTGTATTACTGATTCTACTTCTGGTGTAGATTCGAAGATGTGGCCTAATAGGCTTGGTCACATGAATAAGAAGGGAATGGAAGTTCTTGAATCGAAAGGTATGTGTTCAAATTTGGAAAGCATATATAGAGTTCATTGCAAAAAGAGGAAATTTGATGCTTTTGACAAGAACAAAGAAGCCTTGGTGTTTATGGAGGAGATGAAGGACAGAGATCAGTCACATGGGCTGAATAAATCTGAGCAGGGCAGCATGGACAGAGGTTTGATCCAAGAAGAGCTCATAGATGAAAATTTCATCACTTACAGGAACACACAGACACCGATGTCGGTCGCTTGGCACCGATGTCAATCATCCAGATACCAACATCGGCCATGTGCAGACCAGCAGGGTCGGTAGGTTGGGCAGGAGAAGTCCGACATTGGTCATAAGGACTGACGTCGGTAGGAGGGACACCGGCGTCGGCCAGGGAAACGACGTTGATAGTCAGGGTCAGTGCAGGGAATCGATATCAGTCGAGAGCAGACTGGGAGATGGCTGAGATCGGTCACTAGAACGGATGGTGGGTGAATTAATAAGTCTCAAACACCCATGTGGAGGTCAGGAAAGGTATGTGAACCTCATATTCATTGTTCACCTTCTTTATATTGCTTACTGATAGTCATGAACTAGGAAGATGGAAGAAGCAATGCAGGTAGAATCCAGAAACAATGGGAGCTTGGCATGGATGAGGAGTGTGAGTCCTTGGGGAACCAAACAGGTATTTGTTGGTAGTGTTGTCAGCTAGAAGTAAGCACTGGATAGAGGGATGGATTCCCGTTTTAGAGAAGAGAGTGGATGGACACATGAGACAGAAGGCTATGGTATATGGTCTTGAGTAGGCTACAGAACAATGGAGGTTTGACCATTGTATTTTATCTTTACCAGGTTGGATAATATTAGCTACATTATCCTGTTACTGTATTGTGTTACTTGTTGCAGGGTTTCATATACAGGGAGTTTTCTAAGCTAAGGGTAGAGTTGGTTCAGAAGTATGTCATGGAGAATTTGGGAGCAGCAAAATTCTTGTGGCATAAGATACAGGTATTGCATCACAGGTTTACGTGGTGGTTGGTCTTCAAGAGTGACATTGAAGAGGGATACAGAGCCTAAGGAACAAATAGATGGTGTACAGGTACATGTATAAGTTGCAGCTATTTATCTCCAAGTGGGAGATTGTTAAGGTGTGGAGCTAAAAGCTTCAACTGTTTGCAGACACAAGAAAAGGATGCTGAAGAATCAGAGCCACTGGCATCGGCAGTATGACCGACGTCGATCAGATGCAGTGGAGAAGGAGACCGGCGATGGCAAGGAGTTGGCCGACGTCGGCAGCACCAGACAAGTAGGGACCGACGTCAGTCGCCTGTGTATTTCCAGAACTGCTGTTGACGAACAGTCAGTTAAGTGAAGCGAGTGTTTGCATGTCAAACGACTAATTATAGTCACGAGCTGCGTGTCTAATTATTGTAACTTGAGTTCTATTTTTGTAAGCATGGGATCCTATTTAAAGACCCATAAGGCATGTATTATAATAATTCTAAAGAAGGCAAGTAAAAGCATTGAAGCTAGCAAGGTCAAGGAGATCAACTGAAGCATTCAAGGAGGGATAACAACTCAGGTTGTTATTGAGTTGGTTTTGTGTTGAGCAAGAGAGATAGGGAAGAAGGTCTTGAGGTGTGGCAAGCCTTTGAGGTGGAGGAAGAAGTGGCATCTTCCTTATTGTATTTTCTTCTAGTAATATTTAATACAAGAGTGTGTATTGTCTCTCAAATTCTTTGTTGTCTCAAGTTTCTAGCTACTTTATCATTCTGGTATAATTCTATGTTTAATTGCTAATACGAGAAGTAATCATATGTGCTCTAATTGGTAGAGCCAGATTCCCTGACACTCTCCTTATTTGGGTGACTAAAAAATGTGATAATTCTTAGTCATTTTATCCTGAAGATTTGTTAGTCCAAATGATACCTTCCATGCTTTTATTTAAGGCATTGTAATTGAGATTTCATCACCTTCTTGCAAGCCTCATAGGGCGTGGCTACAGATAATTGATATCGCAGTGTACATACCAACCTTGTACATCTGATGACATATACAAATGGAAGACATTTTTCATTACATCCAAGTGTCATTCCCCAGGGAGAATCACATGAAAGTAAGAGGAAACCCTATGCCTAGCCATTAGACATCATCTTCAAAGAATCTAATTTTACCAGCACTGCTACTTAGAAGGAAATGCTGGTATGGTCATGGTGGGGACAAGACCTCTCCCATGGATTGCCCGATTTGGTTTTCTTCTTCGACGTATTTTTTTACCCACATATTGCCTATTATGGGTTGTATATAGGGACCATCTAGATAGCCCATTGAAAAAAATTAGATGCCTCTTTTTACCATGAATCATACATTAACGTAGGGGTGCAAAAGTAATAGCCCCTAAAGTTCACCTTTATCATATGAATTTTGAGAGAAAAGGGGGGCCTAAAAACCCTACCAATAATTGAAGTAATTTATTTAATGAACTTTAAACTTTATAATCCTCTCTTAAGGCAAGTGTTTCAAAAGGTTCAATGGATGTGATGCAAACCTGAGTTAGTATTTAAAGTGTCTTGTAATGCTTGTGTGTTGTTGCTTGATTGTTGTGTGGAAACCTTGTTTAAAATTGAGACCAAATTAAACCAACCAAGTCCAAATCCAAAACCATTTTTATACCCACACAATGAAGCATTACTTTGCCAAAATTTTGGGTCAAATAATAGTTACATGTCCAAACTTGGTTCAAATACCTACATTTATTATCCAAACCACGTCATTAGGCTACCCAATTTAAACCAAAGTCTTGTGCAAATATGAAAATTTACACTTCAAACCAATTCAACATCATGCCCAAATTCTCATCTAAACCATGTCTATTTGTCGTCCATTTGGTTCTGAATCTAGTTCCAATCCAAAGTCTAATTTTGATACCAGTTCCAAAGCCAAAGTATTAATTCATGTGCCAAACTATGCCAAACTTAACATTGATAGAATTATTCCATTTGAAATTTGCATTGACATACCCAATTTGAACATTCGATGTCTATCAAAGTCAAATTCCACTTCAAATTATGTACCAAACTAGTTATGTGCAAAGCCATTCAATGTCAAAGCAATTTCATATTGAACCATGTACCAAACCAATTTTGTACCATTATGAACCAATTATATACCATACCAATGCAATTTTGTACCATGCCAATATATTTATGTACCATTCCAATGCAATTTTGTACCATTCTAGTCTAATTTGAATAAATTATATGCCGATCAAAACCATTTCTTATCTTTTCATTCAATCTCCTGCACTTTTTGGTGGGGAATGACAAAGTCATATCATCCATCCTTTCTTTCATTTGAATACTATATGTGCCAATGCGACCTATTTGGGGCCAATCCAAGTAATACCATTTATATCAATTCTAGCTGATGTTGATCTACCCTTTTGGGGAATTTTTTAATCTATGCCAATTTACCCTTTTTGGGGCCAATCAAATCGAGACAATTTTGACCAATTTCAACCTATTCCAATTCACCATGTTTGGGGTTAAATCAAATCAAAACCATTTCAACCAATTCCAATATATGCCAATTCACCTTGTTTAGGAGCCAATCAAATCAATACCATTTTAACCAATTCCAATTTGTGCCAATTTGTCTTGTTTGGGGCCAATCAAATCAATACCATTTCAACTTATTCAATTCTATGCCAATTATCTCTTCTTTGGGCCTATTCTAATTTGTACCAAGACCACCCTTTTTGGGGTCAATTTTATTCCAATCCATTTCCCCTTGCATGTATCCTTGTTTGGGGGCATTAGTCCAAGGTTCATCTGAGTCATGGCGTCTCACATCTAACCAGCCATTCTACATCAATCTTACCTACCAAATATGTCATCTAGTATAGTTCATGAATAAGAATAATTTGATCAACAATTATTTGACAACAAGGATGAATATCTTGTTATATTATGGAAAATGGGTGTTAAACTTCTAGATGGATTTCTTATAGAGTACTTACACTATTTGATTAGAGATCCTAAAGATACACCACAACAAAGCCAACAATCCAAACCTAGTATGTCATTACCCCTCCAAGGGCCAAGTGTGTCCAAGTTTGATAGCTACTCTATCAAAATATGTCATGATCCCCTTCTTAATCACGATCAGATAGTCCACTTCCAAAGCAATTTCAAGATATTCAAACCATTAACAACATTTTTGCTGAATCATCCATCTTTTATCAAGTCCAAACCATTTATGATCCACCTGTATTTGATGAAGAACTTCTCTTTAACATAGGACCTATATTTGATTAGCCTATATTTGAAGAACCTATTTTTTTTGATCTAGAGCCCTTTATTCATCCATTTCCAAATATTCATAATTTCTAAACATTTCCTCATTCCAAAGTCTCCATTTCCAAGTGAAAGTTGAACAAGGTACTTGTGGACAATATTAAATCAGAATCAGGTTCCATTTTAGAATCAATATCAAAGTTGAGTTCCATTTTGTAACCAATATTATATTTAGCATCAGCAGAAGAATCAATGTTAGTCTCAACATCGGGTTCAGATCCTCTTGAGTCAGAATTAGCTTCAGAATCAGAAAATATTGATGCATGTTACGACATTAGCTCCACATTTCCAAACATATCCAATTGAAAGCATTTGTGATTCTTACATAGTTTTTGAGAATGTTTCCTTCAACATCAACAAAATTTCTCTTAGTAGCCTCTACGATAATTGTGTTGCCTTTTCCCCTTATATTTCCATTACACATGCCTTTACCATTGATTAGCTTAGTTATTATATTGACATTCCACCTCCCACAAATGTTTATTGGGACTGACATAATCACACATTGTTGAACTACATCCATGGTGACATTTTAGTGGCAAAATTTATTGGGAAGCAAGACACTATCAAAGCAAAAAATCAATCTCCTAGTGAAACCTTGTTTAAGGCACTAGGGGAAAATCAAAGCTTAAACTCAACATCTTCTAGTGAAAACTTATTTGAGGCACTAGATGATAAGTAAAACAAAAAATCAGAAGCCTTTAGTGAAATCTTTCTTAAGATACTAATGGATAATCAAAATGATTTATCAACATCCCTTAGTGAAACCTTACTCAAGACACTATTGGACAATTCAAATCATAAAAATCAAGATAATTTATTGGTGAAAACCTCTCTGAGCCACCAATAATTGAGAAAATCAATTTTCCATCATGTGATGAAGACATTATTGAAGTTCATATTGGCCCCACCATAACCAAAGACAAGTCTAATCTAGAATCAATAATAATGTGTGTGACTATAAATCCCAATTTTCATTTATCCACCAATCATTATACATTCTAGTCACATCATATTTTTCATTATTTAACTATATCATTTATCCCATTCCTACCCTTATTCATCCTTCCTGGAAACACTCTTTTTCAAAGAGGCTACGAAGACATATTGTTTAGAGGTTTAAAAGAAGCATAATCAATAATTAATGAAGATCATAACAACATTAGTGCAGTTCAAAACACGAATAAGATTCAGACAAAGTAATTATTTTGAGCAGGCATTGGTTAGACAATAAAGGGTCCACATTATGCATTTTTTAATCCTTCATTGAGTTGAGGTGATAAAATAAATAAATAAATAAAATAAAGAAATCAAAAGATAAAGATAAATAATTCGTCTAACGGTGAAAACCATGTCTATGGTGCCTTAGACAAGTACCATGATGAAAACCAAGTTTTTGACATCATGTGTAAATAATTGTTTTAGATTAAGGTAAAAACAGGTTTTGAAGGGGCCCCGAAACCCTATACATCAAAAGAGAGATAAACCTTAAGCACAACCAGGTTACAAAAATAACCTGAAACCGGCAAAAGCAAGACCAGGTTAATCAGGAACCTGAAAACAATAGTCAAGAGTAGGACAAACTGCTGGCAAAACACAAAACAGACATTCAGCGGACGGGATCAGCACCCATCAAAACCTCCAACAAAAAGAGGTATTTTAAAAACTTACTTTTTTTACAAGACCGAAGTTTCATATCTAGAGGGGGGACCAAAGGCTTAGACTTCTTCCTCTTAACTGCTGTCCAACCATCCTCTAACTTAGCTGCCTCAGCAACCCAAGCCTCAAAAGTCCATGATCCATGAAGCCCCGGGGACACAGATGCCTCAGCAAAATCCTTTTGAAAACCAACCAACGTCTGGCTCCTAGGAGAATCCTTCAAAATAGGGGGAGAGACCACAACCTCCTCAATAATTGGTTCAGAGAGATCACATAATCCAATCTCCACAGAACCTTCAACAGGATCTTTCACCATCGGAATCTCCCTATCCGTCGGCTCAGAATGGATACTATTTTCATTCTCATTCTCTGAATCAGTCAAATCTTCCTCGAGTTGTTTAGCTATATAATGTTCAGAAGCAGCTTCAGACCACCAAGAAGGTGATCTTCTGGATTTAGATTTGTGTAAATAATTGTTGTTTGCAATTATCTTAGCACTTGGGGGCATCCCTATTTACATTATTGGCCATTGCCATTCCATTACCATTGCAATCCATTTTATCCATTTAATTCTATTTAGCCTAGCCCATCTTATTGTGACCATTAGTCTTCCCGTCTTGACCTTGTTACAAAAGTAGAAGGTATATTAAGACTTATTTGGGAAACATTTTTGGACTATTATTTGTGCGATACTTTGATGACTAGACACATTTGGTTCTACATGACATGGTCATTGGATATTCCTAGTCCTTCACCTCATTGTCATTCATTACTATTCAACCCTTGCCAAATCTTATGCCATTTATTTTACCATTATTTCATTCCTATTTTCCACCCTATTATTGATCCGTAGTTCAAGCCCTATGGGTGGAACTACATTGACTTGAGGTCCATTTAGACTATGTAGGTAACGCTCAATTTTTTAGGTTAGCTTGGTCACCCCTTTCTTATGTCTCATTATTTTAAGAGCAACCATTATCTAACCCTCTTGCCATTTTTGTGAGCTTGTTCCTTTCCAGGCTCTTGTCCTCTTGCAAGTTATTTTAATTTATTGATTCATAGTTCAAACACTATGGATGAAACTATATTCAGTCGAGTTCCATATGGACTATGTAGGCAATGCTCAGTTTTTAAGGTCAACGCAGTCACCCCTTTCCCACGCTCTCATCATTTTGTGAGCAACCATTAACTAATGCTTTCACTATTTTGTGAGAAACTATTATCTAACACTCCATTTTGTGAGCTTATTTCTTTCGAGGCTCTTGTCATCTTGCAAGTTATTTTAAGCTATTGATCTATACTTTAAACACTACGGGTAGAACTACATTAAACTGAGGTCAATTTGGACTATGTAGGCAATAGTCTGTTTTTGAGGTTAGTTCGATCACCCCTTTCTTATGCTCTCATTTTTTTGAGAGTAACCATTATCTAATGCTTACACCATTTTATGAGCTTGTTTCTTTTCAGGTTCTTGCCCTTTTACAAACTATTTTAGTCTATTGATTCATTTTTAAAACTATATAGTGGAAATACATTGACCCGAGGTCCATTTAAAATATGTAGGCAATGCTCAATTTCCAAGGTCAGCTTGGTCACACCTTTCTCATACTCTCACCATTTTGAAAGCAATTTAAGTCATGCTTTTGCCATTTTGAGACAATCTAAGCCATACTCTCATTGTTTTATGAGTTAAAATATTCTACATCTCGTAATCCTCCATTGAGTTGAGATGCCAAAAATTCAAATATTCTACAAATCCTAAAAATCAAAATAGGCTTACAATCTCGTTAAGAGATATAAAGCCGCTTAATTCAAAAACATTTATCTTATTCTAAATCTAGTCAAAATCCCTAATTCACTCCTTTTAAGTCTTAAACCATTGTTGGGATGTGTCTTTCCCAAATCTTCCCTACTAAGGCAATCTCATTATTGGTTCCAATTATTTTATCCACCTAGAGATGTGTCCTTTCCTTGCATGTATCCTTGCTTGGGGGCACCATCTATTTATCATTATCATTGAGCCCTCATGTGTGGATTTAGACTTGGTTAAACAACAAGATGCTTTTTGTTGTTTTTATTTTCAATTTTGTGTGTGTGTGTTTACTTATTTATTTCCTTTTTTATGTTGTTGCCTTGACTCAGTCCATTGTACCAATAGGGTCATCATCATGGTGCTTCATATCACACAATTGTACTTGAGTCAATCCATTGGCATTTGTTAACATTATCATCATGGTTTTTATCATTGGTGTGTTGTTATAAATTGTCTATTGGATAGGGGGTCAGTACTTATGCACATTACAATGAGGTCATCATGGTGTTTTATATCATGGTGCATACTATTTCATGCTACATCAAAAATCTAAATCTAGAAGTCTACTTGGTAATGCTACAATGCAAAATCTCCTTGTTCACTAAATCTCCATAAACTAGACCATATGGTTGATTTATATGCTCCTCGTGATACATCTAATCATATACAAATAATCATGATCATTCTATTAACATTCTTCCACTCTAATCACATTATTCTTCAATCATTATCTTGTTCTTTTGATTATCATTTATCTTATCACTTTGACCATTCACATGTGCATAGTTTTTTGCGGCTTCTTCATCTTTGAAAAGTCATTATACTATTGTACCTACATTTGCATCGCTCCTCTCATTTTTAATCTATGTGACAGGTTAAATCTTTGAGTTATTCTTGCCAATCAATTAGTTAACCATTTAGATCATTTAACAATGAAATCCGTCTTACTAGGGAAAATCATTTGGACCTATCAATTATTACATTTGTTCTACTACGAAAATCTATTTCCATATATGTACCATTATTTTTAGGACCCTGTATCTTCATTTCTCCGTATTGGGTCAAATTCTTCTAAATCCAAGCATGTAACTTTTCACCCTATTTGGGGCCAATTAAAGTGTGCCATTTGTTTTGAGATGCATCATTCCCACTTCTCCCCATCTTATGGCCAACTTTTATTTATTTTTCTTAACCATTATGATCAAAGTGTGCAAGTATTAGCTCACGTGGCTTAATTTTGCCCATGGGTTAATCTCTTCTCCCATCATAGCTTCTTCCTCTATTTTTTGAGAGCCCATCCATGTCGTGCATGCCCTCTCAAGGGGGCATCATAGGTCGTTAATTATTTCTTCATCTAATATTTTAACAACTTTTTCATTCTTTGAAAATTTATTACTTCAATTATGTCTTGCAATGACTTCTCAAAGAGGGGCAAAATGTAGACACTTAAAATCAAACACTTTGTGTTGATTTTAATCATCCCTAATTTTCTCTAATTACTATTCATCATCACTATTTATGGTTTACTATCCACATCTTTATTGAGTTAATTAATCCAAATGAATTAACTAATTCTTTCTTAATCATAAATTTCATGGATTTTTTAATATTCACAATTTCTATAAATCCAAAAATCTAATTATCCTCACCTCATGATATCATCTTCCACTCCATTTCCCTTTCCAAATTTCAAATATGCCCTAGGCCTTACCAAATTTTATATTATATCTTCCTTATTTTCCACTCAATCTCACTAACTAATTTTATATTATATCTTCCTCCCAAATGAATTTTATATTCATTTGTAAGTCCCACATGTTCTCCACTCTAATTTTTAATTTAAGATTACTATTTTAAATTAAAAATTATCTTTTATTCTCATGCCTTGATTCTCATCTCAAGATGAATGGTTCACATTCATTTCAAAAGTCTATAAATTAGAGGTTCTTCCTCCAATTTAGACAAGCTTCTCTATTCTAAACTTACTAGTTAGGAATCATTCTATGAGCTTCAATTTTTTCAACATTTTCATCAATATTTCATGCCAAGCTAAAGCCAACAATCAAAGTGAACAAGGAGAGATGCTTCCCATAAGTAACTAGCATTTCCAAAGACTTTTAGCTCACAAGTCAAGCTCAATCCTACTTCAATCGATTGGTAAGAAGATAAATTATAAGGTAATATTTATTATTTTCTTGTTTGCATTCCTTCTTTCAATTCATATTTGAGCACTCCCGAGAGAGGGCTACTATATATTTTGATGCTCTAATGTTTGTTTGATTTATGATCGTACAAGTTGGCTCTTCCTCTAGTACGTCAAATCCCTATCTACACTTGCCACTCCATCATTACTTAGATATTTTTAGGATCAAATTTCACTCCTTCATGTGAAATAATATGACCCAAGTACTTCACTCTTAGACACCAAAAGCAAACTTGGAAGGTTTGGCATAAAACTAATGTTGTTCCAAAACTGAAAGTACCTATTTCACAGGGTTCAAATAGTCTTCCCAATTTTTATTGTGGATGAGGATATCATAAAAAAATACTAATACAAAATTTCTCAAAAATGGCCTAAAAATAGTATTAATCAAACTCTAAAATGTAGATGGTGTATATTTGAGGTCAAAAGGCATGACCATAAATTCATAATGGCCTTCATGAGTTTTGAAAGTTGTTTTAGGTATGTCCTTAACATGGATGTGAATATGATGATACCTAGAGCAAAGGTGTAACTTGGTAAAATAAATGGCATCATGAAATTCATCTAAAAAATCATCAATTATTGGAATAGGGAACTTATATTGAATGGTGTACTTATTGAGTTATATATAGTCTGGGCACATCCTCCAACTGTCATGCTTCTTTCACACCATGACCACTAAGGAGGAATATTTGCATTGATTATGTTGAATGATTCCTATCTCCAACATCTCCTGTACCATATTTTAAATTTCACTCTTATGGGCATAGGGACACCTGTAGGGTCTGATGTTGGGTGGTGTAATTCTTGAAATAAGTATGATGGCATGATCATGTACATGACTAGGAGGAAGTCCTTTTAGCATGTCACTAAAAATAATAGAATGGTCATCCAACACCCTTTGTAAATTAGGATATGTAGACTCCTTGGTTGGTTGAACCTCTATGGAAAATAAGCATGCCATAAATCCTTTTGCACCTTTTATGAGAATCTTTGTCATTTGATGGGAACTAACTAGTTATGGATATTTAAGTCATAATCCACACAATTCAAAGGTCCTACTTTCTAAATGGAAGCTCATGAATAGTTCTTAGATATTCATCTCAATAGTTCCCAAAGTGGTGAGCCACTACACTTCCAAAATAATGTCATGTCCTCCAATGGGAATAACAAACATAGGGGAATCTCACAAGTAGTCTCCCATAGCAAGATTAATGCTATGACATTTTTCAGAATAGTTGAATGTACCACCATCTACAATCATGACCTAAAATTCTAGAGCTGGGAAAATAAAATAATTTAAACAAGTACCCAACTTATTGTTGATGAAGTTATGTGTACTCTCAGAGTCAACCAACATAATCACCTTTTGTTTAATTAGGGAACCCACCACCTTAAGAGTTTGAGGAGAACTAATGTCTAAAATTGCATGATAGGAAATAGTAGGTTGATAATATTCAGATTCATCCTAAGGTTCTTCTAAACCTACCCATGAAGCCTCATCATCCTCTTCCTCCTTGTTGGTGTCTTCAATGTAAAACAAATTATTTTTAGCACATTGATGTCCTTTGTTCCATTTGCTATCACATCCAAAACATAAACCTTTTTCATGCTTTTCTTCAACTTTTTGAGGTGTCAATTTGGTAAGTTGTGGAAATGATGGTGTTGGTAAGGTGTATTCATGCACATTAGTGAAATGCATTCATTTATTCAATTTTTTTTCGTTAGCTAGACGTGCCCTTGGTATGGCTTTAGATACATTATTGGGATGAGACATGCAAACCCCCAATTAGATGACATATTTAAGGCCACCCAAAAATAGGTCAATCAGATTTTTCTCAGTGATGTTTGCCATATGTAAGGAGAGATTATAAAATTGATAAATGTAATCCTTTACCGTCCCAGTTTGACACAACTTGGCTAGTTGGTTGAAGTAATTTTTTGATACATTTTTGTGATAATGGAGTTGTAGCTCTTCAAAAAATACAGACTAGGAAATCAAGAGACCCTTATTTTTCTATTGTGCACACAACCAATGATACCAAATAAACTACTTAGGTTCAAGATATAGAGAGGCTATGACCACCTTCTGTGAATAGGGAGTCTGATGTAGATCAAATAAATTATTAATTTGAGTAATCTATGTGAGTGGATCATTACCATGAAACTTGTGTAGGTCCACTATTGGCAATAATGACTGTATACCATGGTTGGCTTTATGATTGTTTGGAGGAGAAGAACAAAATTAAAGTGGTGGAGGGTTATTTTAAAGTTACTAAGTTGAAAATTTAGCCAATTGCCTAATGAATTGTTGCAATTAATCTTGGAATCTATTCAAGTCCCCTCTCATCCCTGTGAGGTCCCCCCCTTTAATCGCATCAAGATCATTTTTCTATACCATGCCATATAACTATAAATTAAGTTGTTAAACTACGTTTGAAATACTCAAATCAGAAGTTTCAGACTCCATGGCATCTTTGTGAGAAGTTTTAGGTGTTTCTTTCCCTTTCCTATGATCATGAGTGTTAGGCCCTTCTATGCACAAACCTTAAGGGGGTCATGACCCAATAAAATGTATCAATAGATTATACCATTACGATCACCTCACCAAGATGAATCTAATGACTGCTAATGTGCATAAGGGTGAAAAATTTTAGCTTAAAAAAGTGTACTAATATAATATATCATTGCAATCATCTCATAGAGATGAATCTAATGACTATTAATTTGTAGAAGGTAAAAAAAATTCTAGAATTTTTTATTAGAAAGAACATTTTTTTATTTTTTGTAAAAAAACCTCATCAAAAAAACTGTGGTGATGAAAAAATTCAATTCCTCCTAGATCACAAGTTATGTTTTTTTGGCCTTCTAGTGCTCAAGATTATAGATCTGAAAAAAATTACATCACAAAAACTTGCCCAAATTGAAGATCTGATATCACTTGTAATTAAATTACTTAGATGATTCACAACAATAGAATTATATATCATAAAATGTAGAGAAAAATAAATATATCCATTAAAAAATTAGCAAAATAAGAAAATAATTGAATATTATGACTGAGTCACTTCAAAGGGGAAACCTCCACAACGATGCAATAAGAACAGAATTTACAATATGATGATAAAAGACTAACCACCACCTCTTATATATATTCTCCTTAACCAAGATTATTGTTGACTAATTTGACCCCAAGTCAAATTAGGTCAACCCCTATATACTTCAAACTTGTTATAGGGTCTCCTAGGTTGAAGTGGTCATTAATGAGGTCACTTAATGTGTTTTTTACCTTGGTCATATTTGTTATTTGTCCCTAGTGTCATTTTATGTCATCTTAGGCCACTTTGGGTCATTTAATGAAGTGGTATGGTTTCCATAACAAGATAAGTGTTTCAAGAGGATATTAAACATCCCACATGTTAGAATATATCAAAGAAACTATTGTGAAACTGACAAATTACAAGTCCAACATCATTCCAAGAAGATCATGCAATTTTAGGTGGCTGTACAGATTGTAAAATAGCTATGGCATGTGGGAAGACTTAAAAAGTGTCTCTTTAGGTCCCCTAAATTCATTTCCATGCTTAGGAAATTTTGATAGGTCCAAAATTGCCAAAAAATGGCCTCTTTTTCCCATCACTCTCTTTGAGAAGGTCAAATAGATCAACAATTTTATTTCCGTATGGAAAACAAGGGAAGAGTTCAAGTAAATGATTTTGGTGGGTGATATTAGTTTTTGTGTACTCAAACTTCATGGACTTAGTTCTAAGTTTGGTGATCTATGCTTCATGAACCATTGCTAAAAAGGTTGGCTTCTCAAAAATCCCTGCACATCCCTATCACCTCATTTTCATTTCTCTATTTGGATTGGTCCAAGCAAAAAAAATGTTGTGCATGATATTGAAGAGTGTGACCATCCTTCTCATATGATTCTCAGTCTATTTTTCACATATGGATATCAAGGATGAGCAAGACTATCTCATTTTGTTCATAGAAGACTCCATTGAAGTCTGCAAATAATGTTTCATCAGTTGAAAAGGATTATCTTCCTATTTTGGTCTCCATAACAAGGGTAATGAAAATTAATATGTTGTTTACAACCTATAATATCATGGTGATCAATTTTTATTTTGAAGTTTTAGTCTCAAAGAGTAGCTTTGATGGAGAATATAATCAAAATTGCAAACAATTAGATTTTTTTGTGACTATCACCTATAGTCAATTGGAGCTAAGCCCTGATTAGTCATGTTGATGATAAACAAAGGTTTAAAGTTTGAGATAAGTCTCCTAAATTGAAAACAATAAGACTTAGTTACTCAAAGGGTTAGAGATTGGTCATGAGAACCAATTCTATATACATTGTCTTGTATTTGATGTTCACTATAGGTAGTATCCAATAGTGGTGTGAGGGCAATCCAAATGGAATAAAGGATTGTTTAGATTATGGTGTTGGAACTCCATTAAAGACCTTCAATTAGGTTTGGGAGCATTGAGAGTATCATTATGATAATAATGAATCCATCATATGCAGATAGACCTATAACGAGGCTCATATGTTTAGAAAGTTATAGTTGAGAAGTTTTAACTTAACTTCTCTGAATCAAGTTTTATTCATACACTAGGTCATCCCATGTTGAAATGTCTTGAGTTTTAGACAGGCCTAATGGTTTCCATCTTGTAGCTTAAGCCTAGAGACAAGGTCTTGACATAAGAAAATGGTTTTTTGGTCATAAGAGGATAGTGTAAATAGGTTTTCATTTTAAGTAAGTTTTCACTGTAGACTTTCAGTAAGCCCCAGTACTCTTGAAGCCAAAATGATCTTACAACAGAACATGATATAATGGTTGTGTGAATCAAGACATAGTGGCTTTATTTGGTCTGAGATGACACTAATGACCTCAGGAAATCAAAGGAGTTGAGTTATAGGGATTTGACATTGATAAACACCTACAGGAGTCTTTGAATTCTCCTAAATTGTAACCTATAGTTTGATTGCAAACCCACATAGTGTTGATGGTTAGAGAAAAGAAGTTGAGAGCATGGTCTATAGGTCTGGTTGTTCATTCAAGTGGGAAATGACCCAATGATCTTCATGATAGAAACAAGAGAGAGAAAGACAATACTTAGGCCCTAATGAACACCTACAAGAATCCCATTTTTTGTGTGATGAGTGTCTATAATTTATTATTATTATGATAAAATGAATGCAGAATTATCCTCCTCTAAGTTGCAATAAAATGTGGAGACTATGGAAACATAAATTACAACTTGTAAATCAATAACTTAAAATAGAAATACAAACCCTAAGAAGATGACACCAAGAATATGTGGTTCACCCAACTTGGGATACTTCCAAGGAGAAGTTTTCAACGCTCTCTATTGCATTCGAATCTTGGAGAATTACAACCATAACATAAACCTATCACTCATACTATCCTCACACTCTCTTACACCTCTTTCTTCTTCCTTCAATACAAACTAAAACCAAGCTTTACAATGCAAATACATGCATAAAATTTAACCTTAAAAAAGGGCTAACTAAAGTCCCATACTTAAAGCCAAATACAAATGAGAAGAAAGAAAAACTAAAGAGAAAACACATGTGAGAGGTAAAATTTCATCCCACTCCTCATGGCATCACTATTAAGAAATAATTTAAAGGTGGGATCATCATTCAAGTCCTTTCTTCAAATAGAATCTCATGATGCTTTGTTAACTTCTTCCCATGTGCTCATAAGTGGCACATCCCACTCTCCATATGCAAATAAAGGGGGTCAAAATATACCCAGTCATGAATAGTGCTTGTCCCCACTACCCCACATGTCTCCAATTAACTTTTAAAGATTCCAAATGACTTTTGACTTTCACCATTTGGACATAATCATGGCTCATCAAATGCAATGTCCCACATATCACTTTTGACTTTCTCCTTTGGACATAATCATGGATCCACCAAATGCAATGTCCTACATAAAAATCAAATGAATTTTTAATTCAAAAAATTCTTCATAGTGGAGAAAAATGTCCCACTCCACCTCATGCCTTTGTGGGTCATGCCACATCACCTTTGGAGCCACCTCACTACCCAATCACACATCCACATCACCCATGAATAATAAAATTGAATGGTGCCAACTGAATAGTGTTTGTGTGAATAGTAACTTCACACCTAACAATTCTCCCACTTGAAGTTAGTATTCACAACTTCCCACTGTTGCATCTATTGTACAAACTTCTCATCCTGATCTTCCTCATCCATGAATACTAATTGAAGTTGAACAAAATTTTAACTTCACTCTTATGATCATCTTGGTCAACATATATGCAGGGTTTTCATCAGTATATATCTTCTCCAGCTTCAGTTGTTCCTCCTCTAATACTGACCAAATGAAGTGATACCTCAAATGAATATCCTTCATCTTGGATTGAAATACCAAGTTGTTTGATAATTAAATGGCACTCTGATTGTCACTGAAAAGTATCCCTTTTCCTTGTTGGTGTCTCAAATCCTCCATCGATCTCTATAGCCATATCATCTCCTTTCTTTCTTTTGTAGTAGAAACATACGTATCCTCTATGGTAGAAAGTGCCACCACTTTCTATAGACATGAGATCTAACTCACCATTTTACCACCCATAGTAAACACATACCTGATAGTGCTTCTCCTTGTTAGGTTGTGGAGCTAAAAGCTTCACTGATGCAGACATGGAGGAGGTTGCTGAGTTCCAGGGATACCGACGTCGATAGTGCAACTGACATCGGTAATCTCTAGTGAAAAGGGAAACTGACATCGGTAGAAGTTGGCTGACGTCAGTCACCTCTAGATAGATAGAGACTGACGTCGATCTCCTGTGTGGTTCCAGAACTGTTCATTACATGAACAGTTAGTTTGTTGAACCAGTTGTTTGCATGTAAAGACTATTTCGAGTCTTGAGCTGTGTATCTAATTATTGTAAATTAGAAGTCTAAGTTATTGTTTAGTATGGGATCTATTTATAGACTCATGGGCATGTATTGTAATCAAAGATTAAGGCAAGGAAGAGATCCTTCCAATTGTAAGAGTAGATTGATCTGCAGGTTGTTGCAAGATCAGGAAGAAGTTCTACATGGTAAGTAAGATCATTTGAGTTGCAAGTTCATGGGAGATCTACTTGAATTACTTTGAGTACTTGTGTACTGGCAGTAGTGATACTGACTGGTTGGAGGTGAACAATAACTCTGTGTTTGAGTTGATTGTTGTGACTATTTTTGGTAGGAGAGAGAACTCTTGATTGAGAATTACTGGGAACCCTTGAGGTGTGGGAAGCCTTATAGAGGTGTGAGAAGAGTGTGGCATCTTCTTTATTGTATTTTCTTTCTAGATGAGTTGAATACAAAATTGTGTATTGTCTCTCATATTTTGTGTCATTTGTGAATTCTAGTTACTTGTTAATTCTGGTTTAATTCCGTGATTAGTTGCTTATACAAGGTAATCATATTGTACTCTTATTGAAGAGTTGGATCCTAACAAGTGGTATGAGAGATTTTGGTTGGGTTACTAACAGGTTGTATCATATCTGGTTAGTGTTTATTGATTATAGGTCACTCACAAGGGTTTCTATTTGAGTGGGAGTATAGCAATGGCAGAAGAAAGTAAGCTACGAATAGAGCAGTTTAATGGCAAGAATTATCAATTATAGATGATGCAAATAGAAGATTATCTGTATCAAAAAGATTTGTACTTACCATTGGGTGGGGTTGCATGCAAGCCCACAGATATGAAGGATGAAGAATGGAAGGTTCTTGATCGGAAGGCTTTGGGATCTATAAGGTTGAGCCTTGCATCGTATGTGATTTCTAACTTATCATAGGCTAAGACAACGGTAGAGTTGATGGAATCTTTGGCAAATTTATATGAAAAACCCTCAGCTTTGAATAAGGTATTTCTTATGAAGCAATTATTTAATTTGCAAATGTTAGAAGGTGGATCTGTTCATAGTCATCTTAGTGATTCCATGGTTTGGTAAACCAGTTAAATTCAGTCAATATTGTTTTTGATGATGAAATCAAGGCTCTCTTAATCTTATGCTCATTACCTAAAAGTTTGGAGAGTTTGGTAATGGCAGTTAGTAATACTGCGTCTGCTTCAAAAATCTTAAAGTGGATGATGTTGTGAGTGTAATCTTGAATGAATAAATTTGTAGGAAAAGCACAAGTGAATCATCAAGAAATGCTTTGAGTGTTGAAAGCAGGGGAAGGCAAAGAGAGAAGATCAAGCATGGGAGATCAAGGTCAAAGATAGGTAGGAGATCCAAATCCAGGTATGGCAGAATAACCTGCTGGAATTGTGGAAAGCAAGGGCATGTAAAGAAAGATTGTTGGTTGGTTGAAAATCAACAAGAAGGAAATAAAGAAGCAGATGCTGCAGATATTGTTACACAAGATGCTCTGGTATGTTCCTTGGATAAAGTAGAATCTTGGGTTTTAGATTCTGGTGCCTCTTTCCATGCATCCCCAAATAGGAAATTTTTTCATGAAT
Source organism: Torreya grandis (assembly GCA_037957365.1). Classification (NCBI taxonomy): domain Eukaryota; kingdom Viridiplantae; phylum Streptophyta; class Pinopsida; order Cupressales; family Taxaceae; genus Torreya; species Torreya grandis. The sequence continues at coordinate 870,024 of JARHVA010000768.1, read as the reverse complement.
TTATTCAGGGAGACTTTGGAGAAATTTATTTAGGGGATGGTAAGCCTTGTCAAATGGTTGGCAAAGGGAAAGTGAAGCTGAAATTGTAGACGGGAAACACATGGGTGTTGAAGGAGGTCATGCATGTCCCAGTCCTGAAGCATAATTTGATTTCTGTTGAAAAGTTGGGTGATGAGGGTTGCACAGTAACTCTCACAGAGAACTCTTGGAAAGTTTCCAAGGGTGCACTTGTTTTAGCAAGAGGTAAGAAAGTAGGTACTCTTTATCTATCTACTTGTATTACTGATTTTCCTTCTGGATTATCTACTTCAGCTGTAGATTCAAAGATGTGGCTTAGTAGGCTTGGTCACATGAATAAGAAGGAGATGCATGTTCTTGAGTCAAAAGGTATGCTTTCGGATTTGAAAAGCATGGATCGAGATTTCTGTAAGCAAAAGAAGAAAGTGACATTTCTTGACACTGGTTCAACAAAGAAGGTGGTAGCTTCTGTTGGAGGATCACAATATTACAGAAGGAAGAAATTTGATGTTCGTGAGAAGAACAAAAAAGCCTTGGTTTTCAAGGAAAAGATGACTGATAGAGATCAGTGCAAGGGGCTAAAGAATTTTGAGCAGAGCAAGGTTGATTTGGACAAGGTTTTGATCCAAAAAGAGCTCGCGGGTAAAAGTCATCACTCACAAGTAAAACACAGCGACCGACGTCGATTAGAAAACTGACGTCAGCATCTAGAAGGGACTGACGTCAGCTATGTGCAGACTAACATCAGTGACTTTGGACAAGTAAACACTGGTGTCAGTCAGGGATTCGACATCAGCGATGAGGTCAGTTGCATGGAACCAACATCGATCAGGTGCAGACTGAGATGTGACCAACATCGATCACTGAGACAAATTTTGGGTGGACTGCAAGCTGTCAGGGAGTCTCAAACACCCATATGGAGGACTGAAAGGGTAAGTAAGCCTCAAATTCATTATTTCCCTTCTTTACACTACTTGTTACTCACTAATGGTCAAAAACCAAGAAGTTATTAAAAAAGCAGAGCAGGTAGAATCCAGAAAACAGTGAGAGCTTGGCATGGATGAGGAATGTGATTCCTTGGAGCAGAACCAAATGAGAGTTTTTTGGTAGAGTTGCCAGCTGGAAGAAAGCACTAAAAGATGAATGGATTTTTAGGATAAAGAAGAGAGGGAATGGACACGTGAGATGAAAGGCCAGGGTATATGGTCTTATGTAAGCTGCAGGACAATGGAGGTTTAACCATTATGTTTTCTTTACCAAGTTGGATAATATTAGCTACATTATCATGTTACTGTATGTTGTGCTTGTTGTAGGGTCACATATGCAGGGAGTTGCTGAACTAAAGGTAAAGTTAGTTCAGAGGTGTGTCATGAGGAATCTAGGAGCAGCAAGATTCTTTGGCATGAGTGTGTTCTAGAGACATGGAAGGTCACAGGTTGATTTTGTCTCCAGATAATTGTGTGAAACTAGTTAGCACACCGATGGTTAGACATTTCTATGAACAATGTCCTGATTCACATGATGAGGTTGAGTACATGTGTACTAAACCTGAGTTTGCCCAAGCAGTGGGAGCTGTTAGCAAGTTTGAAGCCAATCCGAGAAAGAAGCAATGGAGGGCAGTTCAGTGGATTCTTAGATATCTGAGAGGGACCAATAATAGGTGCACATGCTATGCAGGGTCAAGTTCTTTTCTACATGGGTTTGTAGATGCAGATGTGGTAGGGGATTTGGATGACAGGAGGTGCACCACAAGATTTGTGGTGGTTGGTCTTCAAGAGTGATCTTGAAGAGGGATACAAAGCTAAGAAACAAACTAGATGATGTACAGGTATAGGTATAGTTGCAGCTATTTATCTCCAAGTGGGAGATTGTTAGGTTGTGGAGCTAAAAGCTTCACTGATGTAGACATGGAGGAGGTTGCTAAGTTTTAGAGATATCGACGTCGATAGTGCAACTGACATCGGTAATCTCCAGTGCAAAGGGCAACCGACATCAGCAGAAGTCTGTTGATGTCGGTCACCTCTAGACAGACAGAGATCGACATCAGTCTCCTGTGCGGTTCCAGAACTGTTCATTGCACGAACAATTAGTTTGTTGAACTGGTTGTTTGCATGTAAAGACTATTTCGAGTCTTGAGCTACGTATCTAATTATTGTAAATTATAAGTCTAAGTTATTGTTTAGTATGGGATCTATTTATAGACTCATGGGCATGTATTGTAATCAAGGATTAAGGCAAGGAAGAGATCCTTCCAATTGTAAGAACAGATTGATTTGCAGGTTGTTGCAAGATCAGGAAGAAGTTCTACATGGTAAGTAAGATCATTTGAGTTGCAGGTTGTTGCAAGTTCATGGGAGATCTACTTGAAGTACTTTGAGTACTTGTGTACTGGCAGTAGTGATACTAACTGGTTGGAGGTGAACAACAACTCTGTGTTTGAGTTGATTGTTGTGACCATTTTTGGTAAGAGACAGAACTCTTGATTGAGAATTACTGGGAGCCCTTGAGGTGTGGGAAGCCTTATAGAGGTGTGAGAAGAGTGTGGCATCTTCTTTATTGTATTTTCTTTCTAGATGAGTTGAATACAAGATTGTGTATTGTCTCTCATATTCTATGTCAGTTGTGAATTCTAGTTACTTGTTAATTCTGGTTTAATTCTGTGATTAGTTGCTTATACAAGGTAATAATATTGTACTCTTATTGAGGAGTTGGATCCTGACACTCCTACTACCCAAATCACCTACCATTTTTTAATCAACATATCACCATAGAACAACATTATATCCACCATAACATAACACTAAATTTGTGGTCCCTCTCAAATACCAAAGAATCCACTTAACTGCCTACCAATGCTCCTTTCTTGGATCACTCATGAATCTACTCACCACTCCCATTGCATGTACAATGCAGGCCTCATACAAAACATAACATACATAAAATTGCCCACTATTGATGAGTAAGGGATTTTGTACATGTTATTCCTTTCTTCTTCTATCTTTGGACTGTACTCCTTTGTCAACTTGAAGTGGCCTGCCAATAGGTTTTTCACTTTGCATGTTAAACCTCTTAATACCTTCTTTATGTACTCCTCTTATGATAATGTCAATGTTTGATTCTTTCTATCTCTGGATATCTGCATCCCAAGGATCTATTTCATAGCACCTAGATCTTTCATAGCAAAAGAATCTCCCAACTGTCTCTTGAGTACATTAATATCCTGCATGTTAGACCCTACCACCAACATGTCATCTACATACAAAAGCAAGATAATATAAATGCCATTATCAAATATCTTAAATTAAACATAATGGTTAGAATGACATCTAGAATAATCTTATTCTAACAAAAAACTGTCAAACTTAAGACACCATTGTCTAGGATCTTGTTTAAGGCCATACAAGCTCTTCATTAGTTTTCACACTAGCTCCTCCTTATGACTGACTTCATAACCTTGTGGCTGCACCATGTATATCTCCTCCTCCAAGTACACATGAAGGAATGTAGTCTTCACATCCAACTATTCTAGATGCAAATCTTCCACTTCAACTATACTCAAAATAATTCTAATAAAAGTCATTTTAAGAATAGGAGAAAAAATGTCATCAAAGTCTATACCTTTCTTTTGTGCAAACCCTTTCACCACCAATCTGACCTTGTACTTATTTTTTTCACCATCTTCCTTCAACTTGTAAACCCACTCATTTAACAATGCCCTCTTTCCCTTCAGAATCTCAATCGATTCTAATGTTTGGTTTTCCATGAGAGAGTCATACTCATCATCCATAGTGTACTCCCACTTTTCCTTGGCATCAATCTGCACTGCTTCTTCAAAGCTTTCTGGCTCACCATTGTCAGTAAGTAAAAAATAATTGAATTAAGGAGAAAACCATTTAGGTGGTCTAATTACTCTTGTAAATATTTTCACAACAAGAGTTTGGGGTTCCTATTGTTTTTGCACATTCTGCACTGGTACCTTTGGGACATTTTCATTTGTGATGTCATCAAATATTGTGTATTCTTTCTTAGCCTCCTCTTGATTGTTAAACTGCAACTAATCCCTATATATGACTTTCTCATTGAAGATCACATCTCTACTTTGGATGATTTTCCTATCTTATTCATTCCACAACTGGAATCCAAAGTCATCAGTACCATAGCTAATGAAAGTACATTTTTGAGATTTAGCCTCTAGCTTGGATCTATTATTTTTATCAATAAGTGAAAAAGCTCACAACCAAAAAAATTTAAAAAATAATAGTCAACCTTATTACCACTCCATGCCTCCTCTGGTATACCACCATCTAAGTCAGTTGAAGGTCCTCTATTTATTAGGTACACAAATGTATCAATTGCATCTGCCTAAAACTACAATGGTGGCCCTATATGCAACTTCATGCTCTTAGCATATTCCATGATGGTTTTGTTCATCCTCTCTAACACACCATTATTTTTTGGTGTTCTCGAAACCATTATTTGCCTTTGAATTCCATTATGTGAACAATATTCATTAAACAACTTGTTACAGTACTCCCCACCATTATCTAACTTGAGGCACTTGAGCTTTAGACCTATCTCATTTTTAACTAAAGATCATATTTATCTTGAATGTGTCAAAAACATCAGATTTATTTTTAATACAATAAACCCAAACTTTCTTAGTAGCATCATCAATGAATGTGACATAATACCTTGAACCATCAAGTGAAGATAGCTGAGTGGGTCCCTATACGTCCGTATACACAAGCTCTAGCTTCCTTGTCTTCTTGACTAGTCTAACCTTTAGAAATTGTACCCATTTCTATTTTCCCTAAATACAGTGCTCACATAAGTCCAAGTCTCTCTTTTAGACCTAGTAATCTCCCCTTTGAGTGAAGTATTTTCAATCCCTTTTTACTCATGTGACCGATTTTGTAATGCCATATAGTTGCATCTGTACCTGAAACAACTAGATCACAAGATGAGTTAGAATAACCAGTGGATAAATACAAAGTACCCAATTTCTCACCTTTGGCCACCAATAGAGCGCCCTTGGTAACTTTCCTTGAGTCACCAATAAAAGTGACCACACAATCATCACTTCCTAACTATCCTATAGAAATCAAGTTCTTATTCAACTTTAGAATGTGCCTAACATCCTTAAACACCCACGTGTTCCCATTCTATAGTTTCACACCTACGCTACCCTTTCCAATAATATTTCAAGGCTCATCATCACCAAGATATACACATCCAAAATTACCTTGAATATAATATATAAAATAGTGTTTATTAGGAGTAGCATAAAATGAAGCCCCTGAATCTAAAACCCAAGATTCGTTAATGTTATCCAAAGAATGTATAAGAGCATCTTGTAGTGTCTCACCTACTACATTTGCCTCTTTGTTACCTTCATGTTGGTCCTTGCTAGATTTTCCATGAAGATTCCAACATTCATTTTTTATGTGACCCTGCTTCCCACAATACTAACACTCCATTCTTATGGTGGTTTTTGACCTTAAACCTTTCCTTGATTTCCCACGGTTTCCTCTTCCTCTGGTCTTTGATCTCCCTCGTGTCTATATGGACAATGCATTTCCTAATGTGGATGTCTCACCCATGATTCTCCTCTGCATTTCTTTGCTAAGTATCACACCTACCACATCCTCAAACTTGAACTTTGTGTTGTTCTAGATAGAGTTGCTCACTGCCATGACCAAGCTATTCCAGCTTTCACGTAAGGAACACAAAATGAGGAGAGCCCTGATTTCATCATCAAATTTAATACTAACAGAGTCTAACTGATTAGTAACCGTATTGAAATCATTTAAATGGTTAGCAACAGAACCAATTTCATCCATTTTCATATTAACTAATTCTTTCATAATAAAAATCTTGTTAGAGGTAGAAGGTTTTTTGTATAAATCCCCCAAGGCTTTCATAAGACTCTTTGTAGTCTTTTCCTTGGATATGTTGAAGGCCACCATTGAACCAAGACATAATTGGATGGTCCCGAGTGTTTTTCTATCTAGAAACTCCTGTTGCTCATTCATCATAGTTTTAGGCTGTCTTTATTTTCATTCAAATGGTAAATATAGGTCTCTTTGATATAGGTAATCTTCCATTTTCATCTTCCATAAACCAAAATTTTGGCCATTTAATTTTTCCACCCTTGACTTGCCATCTTCTACCATATCTCCCACTCAAGATAAAAATCCCTTTAACTTCCTACAACTTAAATCCAATAGTAACAACCTTGCTTTGATACCAATTATTACATTAAAATGAATGTAGAATTATCCTCCTCTAAGTTGCAATAAAATGTGGAGACTATGGAAACATAAATTAAAACTTGCAAATCAAAAACTTAAAACAGAAATGCAAACCATAAGAGGATGACACCAAGATTATGTGGTTCACCCAAATTCCAAATGACTTTTGATTTTATCCCTTTATACATAATCATGGCTCCACCAAATTCAATGTCCCACATATCACTTTTGAATTTCTCCTTTGGACATAATCATGACTCCACCAAATGTAATGTCCCACATGAAAAGCAAATGAATTTTAATTCAAAAAATTCCTCATAGTGGAGAAAAACATCCCACTCCACCTAATGCCTTTTTTGGGTCATGCCGCATCACCTTTGGAGCCACCTCACTACCTAGTCACACATCCACATCACCTATGAATAGTAACAAATGAATGGTGTTTTTCTGAATAGTAACTTCACACCTAACAATTACAGTCACATACTAGTTCTATTAAAGGAGAAATGTGAGTTAAGAAGGTTGGATAATATTCAAGATGGATGGACATTATTGAGACCACTCTCATAGTGGTAATTTTAATATAATATTATCTTTAAGAATTAAAGAAATAGGGTAAAGGAAGGTTAAACAAATAGGCTCTAACTTTGCATGCAAATCCTACACACAATCAACTCTATAAGCCATTCTTGAAGAATTTATGATGTTGATAGATCTGTAGAGGTGATATGGCTATTGAAATTTTCACAAATGGTCTTGATGACCTAATATATCCTCCCATATTTTTCTAAATAGGCAAGATTAATATGGGAGATGCCATTTGTTTTGTCACAAACAAAAGACACTCACAGTCAAGATAAAACTGTAGGTAAAACATAAAAATGAAGAACAAAGGAAAGGGAGAACAAAGAATCTCTATAAAATAAGTTGAGAGGTTGATATAAGAATGGAGGAGTGCTAGGAATTATATGTAATTGTTGGAAACACTCAAAGGGGGTCATAGGCAGTCAAACACAATTAGGCCTATTAGGCCTATAACTAGGCCTAAACCCTACAAGTGCCTAGTTCCATTTATACAACCATGAGATCCTTATAAGCCATTTTATAAGCTTTAAGGGAAGGTAAAGAGTCTCCATGAACCATTAGTTTATAGAGGAACAACACAGAGTGGTCAATTTGACCTAAAAGCATCTCAAGGGTACCCAGAATGCAAGAGAAAGCTTGAGAGGCCACCTTCAATTGCTCACATCTGTAAGGACACATTACATGAGACCTCAAGAATTTAGGGTTAGTTAAGGAGGGTCATGGAATCAATATTTTTGAAATTGGTTTAGAGATTGAATTTGTGGATTTTATGAACTACAAGAACCAAAACCCCCTAAAACCCTATCAAGAACCCGATGGATAAAATATCATTGGAGATGCATTTAGGAGGGGTAAAATGACCATGAGAATGTCTGGAACATGTCTAGTACTCTCCCAGTCTTCATGACATCCACTTTTGTTGTACCATCAATTGTATAGACAAACCTATTTCAAGGTTTTTTGCAAGTTTTTCAGTGTTTTATAGGTACAAAAGAGAATGAACAAGTGAGAGCCATTGAAGGAGGTTAATAGGGACTTATTATAACTCCCTACATTAATTTATCACCATATATAAGCATAAAATACCTCTACTACATAGTTCACTACAGGTAGTCTAGGACAAATAGTGAAAATGAGAAGTGACTACCTAGTGAGAAGATGAGAAGTTTGATAATGGATCCTTTTGAGGTCTTCCTGATGGAGTGGAAGGTAAAAGGGTTCTAAACAGGTGTCATAACACCTCTTCTATGGATTTCCTTGAGCAACTATAGGTCACCTTGATGACAAATGTGAAGGTCTAAGCCTAGAAGGCTGGTAAGTGATTACAAATAGTGAATACAAGTGTCAAGAGAAAGGTTATCAGTTAGGGAGGTATTTGATGATTGTCACACCCTATTAATAACCTCCCTAAGATAATGCATATGTGTCAAGTCTTTTTAGTTCAATTTCAAGTGGTCAAGTGATGCTTCATCATGGAGGCAGTTTTCAAGAAATCTATTTGAGGACTCTATGCCAATTTGAAGAAGAATGATGAAATTATGGTGGACGCTTGTCCATGATAAATTTCAAACCTCTTTTCTTCTTCATTCACATGAAATGTAACTAGTTTCCAATTCTTTACACTTAGCCTTATGACCTTTCCACTTCTCTTCTTCTCTCTCTTGTCTTATGCTCTATAAATGCAATTTTTTTGGATTTGTAAAAAATCCACACCTGGTATGGAAAATCCTTACTCATTTAAATATTTAATTTTATTTTGAAATAAATATTTCCAATCTAGTTTTGAGTTCACAAGCTTCTTGTCTAAGTGTGTGAAGTGGTGCATAGTGAAGTGTCTAGTGACAAGTATCTATCTTTGCCTTCTCTTTACTCTTTTATGTTTGATGTAAGTAGTTTCCCCTCTAACAAGTCACATGAAGTGTATTAAAGTGAATTTGTCTATCTCTAAGTGTAAATTATAGAATTAGTGTCTAGAATCTGACCGCATGTTCAGTCACCTTGAGTAGTACACTGCATATCACCTCTGTGTTTGAAATACTTATGTTAGAGTAATCTAGGATATTGAGACCAGTATTGTGAGTCATGTTTCATAGTGAAAGTGTATGGTATTCAAGTAGATACAATTATGTTGTATCACCTTATTAGAGTATTTTACTTTCCATGTTTCATCTATACCTTTTCATCCAAGCAAGCAAGTAGTGTAGGTGATAATCTATAAAAGATTAATCTAGGGAGCTAGCCCTTAAACCTAGAGGTTTACCTCTACTATAGGCAACCCACATGCCTAGAGGTAATCCAATGTTCCAATCAATCTAGATTAGGGTTGAAAAACCATCTCTAAGGTGCAATATTGAGTGAAAATAATTAGTCCATAGGCCAACCATACTAAAAACATAGAGAAATGTAACAAGATAATATGAAGGTGTGTAAGCCATAAGTCATCCACACATATCCCTAAATGCACTATAGGTAAATGGCCTATCACACCAACCTATTTTGGAGTTCTAAATTTACATACAAACCTATTTTGAGGTTTCACTTTTGCATACAAACATGTTTCAAGGTTCCATAAAAGAGTTATAGTGATATTTAAAGTAGTATAGTTGAGGTTTTTATGACACTCAACTTCTATCACTTCTCCTTCTCTAATGGTGGTTGAGGTATTAACTCTCTTCAACACATGATTTAAGTGGCTCAATCTCCTTGGGGCATAGTCACCTTGTGGTATTCTCCAAACAAGTTCAATAAGTGGTGGTTTGGCTTGCATACCCTCAGGTGTATTTGTTCCTTGAATTTTCAATTTCAAATAATTCAATGATTAAGATTGTTGCAGATTTGATATCATTAGTGGAAATTTTTATATACATGTTTCCTTACAATTTTTACATGGAGCAAGTGGGACATTCAAAGGGTACCTATCAACACCAAGTTCAGTTAATTACAAGTACAAAATTTCTTTGTTTATCCTTTTTATTCTAACATTTTCAATACTAGACTAAAAGGGGTCATTTATAAACACCTAAATTTGGCTATTATAAACTTGGAAACATCAAATTTACTTTGACATAGTAGGACTTTGCGTACACATTTGACTCTTGTGCACACTTTCCCTTATTTTTCTACCTAGCTATTGATTTAACTAACCCAATTTATCAAATACACATATTGAGGATCACCCTATTTAATGTAATAACATTCCATAATCCTAAACAGACTATTACCATACTTTAGAACATTAATTTTCACTCCCAAGATAGCACTGACAATAATCATATAGTTGTATTTTTTTCATAGGTGTCTATCTCTACCAATAGTGTCCAATAACACTCAATGGCTATATTTCAAATTAATAATATCCATTAGGTCATCTTCGACATGTTTCATGGTTTAATAATAGAGAAAAATATCAATGAGTCATGTATAAAATTCTAAGGCCATACTTACATGGTCACTTGGTCATTTGATTACTACTTGGCAATCATAATGAGAAATCAATTAGCACTCTTTTGAGACATTATAACAAGTACATATGCATCTAAAAATCCCTCAAATGAGAAAACCTTAAGCCAAGTTTGAATACAAATGCAGGTTAAATATTCATTTTTCTAATGTTAAAATCCAAACATTGCATTACATTCTATCATGATTATAATGGTATGCACACACTCCCCTAGGTGGGATAACTATGTCTGATTTGAGCCATTTTTAGAGTATTGGAATGCAGGAATTGCCCAATCACTTAGTGGGGAGTGGTTTGGGTTGTCCAACACAACTTTATAACCTAGAGAGTGGTTTGGGTTGTCCAACCCAAATTTTTAACTTTCTTTTCATGGGTCATATTGTGTCGAAAGTACAATTAGAATTTTAAAGGAGAAGTAAAACATAGATTAGTGCATAGGATTAAGGCAAAGCACACATATTTGAGGTATATTGATCATAAATTTGGATAAAGAAGATCATCTAATTTAATTGGTAAGACTATTGATTGTCAAATAGGGTTAGGAAGTATTCATAACATTCCTAGTCCTTGAAAATAGCTACTTTCTGTAATAAGGCCTTAAAAACATATGGTTGGCATGAAATGTACCTTTAGAGTACATATTTGGGTTCCTCTCAAAAAGTATGCAAGTTCAAAAAAATGGCATGTGATTTTGAATTTGTATGCAAAATTTATGGCCTTCATAATTTAAAGGACTTTTCATGGTTGCAAAACCATTGGTTTAAGTAGGTGATGGTTTTGAAACTACCCTAACAAATTTTAAATGCCATGTGGTAGTTTTGTAACCAACCTGGTGGTTTTACCCATAGGTAATGCATAGGAAGTTTAATAGATAAATAGGTGTTTGGGTTTTGGCTGATTCTTGGATTTATTATTTCTGATTCTTGGGTAAAAAATAATTCATTGATTAACTGAGAGGATTCACTAGGTGACTAGTGTATTTAAAGAATAAATGTTCAGATATTTGTAGTTGATGGCAGAGGAAGCACAATGAGTGAATGAGAGCTCTGTGAAGTGCAAAGAAGGTGGTCAAGTGTAGAGCACCTCTAAGTTCAAGACTACACAACTTTGATAACTGAGTTTATTAGTCTCACTTGTTGAAAAAGTAAGTAATCCACTAGAGAGTGCAAATATGATGACAAAAATATGATACTTTTGAGGTTGGTGTCCTCATAATCCCAAGAAGGTAAAATCTTGTAAATTATAGAACATGGTGGAGATGAGGAAGCATGGATTCACTCTTTATCACATCAAGTTTATCTAGGTTAATGTCGTGTATATCTCTCTTTCATGTTTTCATTACTTTCATTGATTACATGTGTTCAATATAACAAACACTCGAGAGAGCTCAAGAATCATCTATCACAAGCATAATACTTATTATTGAGGTTAATAAACTTCATCTTCATTTTTCACTTCTATACAAGCACATTGAATTGCAGTCATGTATATAGTAGTAGCATGTCTTAGATGTGAAAGGTGGTATGCAATATATGTAGCATGTGGGAATTGCATGTGAAGGGTTGATAAATAATTGTATGCTCAAGTTGACCATCAAAGGATAGAATATGTCTTATTATAGCATTTTAGTGGCTTTATATGGCATAGAACTTTAGGACAACCCTTTATTAAGTATAGTATCTATGTTGGTGAAGCTTAGAGTGTAATATCCACCTTATTTATGAATTATATTGGTATCAAAGTAGGTTTTTATTTTTCCTACAAATGGTTTTCTAGCACATTGTTCCATTGTGTTATATATTCTTCCATATTTTTTTAGTGACAAGGAAGTTCACTTTTTTTGTTGCAAAAGTTTAACCATGGGTAAATTTTTGAAGATAGAAAAGCTTGGAGAGCTTAAAGATACAAACCAAAAAATTCAAATGGAAAACTTTGAATTAATAAAGATGTGGCAACACTTGAAAGATGAGAATCAAGAGTTGTAAAATAGATTATTGAGCCATGGAGAATTTCTTATGGGTATTAATGAAGAGTTATAACATGTGTTGCAAACCAAAGAAGAGATGTTGGTAAAAAACCAAGATGTTGGTGAAGGAGTAAACGAGAGAGAAGATATTACCACATAGAGGAGACCTTCTGCTACCAAATATGAACAAACCATGACTGAGGTATGCAAAGTAAGTACTTCATCATATTCTCTTTCTTCCCATTAAGACATAGATTCTTTATTTGGTAAATTTTAGAAGCATATTAAGGGATTTGGCTTTAAGATTCTAACCAAGATGGGTTATGATGGAAAGAGACTTGACACTAATGGCCAATGAATGACTAATCACATAAATATCGAGGAATGGCCCAAATACATAGTTTTGGGTATGTTAGTGGTTATTTTACCCTAATTTGGATTAAGAAACCTTCATAGGATAGAAACTAGTATTTGAATTTATATTATTAAATATGGAATTTAAACATGAATCTAAATGTAAAAGCTTACACTAATTATAATGATTTGACAAGTGGTATATGCTAAAGATAGTAAGTAAAACAAAGGGATAAACACTTAGATTTTATGATTGACCATTTGACTATGCCTAACTTCTAATAGTGGAAAATAGATTTAAGCAAGCTTGTGATTTGCTTAGATCAAGAACTATGTTTTTATTTGCAAAGGTGAGCTTCATCAACATTGGGTCAATATCCATTATTGATATTGACCTGTGCAAAAAAGAGGATATATGACCATATGGTCACCTTCACCTGCCTCTGAAATCTTTGTATGCATGATGTTGAACCCTAATGATGGGAAAAAATCTTGAAATTAACCTTCTTCACCTTGAAACCCTTGGTATATTTGTGAGGGTGAGAAACCTTTAAAAATAGAGAAATTGTAATGGGTTGAGCTGAACCCAATCACCCCCATTGATGATTGATTATTTCCTACATATATGAAAGTCCAAGGAGATAAATCAAGTCACACATAGTTATCCCACCTAGTGTGATTATACAAGTGTGTTCTTTCACATATGAATTCAACTAATTATTTGGATTTGATACTTAATAATGCTTACTTTCACTTGGATTTGGTATGTTTCATACTTATGTTATGACTACTCATATTAATTGATTTACAATTTGGGAAGAATAGGTTATATTTTCTCAATGTGAAAAAATATATATGTGTACTAGATAAGTCCCAAGTCCTATATCAAGTGATGCCTTTGTGTGTGTGTGTGTGTGTGATTCCAATCAAGTAATTTTAAAAATTATTCATTGCTGGGAGAGGTTTGATAACATCAAGCATAGTTCAATATTGACTAGTGATTCTAACCTAGTTTGACGTCACTTATCCATGGACATTAGGACTAAATTGAACATCTAGGCATGCTTGTACAAGATAGCATATAGGTTTGAAATAGACATTGAGTTTCTTGTAGGTGTGCAACAACATAATATAAGGGTCAAACTCATAAGGTGGTATGTAGGTGTGAGAAAATGGTGGGTTAGGACCATATTTGTATATGCAAGTCATGTGTAGCATAATGTATGTCAAGATTGTCATTTTAAATTACTTAATACCATATTTTAATATTTACAAATGCCTCCATTTTATTCTAGTAATGAAATTGCTAGAGTAAAATTAAAAGGTATATTTGAGTGTGTACAAAACACTTTGTCTTTGGTAGGAAGCTTCAATTATGTAAGTCACTCAGAATCAAAACTTGCAATAGACATATAGTATTCAATGCCCATAGATTGATTTTTGAAATTTAAAGAGCAATAAGTATACATGTGTTTTGGTGACAACCATGTTGCACTTACAACTTGTTGAAGATGATTTCTTGTTGAAGCATTGGAGAAAGGTGCTCTCCACTTAAGCACTTGGATATTGGTTCCTCTTTTTGAACCATAGATAAATTAAGGGTGATCAAAACCTAGTTTTTATAAACTATGCAAGACCTTGGGTTGGGAAGATAACATGCCCCAACCCTCCTATATGTGGGGATAAATACGTGATGTACTAACCCAAATAACTACTCATATCTAATACATATGGGAACCACATTATGGGTTTGATATAATTAATGCCATGAACATTTAGTATCACTAAACCTCAATGTACATTACTCATAAAAAATGAATCAACTATTACAGATGGATTAATAGATTCAAGGTTGCTCACTGTAGATACTAAATTTGAATTATATAGCACCTCAGTCTTATACATTTATAAAATAACTATCATGGCTATAACCTTTATCTCTAAGATATTCCCCCTACTGAAAGGCTCATGTCCACTATCTCATTGTGCCAAATTTCTTATCTCTTAGTCCAATCATATGTTATTCTAATAACAAAAACTTATATGCCACAAAAAATGGTCTAAACATAATCATTATCGTTCTCTGCTAGTTTTGGATCTCTATCTATTTTTTAGCTTCCTAGACACTTATGTCCCATCAAGATGCATACGCCAATGCATGTGTCCTTGTTCCAACTAAGTATCCAATACCCAAAATTCATCCAATTTGAAAAGGTAAAGTGTCCTTATGGTCAACCTAAGTGCTTTAGTGCAAAATATTTTCCCAAAGGATTGGTATACATACAAGATCAATCCTCATTCATATCTCACCTAGAATATTCATACCTCTCACATATATAGCAACAAAAGAACTATCAATCAAAAATTCAAGTGAGCAAAGCTTACATATTCATTCTTATTTCCATATCATTCATAGAAGTAGTCTATCTACAAGTTTGGAGTATTGAAGGAGCAACACATGAGCCAAAATTTCTAAGTTACAAGATAGGTCATTGTATGTACTTTTTTATCACATATTGCACCCTTGTGCACACACAAGCCAACACATAGGGGAAAACTACATAAGTTTGAGGCCCTATTCAAAGTATTGGCTATATAAGGAAATCCTATTGACATAGGTGTCCTTGGGGTATTTTGACATCATGAGCCCACTAACGCATTTTTACCAATCATTATAAGGGAGAGGAAGACAGGGTTTGATAATTTGATGAAGAAAAATAACATGTGTGTGTGATCTATACATATCATAAGAAAGACAACAAAAAACCCAAAAGGCTCTAATTGGTCGCATCCAAATCCAATTAATATTTTGTGTAAGACACTTGCATCAATATAATTATCCACATTTGATGCAAGTGTCTAAGGCCACATAATGCAAAATTATAGGATCTAAATACTGTTCTAGGATCCTAATCCAATCCACTTCTAGCCTATTTCAACATAAATTTGCATGCACACAATAAACCAACTAAGTACTCTTGTTTTAATTTATTATAATATCAATCAATAACTCTACTTTCATCAATAATTGTACTTTTTATTTTTGTCATATCTCAATATTTAAAATTAGAATATTTTTTATCTAAGTTTATAAATTAATTTTCCTACTATATATATGTTTATCACCCCTATGCTTAATCATTTATATATTCTGAATCCTATTTACCCTTATATCAATAAATTTAGGGTTAAAAATTTGGTGAACCCAACCTATGGGTTTCATTGTCACATAAACATTCTATATTTGTTGTTCTTCACATTTTTTGCCTTGGTATTTCTTTCCTTTATTTCCTTCGTCATGGATGACATAAATTGTTTTGATGACTATGATTATGAAATTATCAAACTCTCTATCAAGGAAGGAGTAAAAGTTGATCATCATTGTATTTTTAAAAATACACAAACACATCATCTCAAATCTTTGAATAGTGGTAATTACCATCCCAAGAGTTGAGTTGAACAACATTAGAAAAGATAACCACACTTTTTCTTCATCTCCTATACCCATATTTGATTCATATGGGAAAAATCTTCGATTGTATGATTTGGATTTTTTTTGCCAAATGCACAATGACATCATGGTTGATTTACAAACTAATTATAAAGGGAATGTTTATTAAAATACATTGATTCAAACTCCCACACTTCCAACATTTTCAAACAATATCCCCCTCATTAAGGGTGATGATTCTTTTCTTCCTTCATTCAATATTGAAATTTTTTGAAAGGTAAATAAAGAAATTGTGGACTCTTTACCAAATATCATTAAGGCACTATGAAGAAAGGTACATTAAAAACTTAAAGTGGCAAAATATCCTAATGTTACCAAAACTTCACTCCCGATATCAATCACGGTTTCTAAACAAAATGAATTTTATCTTCCAAAAGGTTCATTTATGCAAAAAGTTCCCCACATACCAAAATAAGTACCTTTACTAAAGACACATAAATTTCCACTTGCTATATCATTACCAAAGGTGGATGAATTATCAAAGGATTGGCCAAAATTTCCAAAATTCAAAGATCTAATACATTGCCAACATATCCTAAATTCAGTATTTATGAGCTTCACTTGTTATTCATGAGGATAATATTACAAATATGCCTAAATTCAAAAGGTGTGGTGGATTAGAACCAATGATAACACCTTTTCCAAATACCACCATTGCTAATGATTATATCATATCCATGATGAGTGCTATTATAGAGTTTCAAAGACAAGTATGTATACTTCAAATTCAAATGGCCCGTCATAATGCTATTCCAAATATTACCTCATTCCCCAACAACTAATTGCATAATGTATACTTAAATATCCTTATCCACAAGGTTTTAAACTACAATAATTACCAATTTTTTATTGTCATAAATATCCCTTTGATCACATGATTAAATATCCACATTATTTTGGTCCATGGCCTAATGATGACAATTTATTGATAAAATCCTTTCATATGAATATCACCGATGAAGTTCTCAATTAGTTCTATATCTTACCTAAAGGTTAATTAACCAATTTTTTGCAATTAGAAAATGTCTTCTTTGTGTATTTCAACATACACAAGGGGCCTATACTTACATTAGAATATTTACACAATTTTGAACAATGATGACAAATCTATTGAATATTATGCTATTCGATTTAAAAGTACATCATATGACTTAGAATTTAGACTCTCATATTTGGAATTACAATTCATATTTAGTATAGGTAATCTTTCCACATTAAGGTAAAGAGAATTACATAAAAAAATTTGAATCATTTACTTACTTATACTCAGATGTTCATAGATACATGTCATTTAAACTCACACATTCAAACAAATTTAACATCTCTTATTCCAAATATAAAAGTTTCATTCCACATATAAATGAGGAAAATGAATTACCAAATGAGCACTATGAGTAGATGTGTGGTGTTCCTCACATCCATTTTGGATCTTTGTAATCATTACTAAATATGGGACCAATACTAGATACACATCCACAAAAACCACCTCAAGTTACACAAATTAAAAAACATCGATGCCAATAAAATATAACAATCACTTATTCATGTGGGGTGCTTATTTTTGGCATAACCATGTTGATCCTACATAAGCAAAAACCACTTAAAATGTAAGATGTTTGCAACAACTTGGATTTGATCTAAATAAATTAAAGCATAAAGGAGCTTGCAAAGACTCCTTGGGAAACGTATTAATACCAATTTCTTGTGGTCCTAAAGTGATTCGAACAAGAGTTTGGATTATGCCACAAAAATCTCAATATGCATCCATAGTAGGATCCTTTTGGTTATACCATATGGAAGTAAAAATTGGCCAAAATTAGCAAGGTATCTCTTTTCATCATGAGGGAAAATTGATCCATAACCCACATGATGGTGATTATTCTTCTACTTCCCAAGTAAATCATGAGGAAGAACATGTCTTGCATCATTTTCACATATCCAACCATGTTCTAAACAAGGTAAATGATGCAACCTAAGGTTGAAAACATCTAAATATTCAAAAAATTATATATATATATATATATATATATATATATATATATATATATATATATATATATATATATATCGTAAAAAAATTAAAAAATTAAATATTCTAAAAATACCAAAAAAAAAAAATACAAAAATATTCAGCATTCCCATGTTTTGTTAGCTCCTTGGCAAATGTGTTGTTGGTTCCATGTTGGTAGATAGCATATAATTTATTTCTATATACACACATATGTTTCATGTATCTTTTGAGTGTGATACAAGCATACCCAAGCATATGATATATACACATATAGATGTTGGGCCTTCTCTCTACTCATCTCATAAGTACATTGGGGGCATCCACTTCTTTGATCAAGATACACCCATATTATAGTATTCTATGATAACTTTCCATTATCATGTTTTAGCTTAGGTACTAACACATGCCTTTATCCATGCTTATATATTTCATAGTGTGCTTGATATGCCATATACTTAACATTTTTTCTAACATATATATCTAGGGAATAGTATGATATGCTTATGTTAGTTGCTTATGATTCCATGCTTTTTTTTTGTACTTCCTTGAGTGTCTTTCCTTGCCCAATATTTTCTTGTTTGTTTGAGCATTTAAATATGCTCCATTTTTTATGGCCTCCGTGCCTTTGTTTGCCTATTGTGACATTTGAACATGTCATAGTTTGTTGTATGTGCATATTTGAATATGTCATTCTATGCTTTGTGGATATTTGATTAAGTCACGTCACTTCAATTGTGCAACATTTGAATATGACCCTTGTATAAGGTCTCCTTAGACCATTGCCTTTTGTTTTGATTTTGAGTGCTCTTAAGTGTGTGTTTGATTACTTTCTAATCTTTTAATATTACTCTTTATACATTACCATGATCTATATTATGCATATTAGGATTTGATGTGATCACATTATGTGTGCTTCAATGATATATCTACCTAGACATGTTCCTCCTATATGCTACATGATCCATTTATAGCTTATGTAGTTATCTTATCATTTTGAGGTAATTTAACTACCAATTTATTTTTCCATCACCTCAAAAGGGTGGACATATCAGTATGGGCATGTTGTAGAGATATGAACTCCAAATTTTTCACAGTTTCATATTATAGTGGGGGGGTTTTATGGAAACATGTTTTCCACACTTACATCAGTTTTCAAATTCTCTAGATTCAGTGGGGGCATATCATGGAAACATGTCCTCCATGCTTGTAAAATTTTCAAATTGACCAAATTTCATAATTATATGATTCAAAAACACATTTATGGAAACATTCTATACATTGGTACCATTATTATACCAAAGTTTCAACTTGAGACATATATAGGTACATACGCCATGAAAATGACACCTTAAATTGTAAAATTGGTTTATTTTCCATATTTAAAATACTACTATGGAATATTATCATACCCAAAATGGACTTTTATAGACTATTATTGAGCCAATCTACTATAGTAGTTAGTTCACCTTCGGAAGGTTGAGATGATTAAATAACTCATTCTTACCAAGTTTATAAATTAGACTTTATTAAATCATATAAATTTAGTAGATTTATAGGATGGAGTGAATAAATCATCCACCCATTCTAGATATATAGTGTGATTTGATTGGATCACTCACACTCACCAAGTTATAAGCATGATTGGGTTGCACAATTGAGATAAACTCAATGGTCATGTGTCAACTCACCTTTTCACCAAGGTTTTGGTCATGTTGTCCACACACACACACACACATGCACTTACAAGTTTCAAACTTGTCTTAATATCATATCTAATGCTTCATAATGAAGCATCTCTTCAAATCAAATTTTCAAAAGATGAGATGCTTGCACTGATACACAAGTGTACTCATAAGTTTGCTCTCTTTACTTTCAAAAATTTCAAATGCTTTCAATTTCAAATTATATGCACTAATTATACATGGTAACATGTTCTTGGTTGCAGGTCAGTCACTAGCCAAACACTCAATTTGGGCTCACATAAAGGCAAGGTGTGTTATACACACCCAAGTACACATTTTTTTTCCCTTTAAACTGACAATTCATTACTATATTAAAGGGGTGGATGTAGATAATAAATTTGAACTATATAACACTTAATCTTGTATATTTTGAAAATTCCTATCATGGTTTTAACATTCATTTCTAGGACCTTCCCATTACGAAAGGCTCATGTTCGCTATCTCCTTATGCCAAATTTCTTATCTCTTCATCTAACCATATGCTATTATGATGAGCAGGCCTTCTATGCTTTGAAAAATGCTCTAAACATGATCATTATCCTTCTCTACTAGTTTTGTACCTATACCTATTTTCTAGCTTCCCAGACACTTTCATTCTAGCCAGATGCCTATGTCAACATAGGTGTCCCTTTTCCAACTAAGTGTCCAGTGCTCAAAAAAGTCATATAATTTGTAAATGATATGTGTCCTTATGGTCAACCTAAGTAATTTAGTGCAATTTTTTCCCCTAAATGATTGGTATATATACAAGATCAATCCTCAATCATAACTCACCTAAAAAATTCATACCTCTCACATACAAAACAACAAAATAACTATCAATCGAGCATTAAAGTGAGCAAAACTACCCTAATCATTCATATTTCCATATCAATCATAGGATTAGCTTATCTACAGATTTGAAGTACTAAAAGAGAAGCCCATGAACCATATTTGTTGAGTTAAAAGTTAGGTCATTATATGTACTTGATTATCATATATTTCACCCTTGTGCACATACAACCGAACACATAGGGGAGAACTACATAAGTCTGAGGCCATCTTTAAAGTATTGGATATGTGGGTAGCACCCATTATTAGAGGCGTCCTTGGGGAAGCTTGACACCATGATCCCACTAACCCATTTTTTCCACAATCATTCCAAGGGTGAGGAAGCTAGGATTTAATCATTTGATGAAGAGTGGTATCTTATGTGTGTGATCTAGATACATAAAAAGAAAGGCCAAAAAACCTAGAAGGATCAAGTTGGTTGCATCCATATCTAGTCAGTAATTTATGTAGGATACCTACGTCTAGCTTAGACACCTATGTTGATGAAACTATCTAAATCTGATGCAAGCATCTGAGGCCATAAAATGTGAAATTCTAGGATCTTATGACTATTCTAAGATCCTTACCTAGTCCACTTCCAATTCAGTTGAAATTTGCATGTACATAGTAAACCAATTATGTACTCTTTTTTTAATTTATTATAATATCAATCAATAATTTTACTTTCTATTTTTGACATATCCTAGTATTTAGATTCATAATATTATTTATCCAAGTTTGTAATTTAATTGGCCTGCTATAGATCTATTTATCACCCTTGTGCTTAATCATTTCTATATTATTAACCCTATTTAGCACTGTATCATAAATTTACAGTTAAACACTCCATACTTAGTGTGAATTGAAAAGTTCTTTACAAATAAACAATTATAATAGTGTTCACTACAAAATGTGTAAATGTGCATGAATTGGTATCATGCCCCTTTAGAAATTTGATAATTGTAAACTATCATAGTATTTATGTGCATGAACTAGTATCATGCCTCATGATTTTAAAAGTGTGTATATGTCCATGAACTAGTATCAATCCCCATGAATTTATACGAACTGATATAGAATATTATGCATCTATATACTAAATCTGAGAACTTATATCTCAAATGTATGCATATGTGACAACCTATAATTCATGTTCATGTAAATTATGTAAATATGCCCATAAATATGCACTCAAATGTGTATAAATATGTACTCAAGTGTATGTAAATAAGTTCATATGTATGGCATATGCCCCCACAATATGTATTGATGTGCCAATATATGTCAAGTAACTAAACTCATCTAATATTTGACCCATTATGAAGCTTTGAAATATGATTTAAAAGGGGATTATGGAGGCTTATGACAAGCCCAATATAATTCCCCCATTTTAATATGAAAGATGTGTCTTGTAAGTTACTCATTTCAAAAAAAAAATTATCTATATCATGTGATGTGTAAAGATAACATCATGTATAATTATGTGAACATATGGATAATTTTTCATCATAGTAATGCATATGTCAATAAATGCATGAATATAAAATTTGTAATGTAGGGCATATCAGTGTCATGTCTAAATAGATGTATTGATGAAACATGTAATAGTAACCATCATAGAAAAGATAACTAAATAAGACTACAAAATAAAGGTGCATTTATGAACCTTGGCACCACTCAATCTCATCAAGCTTAACAAGAGAAATAATCTCAACAATATCAAGAGTTAGTGTTACACATAAGGCCAAGGGCTACATACAAGGGACATAAAGAAATTGAAATAAACATGACTAAAGACCATGCACAAAGGACATAAAGATGTCATAAACAAGTGATAAATATGCCAAATCAAACAAGGTCAAGGGCCACATATAAGGGACATATAGGTGTCACAAACAAGAGACATAAATATTTCGCTTCAAATAAGACTAAGGCTCACACCCAACATACAAGTAATTACTAGCCTATCATGCAATAAGAATAACATCAATAAAGTATATAACAAGTAAAGACAAGTCTACACCATCCACATGTATCAATGTCACATCATAGTATAATAACACATCCAATTATAATTATTCAAAGTATGAGTAACTATCAAAATGTGTAAGCAATCTAAATAACTCAACATGGTAGAAGTTTTTATAAATATATAACCTATAACAGTGAAACCTATAGAATAAGATGCCCTTAGTATCAACATGGCCACTAAGTAGAGGAAAGTCTAACATTTATATGCCCATGTATAACTTGTATGTCCTACATCATAATTTATACTTTGAAATGCATATGTGTATGAAAATAATATGATATTTACTAAACTAGTGATAAATAACAAATGTAAATAGTGTAATCTAGTAATCATGTCATGCTCCGGTTATGATTTGATTTTTTAAAATATTTTGAATGTTTTTGTATTTTTAAAATATTTTTTTATTTTTGTATTTTTGATATGTTTGAAATTTAAAATTCATTACCTAATGATCTAATCAATGGAGGACCATGGGGAATGTTTGCATCAAATAGTGTAAGGTTCACTTGTCATGAGCAAAAGGTACCAAATGCATGTGTATCAGAATATGATAACAAATCACATGATGTACAATAATTTTCAAGATATTTTCTCATATAATCCCATGTATGATGGGTAACTCTATATGGTATAGGACTTTGTGGGGTATGTTGTATAGAAGGAAAATGTCAATACATCCGTTCATTATTGAATATGTTTAATTATCTATGGTACTAAGTATGTGTTATAACAAGTGATGGCCTTTGTGAGCTTTGAATAACTATCTAATATGATGGGCACTAAGTTATTGGATATCTATTAGATTTAACTAATTTCCTATGAGTTGGATGTATAAGAAAATATTGTGTATGTGAAACCATTGGATTTATATATCGATCATATTTAGGTGTAACAACCAAATACAATGGTGGTGGCTAAAGAAGAGGAGATATCATTGGCTGTAGGTGATACTACTATTGTACACATGTAACTATGACCACCTTGTTATAGTGTATGTACTTGAGACATCGACGCACTTTATATGGTATTGCATGAAGCTTTTGCATCCAAGGGTGTCCTAACAACATTTCAAATATCTCATTAACCTATAAAACTAAGAATGGAGTGGTTATTATGGTAAATCCCATATAAAGAGGTAACACTAAGTTTAATAAGGGATTATGTTTCTATCCATATGATCCCTTAATTGTTCTTGTTGTATCTTTTATCTTGTTGTTTATATCTAAGGGAGTGAATAAGTGTCATTATGCACACTCTTTCACTTAACCCATTATTGATCATGATACTATGTATGGGTTGCTCATTGATATAATCTCATATGGATGGTGTATGAAAATTTGAATCATCATCAATAATCTCACTGTCATCAAATGTGATCATAGGATATTATGGTGAGGTGACAACAAGTGTACCAATAATTACATCTATTGTGTCATCATATTTTGTGGGTGAAGGATGCATAGTGTACTTATAATGTATTCTTAGTCTTTGTCGTGCCATGCTTGGGAAATAGATCATTAAATATTTTTAATTTATGATTTCTATTTTTATGTGGTCTAGATTCCTAAGTAGGTGTACTTAACTTGATAATATTATTATCAATAAGATCTTATATCTTACATCTTAATTTGAAGAATTTATTTATAAAATGTCCCAAAATTTGTAGATAGTCATAATAGGCATTGATATCATAGTTATTTGGTGTCAGAATATTTGGAAAAAACTCTTATGGAGGAGGAAGAGTGATAAGGTTGCACTCAAGTAGTTTTTGTAATAGTATACAAGGAGGTGATGGTAATCTAAAAATTTGCCTATTTATTGGAGCTGAAAATTGAAGTCAATTTATAGGTTATGATATTTCATTAACTATAATATTTACCTCATTATTTTTATTAGTTGGTTTGACCTTATAGTTTGGTTTGATTTAAAACTTTGTTATTGAAGTAGCTATAGGAGTAGGTGTATACTTGAGCTTGTTCAAAGCTATGAGTTTAACTTCTCAATCTATTATTGTGTGGCAAAGCTCATCAAAGGATTTGAATCTCTTGAAGATTAATGAACCATAGAGTGGTGTAAGCAAGCTTTGATAAAATATGTCTTGTAACTAATTTTCATCCATAGCATTAGTCATCTTAGCTAACATAGTATTGTACTGAAGTATATAATCATTGATTGGCTCTTTGATCTCATCAATGTTGATAATGAAAATGTCAGGACCCCAGCTCATAAAGAGCACAGTTGATTACCTTTGTATAAGCAACTAAACACGAAATTTAACTAGAAGTAACAAGTAACTAGAAATTCAGAAATAACACAGAATATGAGAGACAATACCCAATTGTATTAATACTCTTCCAGAAGGAAATACAACAAAGAAGATGCCACAATCTTCTTCACACTCCTCTAGGTCTCCCACACCTCTAGGGTGTAAACAGTAAATCTCTTCAAGATTTCTCTCTCAATTACGGTCACAACAAACAACTCAAACATAGAGTTGTTGTTCACCTCCAACCAGTCAGTATCACTACTACCAGTACCACCGATCGAGTACTCGAAGTACTCCAAGTCTGAGTACATCACGTACTCCAAGTAGATCTCCTTAATCTTGTAACAACCTGCAAATCTCAGATCAACCTGGCCTTTCACACCTGTTGATCGAGATCTTACACACATGAAGAACCCTTTTGATTCTCCAAACTAGCACCCCTATGGATCTTATACCAGATCTTGCTCTCCTGCAAATCTACCTGATCATACACACTTGGCACTGTGGCACTATGAGGAGCTAACCTTGCTCTCTTCCCTCTGAAGGAGCTAACCTTGCTCTCTCTATCTAGCACACTTTACAATACAGCCCATGAGTCTATTAAATAGATCTCATACAAACAATAATTAGACATCCAATTACAATAATTATAAACCGTAGCTCAAGACTAAAATTAGTCTTTAACATGCAAACAACCGGTTCATTAACAAACTGTTCATAAAATTGACAGTTCTAGAACTGCACAAGTGATCGACGTTGATCGATGTCTATCTAGAGATGACCGACATCGGTTGATCATGACCAATGTCAACAGCTCTGTGCACTAGATATGGTCGACGTCAGTTGGCCTGACCGACATTGGTTGCTTTGCACCTTAGCAACCTCCTCCATGTCTGCATATAGTGAAGCTTTTAGCTCCACAACCTAACAATCTCCCACTTGGAGATAAATAGTTGCACTTGTACCTATACCTGTACATCATCTAATTTGTTTCTTAGCTTGTATCCCTCTTCAAGATCAATCCTGAAGACCAACCACCACACATCCTGTGGTGCACCGCATGTCATACAAGTAACCTACCACATCTGAACCTACATACCCATGTAGTGAAGTCCCTGACCCTGCATAGCATGTTAACCTACTACTGGTCCCTCTTAGAGACTTGAGAACCCACTGAACTGCTCTCCAGTGCTTCTTTCCTGGATTGCCTACGAACTTGCTGACAACACCCACTACTGGGGAAAAAATAGGTCTAGTACACATGTACTTAACCTCATCATGTGAATTGGGACACTGTTATGTGAACTGTCCATCCATAGGTGTGCAAACTGGTTTTGCATTCCACATCTTGAACCTTGCCACTACCTTATCCACACAATCATCTGGAGACAAAATCAACCTGTGACCTTCCATGCCACTAGAAAAACTCATGCCAAAGAATTTCGCTGCTCCCAAATTCTTCATGACATACCACTGAACTAATTTTACCTTTAGCTCAGCAAAACCCTGCATGTGTGACCCCACTACATACAGTAACAAGATAATGTTGCAATCATCATCTAACCTGGTAAAGAAAACACAATGGTTACAATGACACTAACTAAAGCCATGCTTTGTCATACACCTGTCAAACCTATACTGCAGCTTCCTCAAAACCATATACCCTGGCCTTCTATCTCATGTGTCCATTCCCTCTCTTCTTTAACCAAAGAATCCATTCGTTTCTCAGTGCTTTCATCCCAGCTGGTAACTCTACCAAATCTCCTATTTGGCTCTCTTTTGAAGAATTCATGCCATGCTCCCACTCTTTCTTGGGTCCTACCTGCTCTTCAGTGAGAAACAAGTATAAAGAAGGGGAATAACAAATTTTAGGCTTACTTACACTTTCAGTCCTCCACATGGGTATTTGAGACTCCTTGACAGCTTACTGTCTACCCAAAATCCGTTCCAGTGACCGATGTCAGTCACCACCCAGTATGTATCTGATTGACGTTAGTTCCATACGACTGACCTAACTATCGACGTTGGTTCCCTGATCGACGTCGGTGTCCTCCTGGTCACCGACATCACTTCCCTGACTGACGTTGGTAGCAACCTGCCCAACACCAATGACTTTGTCTATTTGCACATGACTGACATCGGTTCCTCCTGACCGACACCGGTAACTATTTTTTCCTATGAGTGATGACTTTTTACCCGTGAGCTCTCTTTGGATAAAAACCTATCCAAACTGCCCTGCTCAGATTTATTCAATCCCTTCTGCTGATCTTTGTCCATCATCTCCTCCATAAACACCAAGGCTTTCAAGTTCTTAAGTTTGTCAAACACATCTGACTTCCTCGTAAGAACATGCATCTCCTTCTTGCTCATGTGACCAAGCCTACAAAGCCACGTCTTCGCAATAGAAGAAGAATCAGTAATATAAGTAGGTAGATAAAGAGTATCTACTTTCTTACCACCAGCTAATTCAAGTGCATCCGTTGTGAGAGTTATTGTGCATCTCTCATCACCCAACTTTCCTGAAGCAATTAGCCTCATCTTCAAGACTGAGACCTGCATGACATCCTTCAACACCCATGTGTTGGCCGTCTGTAATTTCAGCCGCACTTTTCCTTTGCCAAAACTTTGACAAGGCATACCAGCTCCTAAATAAATCTTTCCAAAGTCTCCATGGACCTTAACATGGAAAAATACTCTATTTGGGGCTGCATGGAAAGAGGCAACAGAATCTATAAACCAAGATTCTACTTTATCCAAGGAACATACCAGAATAACCAGTGTAACAATACCTGTAACACATGCTCCTTTATTTCCTTCATGCTGATCTGCTAGCAACCAACAATCTTTCTTTACCTGCTCTTTCTTTCCATAACACCGTAATTGATCATTCTTGCTTTTGAATTCCTCCATACTTTCTTCTACCATTGCTATACTCCCACTCAATCAGAAACCCTTGAGAGTGACCTATAATGAACACACTGAACAAGCTTTACCACCTGTTAGTGAACCTAACCTCGCTTTGATACCAACTTGTCAGGACCCCAGCTCATAAAGAGCACAGTTGATTACCTTTGTATAAGCAACTTAACATGGAATTTAACCAGAAGTAACAAGTAACTAGAAATTCAAAAATAACACAGAATATGAGAGACAATACCCAATTGTATTAATACTCTTCCAAAAAGAAATACAACAAAGAAGATGCCACAATCTTCTTCACACTCCTCTAGGGCTCCCACACCTCTAGGGCGTAAATAGTAAATCTCTTCAAGAGTTCTCTCTCAATTACGGTCACAACAAACAACTCAAACACAGAGTTGTTATTCACCTCCAACCAGTCAGTATCACTACTGTCAGTACCACCGACTGAGTACTCAAAGTACTCCAAGTCTAAGTACACCACGTACTCCAAGTAGATCTCCTTGATCTTGCAACAACTTGCAAATCCCAGATCTTACTTACACATGTAGATCTCACTTGATCTTGCTATATCGCAGATCAACTTGGCCTTGCACACCTACCGACCAAGATCTTACACACATGAACCCTTTTGATTCTCCAAACCAACACCCCTGTGGATCTTATACCAGATCTTGCTCTCTCGTAGATCTACCTGATCATACACACTTGGCACTATGGCACTATGAGGAGCTAACCTTGCTCTCTCTATCTAGCACACTTTACAATACAGCCCTTGAGTCTATTAAATAGATCTCATACAAAAAATAATTAGAAATCCAATTACAATAATTAGAAATCGCAGCTCAAGACTAAAATTAGTCTTTAACATGCAAACAATCGGTTTGTTAACAAACTGTTCGTGAAACTGACAGTTTCGAAACCGCACAGGCGACCGACATCGGTCGCTATCTATCTGGAGATGATTGACGTCGGCCGATCATGATCGATGTTGGTAGCTCTATGCACTGGATATGACTGACGTCGGTTGGCCTGACCGACGTCGATTGCTTTGCACCTTAGCAACCTCCTCCATGTCTACATATAGTGAAGCTTTTAGCTCCACAACCTAACAGAAAAGTGAGAGAAATTAATCTACAAAAGGGTTGAATACTCTTACTAATTATATGGGAAGGTCATTGAATCGTCTCAAATAATATTCCTCAAGACTTCTAGGGAATATCTTGGTTAATAATTTGTCATTATATGCATAATCATAGCATGGTCTGTGGATTGATTAAAATTGTTATTTTGGATCACCTTTACCTTCATATAGTGGAAGCTTATAGGTATAAAAAGTGTAAGTAAAGGATAAGTTGTTGTCTTATGGGATAATGGATTATGAATAAAGGCATGTGAATCCATTGAATGACTAGCTCTAAATGCACCTTGCTCTAATTACAACACCTTAGCATATAGAGCTATAACATTCTACTCAAGGGAACATGTAGTAGGTGAGGTTGATGATGTAGCATGTGTAATAATCATATGAGGGGTAAAGATTACTTGTGTAGGAATAGGTATGTAATTATTTTGGAATCCTTGTGTTTCCCCCTCACCTTGGTTAGATAGCACATGTGTAACTAGAGTTGTAGTTGTAAATATAATATCAATGGTAGACATTTGAATACTTATGGTTAGGTTAGTACCTAGAAAGGGTTGATTTTATCATGAAAAGGGGCATATTATCCACCAGATGTGGTAATTTGGGCCAATTTTTTATATTTGTCTCTTGTGATATATAAAATTTGCATCGATCCAATGTGGATTCAAATTAAGATACTAGTGAATTTTTTTATCATTCATGGCACCAAGTTGATCCATAGCAGTTGGTTTTTGAATAGTATTAGTCTCAACATTCATTATAAGTCCATTAATAGGGTGGGTAGTATGTATTATATAATTTGTAAAGAGAGTATGGGGAAAGGAATAGGTCATGCATGCCCTTTGTCATCTATTCATAATAATAGGCAACTTGGATTAGTTTGGGATTGTTCATTGTTAAGTTTAACCTTACTAGTGTTCTTAAATTTGATCCTTTTGATTATATAATTATGTAGATACTAAATCTAAATTATCTAGCATCTTAGTGTTTATACTTGGCAATTACTTCTCATGGTTGTACCCTTTAGTTCCTAAGATCTTCTTGTTGTTGAAAGGATCGCATCTACTATCTCTTATGCATGTTTCTTATCTCTTATTCTAACCATATGCTATTATAATAACCAATCCTTCTATGTTGCTAAATATGTAATATTTGGACTTGTACCTATTTTATAACTTCCTAGACATTTTTATCTCATCTAGATGCCTACATCAACACTAGTGTCTAGTGCCAAACTAAGTGTTCAGTGCTCTAAAGTTATAAAATTTAAAAAATAATTGTATCCTTATGGTTGGCTTAAGTGATTTAATGTCGGATATTTCAAAAATGGAAGGATATATATACAATATCAACCCTCATTCATTCTTCACCTAGTATAGACGTAAAAACCCACAAGGAAACTTAACAAAAGCACTCAATCAAGAATTCAAGTGATAAAAGCTTCCCTATTATTTTATATTTCAATATTAATCATAGGGACAACCCATCTATAAGTCTGATGTACTGAAGGAACATTCCATGAGTCATATTTTCCATGTTACAAGCTAGGTCACTCTATGTACTTGCTTATCCATGTTGTATCCTTATGCACACACAAGAAAACATGTAGGAAAGAATTAAATAAGTCTGAGGCCCTCTTTGGAGTATTATATATGTAGGTAGAACCTATTGATATAGGGGTCCTTGGGGTAGTTTGACATCATGTGCCCACTGAGTCATTTTTACCATAATCACTCTAAGGGTGAGGGAAGTTAGGGTTTGATCATTTGACAAAGAGTGATATCCTATATGTAATATTTAAAATTACTAGGACAAAGGCAATAGAAAACCCATAAGGTTCCAGGTGGTTTCACCCAGATCAAATTGATATCATGTACCAAAAACCTACATCTAATTCAGATAGTAGCATTGATGTAATCATCCAAATTCGATGCAAACATTTGAGGCCCAAAAATATAAAATTCCTGAATCTAATTATTGTTATAGTATCCTAATTCAATCTACTTCTAGATAGTCTCATATTAAATCTACATGCACAAAGTAAACCAACTAAGTACTCTTATTTATTATTAATTTCAATATCAATCAATAGTTGTACTTTCTATTTTTAGCATATCTCAACATTTAAATTTAGAATATTGTTTATCTGAGTTTATAAATTAATTGGCCTGCTATAGATTTGTTTATCACCCTTGTGCTTATTCATTTCTATATTATTAACCTTATACTATATTGACCCATCTCAATTTAGAATTAAATATTTGGTAATTATATTGATATATCTACCTAAACATGTTATTCATATATGTTGCATGATCCTTACACATATTATACAATTATCTTATCCTTTTGAGGTAAGGTAACTACTAGTTTATACCTCCCCTCACCTTAAAATGGGGGGCTTATCAGTGGGGGAATGTCATAGATCCATGATTTTCACACCTTGAGAATTTCAAATTTCAATGGGGGCATACAAAAAAAAGGCATGACCTCCACATTTATTCAGTACTCAACATTTTCATATTACAATGGGGGCATATTATGGAAACATGTTCTACACACTTATACCAGTTCTAAGTTTAAGATTTCAATGGGGGCATATCATGAGCACATGTTTTCCACACTTGAAAAAATTCAAATTGGCCAAATTACACGGTTATATGATTTAGATACACATTTCTGGCAACATTTTATACATTAGTACCATTGTTATACCTAGGTTTTAGCTTGAGATATATATGAGGTTCATATGCCATGCAAAATATACCCTTAAATTATAAAATCAAATTAGCTTTCATATCACAGATACTTCTACATACTTTAGCCTACTCTAGGATGGACTTTTAGGGACTATTATTGCAGTAGTTGGTTCAATTTTGGTAAGGTTGAGGTGGTTACATCACTCAATATTACTAATTTTATAGGATGGAGTGATCAAATCATCCACCTACATTATATTTACAATGTGAGTTGACTTGGATCACTCAACTCACCAGGTTATAAGTATGATTGGGTTACACGATTGAGTTAATCTCAACTATCAGATGGAAACTCACCTTTTCTCCAAGGTTGGGGATAATTTGTCCTACAATATTTATATATATACATGCACTTTATATTTTCAAATTATCCCAATATCATCTCCATTAAATTTTTAATAAAGCATCTCTTCAAATAAAATTTTCAAAAGGCAAGATGGTTACATTAATACACAAGTGTACTTATAACCTTGCTCTCTTTACTTTCAAGCATTCAAATTGTTTCAATTCCATATTATATGCATTGATTATATATTGTAACATGATCTTAGTTGTAGGTTAGTCACCAAAAAAGCACTCAAACTGGACTTGTGCAAAGATAAGGTGTGTTATACACACCTAGGTACATATTTCTTTTCTTTTAAACTAACAATTTCATTACTAGATTAAAGGGGGGGAAATGTAGACTCTAAATCTAAATTATATATCACCTTAATCTTGTATACTTAGAAAGCACTTATCATGGTTTTACCCTTCAGTTCCTTAGACCTTATTGCTACCAAAATGCTTGCATCTATTATCTCTTGTGATTGTTACTTATATATTAGTTCAACCATATGTTATTATAATGACTAGGCCTTCTATGATACTCAAAATGATGTAAACATACTTATCATTATCCTTTACAATTTTTTGGCTTGCACCTATTTTCCATCTTCTTGGACACTTGCACCCCTGTCAAACTCCTACATCGATGCTAGTGTCCTTTGCCAAACTAAGTATCTAATGCCCTAAAATCATAAAATTTACAAATGAAACATATTCTTATGGTTAGACTAAGTGATTTAATATGAGATATTTACACAATGGATTGATATATATACAAGAGCAAAGATTCCCTATTATTTCTTACTTCAATATCAGTCATAGGGATAACCCATCCATAAGTTTGATGTATTGAATGAGCATTCCATGAGCCCTATTTTCCAAGTTATAAACTAGGTCACTTTATGTACTTAATTATCACATGTTTCATTCTTATGCACACACAAGCCAATATGTAGGAGAGAACTACATAATTCTAAGGCCCTCTTTGGATTATTGGTTATGTAGGCAACACCCATTGACATAGGGGTCCTTAGGGAAGCTTGACACCATGTGCCCACCAACCCATTTTTCCCACAATCACTCCAAGGATGAGAGAAGCTAGTGTTTGATAATTTAAAAAAGAGTGATAGCATGTGTATGAGATATAAACACACTAGAGCAAAGGTGAAAGAAAACCCAGAAGGTTCTAAGTGGTCACACCCAAATCCAATTTTTATTTCATACTGGACACTTGTGTCCAAGTCAGATAGTAGCATTGATGCAACCATCTAGATCTGATGTAAGAATATAAGGCACAAAAATGTAAAATTATAGAATCTGGTGACTGTTCTAGGATAATGATCTAGTCTACTTCTAGCTTGTCTCATATCAAATGTACATGCACATAGTAAACTAGATAAGCACTCATGCTTATAATTCATTGCAATATCAATCAATAGTTGTACTTTCTATTTTTAATATATATCAACATTTAAATTCAGAATATTGTTATATGAATTTGTAAATTAATTGGCCTACTATAGATCTATTTATCACCCTTACGCTTATTCATTTATATATTCTTAACCTTGTACTATCAAAATAAACTGATCAAAATGTAACATAGCCAAATGGAATAATATGAGCATATTAGTGTCGTGACTAACATCAACAAATAATGTTCATTTATTATAGCCATGGTTAATGTATATTATAGGGAATAATCATAAATCATGCATGAAAAAAAAACTTTGAGGTTGAAAAATGAACCTTAAGGGAGACCTAAGGTTTGTCACTATTCAATCATTGTATGGGTTCACCAATATGTTTTACCTTAATTTAGATTAAAAAGTCTTAATCAGATACAAACTAGTATGTGAATTTAGATTTTTAAAAATAGCATTTAAGCATAAATATGAATGTAAAAGCTAAAACTGATTGAAATGATTTGAAAAGTGGCAAATATTAAATATAGTAAGTACTACAAAGGGATAAGAACTTAACTTTTTTGATTGATTGTCCAGTTGTGATTGACTTGTGAAAGTTAAAAATAGAGTGGAGTAGGCCTATGATTCATCTAGATCTGGCATTGTGTTTTTGTCTACATAAGGTCACCTCCATCATCATTGGGTCAGTATCGATTATTGATGCTAACCTGTAGTGGTTGATAGTGACCTATGCAGAAAAGAGGGTTTGTGACCATACAATCACCTTTGTCTATCTTTGAAATATTTGTGTGTGTGATGTCAAACCTTGATTATGCCCATAACTCCTTAGATAAACCTCATTCACCTTAAAACCCTAGGTGTGCTTGTGAGGGCTAGAAATTTGAAAGACCTAACAAAGTGCAATGGGTTGAGTTGACCCCAATCATCCTTGTCGATGATTGATCATTGCCTACATATTTGATACTGAGGAGGGAAATTAAGCCACACGTAGTTATCCCACCTAGTGTGATTATGTAATTATGTGTATTCATTATATGCATGCAGGTAATGATTTAGCTTTGTTACTTGACAATGTTTGCTTTCACTTGGATTTGATATGCTTTAGATTTGACTTGTGACTACTCTAAGTGACTAATTTCAAATTTGGGAAGAATATAGCAAGTTTTTTTGTGTATTAGTGTATATATGTGTACCATATAAGTTCTAAATCCTCAATAGAGTGAGGCCTTGGTTTATATATATGATTATAATTGGGTAATTTATCACACCACCAACATGCTAGGTATATACACATAATATTTTCACTTTTATCACGTTACTGATGTTTTCTCTTATAGTGGCTTTTTGACACATCCATCTTTCTAAGTGAATGCACTAAAGGGTACATCGGTAATGGGGTGAGATCGGCTCATGGTAATTTACAATAGATGTTGACATTTTATCATGTTACACCATAATTACTATTAGTTTGAACTCCTCCAAGTCTTTATCTTTCTTTCCCTTTTATCTACTTCCCATCCAAATTTTCTAGATTTCATATATCCTCCAATATCGACTTGGTCAATACCATTTGTTTTGTACCTTTATCTTTCATATATTCTATCAGCCAACTTGATACAGTTATAATTCTATCTTTTGACATTTATACTATATCATCTTCGTCGATATCATATTATGGAAGTCAACATCTTCCATTTATATCCTAGGGGTATATAGATAACATGATAACAATTGTAGTTCATAGTTCTCTCAGGAGGCTAGGGAGTGTCCTTCATGCTTAGTGGTAGTTACTCACCTATCTATATATGGCTAGTCTATTATATTTTCTATAGATATGAGTGGGTGGCTATATGGATACAGGGGTGCAGAGTTTATGGTTCATTTTAGGTGTTGTAACCACATATGTAGGTGTCATATTTTATTCCTAAAAAATCATATCACATTTATACACTTGTTTACAGTTCCATTTCTACCCCGACTAGTACTTAGGAGAGTTATATGGGTTATAACCTTATCTTAGAGGTCTTGTCTTGTGATGTCATTGAATCTCAATAGGAAAGGTCATTGGGAGTTTAAAACTAAGGATATTTAGGTCTTCATTTAGACATTTGAGGTATTCAACATACAACATATCTTGTAAAGTTCCACTTGAGCCAAAGGGGGAGATTAAAGTGTCAACGGCTTCACTCGAATGTAAGTATTTTTATCCCTATGCTCTTTCCTTTACTTAGTAGATTAGATATTCTTTATTAATTTTTGGATGTGTGTATTTATCCTTGCTTAGGTCCCTCCTTATACCAAATAAGCTAGTATATAAATAAGGTTACTTAAGATTTATATTTATCACCTTAGGTTTCATAGACCCCCAATTAATTGGCCATCGCACCTTACCCATTTTACAATCACTTACCCATCATTTACTTTACTTTTATCCCGTTTAAAACCGTTTAAGTTACTTTTATATTTATAATCATTTACCTTTGTTGACATCTAGTGAGAGATATATCCTTATGTCATAGAATTAGGCTTTGGAATCCTTTCTTCTTGACATTTGAGTTATAGGTTATGCTTTGTTAAATCTATAGATATCCTATGTCCTTACCTGATCATCTGAATATACACAGGCTCTATTTGATTGACCTTATTCTAGTCCTAATTTATTAAAAGAAGAGGATAGTTGTAGACCATCCTAATCCATGCATATAGTAGGTAGATGGTTTGACCCTAAGGAAACATTTAATTTAAAAATTAGTTTTGTTGGGAGAGGATTAGTAACATGAGGCATAGGTTAAGATCAATTGGTGATATTGACCTAGTTTGAAATTATTAACCCATGCACAAGAGGAATAAACTGAACATATGGGCATGTATGTACATGATAGTATGTAGTTTTGAAATAAATAATTAGGTTCATGTTAGTGTGAAATAATAGAACATAAGGGTCAAACTCATAAGTTAGCATGTAGGTCTGAGAGAATGGAAAATTAGGACCATAATTGTGCATGCAAGTCATGTGTGGTATAATGTATGTCAAGTTTGTCATTATAAAGTACTTAATACTAGATTTTAGTATCTACAGTGGTAAATGAGGAGTTGGAGAATTATCCAAGATAATTGAAGCAAATAAATCTTTCAAAGGCAAATATTCCATGTTGATAAATCTATAAAAACATCCCATCATGGTAAGGTCATCATTTATTTTGTCAAATCTAACGAGGCTTTTGATTTTGAAAAAAATGGGCAAGTATTTCATGAATAGGAAAGTAATATTTTGCCACCTCAAAGGGCCAAATAAGAGTCTCAAAGAAGAGGAAAACAACCCAACGAAGAAGGAGATAACACATTTTCTCTCCATGACCAAGTGAGTGAATGCAAAACATCTTGAAAGAGAATTGAACATCCCAAACAAGGAGGTTAAACTTTGACATTTTATCATGCTTTCACAAAGGGAAGCCCAAGAAGGTATGGAAAGAACAAACCTTCCATTATTTGCTTCAAATGCAAGAAGAGTGGCCATGTAACACAAAATTAATGGTATACATATCCATGTTATCTTTATGGAATGAATAATCATTGTGTGGCCATGTGTTGGAAGAGAAAATCCATCTACAAGAAGCTCATGTCCTTCAAAAAGGAGGATGAAATTTGTAATGAAATTTCACCAAATAAAAATGTAGAGAAGGGAATGAAGGGAATATTGTCCATGAGAATGGGCAAGAATTATTGCCTTCATTGTAACATGATTGGGCATTGGCATGAAAAATGTTGGGAACTTCATCTAGAACTTCACTCAAAGAATTGCAAGGATCATTCCAAGAAGTAAGATACCATTAAAATCAAGAAGGAAGTTGCTTAAGAACCTCAAATACAAGAGTTATAAAAATAATAAGTTTGCATATATAAGGAAGAATCCATGAAGAAGGATCAACCCCTAGAGGATCACCCATCAGCATTGTGAAGAGGTAAACATGGTAAGATAACAATCTTTAGAAGGTTGGTTACAAAACTCATATTTTGATCTAATTTAAGAGATATATAAGGTGGAAACCATCAAGATGGAGTAGCCCATTGAGTACTACTCATCACCATTGCAAGTGGATAATGGTAAGCCTTTATTATTGGTTTCATGGATAGAGTATTTGCATATCTATGATGTATTTTAGAATGTATATGCAAGCATCTCCAATTTGCTTGTTATGTTCCATTATTGAAAGAAGGAAAATAACCTCATTTGTATGATAAAGTATGGAGGAACCTCACTCATTAAGATTGGATTATGAATCAACCATATAATTATATTGAGAAGCATATGTATGAGAAACCCATTGTATCAAAGAGGTCATATCATATTATGCATTTTCATGTTCTTATTGATTTCTAATTTGGACTATTTTCCTTATCAAGTTCTTTTAACTATGATAATATGGGTAGAAGAGACACTCTATGTTGAGAGAAATATCCAATCATAGGTAGAAGGCCAATGCATCACAAACGTGATATCATGTTAGTTTTCTTTTCCTCTCCATGAAAATTCAAAATTACATAATGTGTAGCATGTTTAGTTATTTATCAATGTTGTAACTTATATTTTACAAATCATATGATTTTATCATGTAGATATAGGCTAGTTTTCACAAATATTTAGTATTACAACATGCCTATGTTTGTTTTGGTATGCACATAATAACCTTTTACAGTTGTAGCAAGTTTTTAGCATGCTTTGGAATTGTTGTAAGCACATGGAATAAGGTTGCATAAAGTTATAAAAAAAAAATTCAATATGACAATAGTTAGCATGACATGTTTTTGATCATCTTGTTGCATAATCATGAGCCCAAGGGTTCTTGTATGGAGGGAGAAGAAGTGTCGTGACATCAGGTCATTGGTATGGGGTGAAAAGTGCATCCATGGTGTGTAGTACTCTATGAGAAGACTATTGGTTTTGATGGATGTATGTTTTGACATCTATGTTACTTCATTGAATATGTTTCATTTAATATATATTGCATTTGTTTTGATGAAATTTTTTGGCTATAAGATACGTGAAACTTTGTAAATGAAATTGTATGTTTTAATCCATGTATGTTAAATTGTTTAATTATAAGACCCACAATAAGGCTAATTTGTAAATGTGATCATTTTTTCATAACACCAAGTACATTATGAAATATTTTTTATTCACATGTTGAAATAATTGTGAGAAAAAGGAGGATGTTGTATAAGCATCTTCACATGGATAACTTCACCCTAGCCTACAAGCATTGTATCATAATAAAGGGGATAAGAGGAATAAAAAAGAGGAAGACTGAGACACCAAAGAGTAAAATAAGGTAAGATGGTAAAGAATGAAGGAGTTTTTGACTCCTTATAAACCTAGGTTTGTAGGTTTCATAGTTGGTAATTCACTCTCCAAGAGAGAGGAACAAGGTACAATCCAAGAAGATGATAAAATTGGTATCTTATTTGAGAAGATAGAAGGTGAATACTTATCTTTTCAACCTAGATATTTTATGAAACTAAAAGCATTATTTTTTTGGGTGTATGATCATAAATTTAGATGAATAATATCATCAAATTCAGTCCGTGAGACTATCGACTATCAAATAGGGGTTAAGAAGTATTTGCAACATGTTGAGTCTTAGAAAAGAGCTAGTTCATTTTGTAAGGGATTAAATAGAATATGGTTGCCATCAAAATTACCTTGAGAGTACATAGTTGGGTTCATATAGAAAATTTATGCAAGTTCAAAATAAACATCATGTGATTTCAAGATCGTATGCAAAATCTATGACCTCCAGAAATTAGAAGACTTTTCATGGTTGTGAAACCACAAGTTTAAGAAGGTTACAATTTTGAGATTAGCTCTGTGGTTTTGTAAATAGCTCAATGATTTTGAAATTTCATGTTTTCCCATTGATAATGCACATGAATTTTGACTGATAAATAAGTGTTTTTGATTTAGTTTCCAACTCTTGAGCTTCTTGTTCAATCTTAATGAAGGGTTCTTGTGAATTTATAAGCCCATGGGGGTTCAAAGGAAGGCAAATTTTCATTCATTAATTGATTGCTTAAGAGGATTCACTTGGTGAATATTGGATTCAAAGTATAATTATTTAGAGAATCATATTTGATGGCATAAGAATCACAATGAGTGGATATGAGATCTATGAAGTGCAGAGAAAGGGGTAAAGTGTTGAACACCTTTGAGTTGAAGACTAAACAACTATGATAGTTGAGTTCAGTAGTCTCTTTTGATAAAGAAGCAATTCATCAACTAAATAATTCAAATATCATGATGAGAGTAGGATAATTTTGAGTTTGATATGCTTGCAAACCCAAGAATGAAAGAAAATTAAAATGCATAACATGGTGGATACGAGGAAGCATGACTTCACTCTTGTTGGAGTTTTTTCACATTGAGTTTCTCCAATTTAATGTCTTATATATCTCTCTTGAAAGTTGTGTTCATTTTAATTGATCACATGTTTCAATTATTTGAAACTAGTCCTGTATAATATACACTAAAGATATCTCAAAAATCATCTATCACAAGCATAGTACTTGTTATTGAGGTTAATTAACTTTACATTCATTTTAAACTTCTCTAAAATCACCCTAAATTGCAGTCATGTATGGAGTAGTAACATGTCTAGGATGTGAATAATATTATGAAATGTATTTGTCATGTGGGAATTGTAAATGAAAGGTTACGTGCAAAATTGTATGCTCAAGATGACAATCAAATGCTAGAATACATCTTGTTATGACATTTTCGTGGTTGTTCCATAACATAAAACTTGAAGAAAACCCCTTGTTAAGTTTAGGATTTGTGTTGGTAAAGTTTAAAGTGGAATATCCACCTAATTAGTGATCATATCTATAGGGATGGGGAAAATA
Organism: Torreya grandis; assembly: GCA_037957365.1. Taxonomy (NCBI): domain Eukaryota; kingdom Viridiplantae; phylum Streptophyta; class Pinopsida; order Cupressales; family Taxaceae; genus Torreya; species Torreya grandis. The sequence goes on along the minus strand of JARHVA010000768.1, from coordinate 829,545 downwards.
GTCTAAGATGACACAAACCTACATAATTAACTAGGACAATGCATGTAGAACTTGGATAGTATTGGTCGCCTTAAGAGTCTGAGATTTGATGGAAGCATATGCATGGGGTTTGATCTCCTATTTCATGCTTAGAGTGGTTATAGAGTAAATGTACATTCATTTCAAGGATTGATATGAATACGATAAAAACATAAATCATAAATGAACTAAGTGCATATCTCTTGTATAAATTTTTTTATTCTAAATATAGATCGTGTAATATCAATCTAACTTTTTACATTGAGATTTGTATGACTATTTCTCTTTATTACATAATATTAAAATTCATAATTTTATTTTATTTAGATCATATTAATCACAAAATAACTAAAACATTTTGATGAACCTGATCATTGAATTGAGTGTGACAAACCCTAGGTCTCTTTTACCATAGGGTTTCATACTTTCTTAGGGTTTCAAATTTATATTGAATTAGGGTTTGAATTTTAGGTTTGATTTATAATTTCTCATTTTTAACACAATAAAAACCCTATCATAGTTACAATGGATGCTTATGGTGTATATTTTGTCATCCAAGTTATGATTGTCATGATTGCATGTTTATTTTCTAAAATATACAATATGTCTACAATTCATACAATGAAATGGGTTAAATTTATCTGAAATAAAACCAAGGGTGATATTAACAATGATGAATTCTTATCTCTCCTTAATAACACATATTATATTAATATTGAATATGAGATGCTTCAGGTTACTACTTGATTAGAAAATAGCATGTGTGACTCATTTTATTCCACATCCCCTATGATTATTGTTAGAGATAGCCACTATCCCTCCCCTATTATTTTCCTTAGTCTTATATTGGATAAGTAGGTCCATGTTATCACAATACAAAGAGATAGGGTGCATAATCTTGTAGGTTTTTGTATGAATGTTGAATCTAAAATTTTTAGGGATTGTGATTATAAAATTAAACCTTCCCAACCCATGAGAAGTAGTGTAATTAATGCATACATTAGTGATAAGACTCAACCCTTGAATGAACCTATTTAGAGTGTCACCATTCATGTAAATTATATGATCACTATGATGCATTCCATATTTACATTGTTAAAACAAGTCTGAGCCTTATCTTTAAAGGTTCAATCACTTAAAGATAAGTTGCACATGCTCAAAATCTTGAGCATGCTACTGTAAATTACATCACTAACTCTTCATTTAAAACCTTGGTGTCTCAAAATATTTCATCTTAAACATGGGTTAAGAAACAAAAAAAAATATGACTAATGAATCACGAAATTGGCATAAGATTAATACATCTCTAAGTGAAAATCTTAGGGACATGCTTCAAAACAAATTAATGATATTGCCTCCTACATGTCCTATGCAAAGATCCAAATACTATTGTGCTTATCATAGATTTCATGGGCATCCCAAGGATAATTGTCAAAATTTGAAACATCAATGATAAAATCCTATTGATAGTGGTGATTTTACATTGGATATATCCATTAAAGCACCACCGGACTCAAGCATACCTTGTAATATTGAGCAACTAACTAAAATTATGGTTCCATCTCCAAAATTCAAATTACCAAAATAAAAGTTACATAAAGAAAAAATTTCTAAGAAAGAGGCACCTAAGGAAGTTCATAAGCAATATGTACCTAAGAATTCTAATGTTACAAACATTATTTTTAAGGTGAAAACCAAAACTTCTTCCTCATTCCTAGAACCTTTGATCATTATCCCTCACAGAGATTGTAAGTAATGCACCAATGTCATGGTTGAAATTCTCATGAAATTAATGTATGTAGCATGAATATTCTCAAGTATTTTGGATATGGCATTGAACATTTGAATAAGACTACTTTGTTCACACCACTCACAATATGATTCATTGAGTGGCCCATAGTTCTTAGTATCAAGTTGCATCCATTATATTTCAAATTGATCATACTTTGAACCAATACAATGATAACTATGAAATTATGGATAAGATCAATGGATGAAACACTTGAAAAGAATCATTATCACATTACACTTGAGCTCCAATGAAATAGTATTTCCATTTCAAGAGATGGAAAATATCCAAATCAAGAAGAGCAAGTGAAAACCATTTCTTCAAATAGTATTCAAGCAACGATATCTAATTCTTATCCTTGTATGATCATAGTTGGGGTGCATGATACTGATGATAATGAATATATTGAAGATAAAATAAAATCCAATAAACCAATTCTAGAAAAGGTGTGGTTGGGTATACATGCCCTATTATAGATACAAAATATGATTGGAATGACATGCCTAAATTAGTGGATGTTCATGATTACAGCATATACAATACAAGATCTTCATGTGAGAAATCCATTAATGACATCATAAATTGGTTGGGACATAACATAATTAAAATAATAAAAATTCAAAAATACAAAAAAAATAATTAAAAAATAGAAAATTAAAAAAAAATCCAAAACCATGACCTATGCATGACATGATTTGATACTATACGTAGTTTATGGATGTTATTTATCATATACATGGTGAATTACATATAAATTTTCCACACACAATTTTCATAGTATACATGAATGGGATGCAATATATACAAGTTATATATAATATATTAACATAGAAACAAAATGGTGCATGATAGATCTTATTAATAAATAAAATTAAGTGTTACAAACAAAGGAAAGAGTTTCAATGTATATAGGCATTGTAAAACTTATATCCAAACCACATAAAGTGGATCAAATAATCTAAAATTGGAAAATATGCAAGAATAACATATTTCCCCTAACTGTCCCTAAATTATTACATTTGGGAAACAAAATTCCATCAATAGAACATTATCCCATAAACATAGGGATTGATTATTATCACCTAGACAATTATGAGCTAGAAAATAAAATAACCAATTATATTTATTTCTTACTCACCCACATGGTGAATTAAGCTAGGCTAATCTTAACATTCCCCCATTAATCCAACATGCTCTAAAGTGAATATGAGATAAATTATCTGAATGACTCAAATTTGGACATGCAAGAGACTTTATGAAGTTATCTACATGTTGATGTTCTGTCAGGCAATCTTGGAGCTAGATGTTGTTGTTTTGGACATGTTCATGAATGAAATATCAATGTGTTTTGTGTGCTCATGAAAAATGGATTGTAAAAAAGTTTCACTACTCCTTCATTATCAAAATGTAGGATTGTTGGATGATCCCTGGTATTCTTAATCCTTCAAGTATTCGTTGGATCCAAATTGCTTCATAGATAACTTCTACTATTACGTGAGATTTTGATTTTGTGGAGGACCTTAAAACATGAATACTATTCTTATTCCTTCATAATATATGTCCATATCCTAAAATTAATATAAATACTGAAGTGGATTTCTTGCCATCAATGTTCCCAACATGATTTGAATATGTATATTTTGTCAAGAAGAAGTTATCATTCTTCTTGTATTCTAGGCCAAAATCCATGGTTCCTTTGATGTATCTTAGTATTCACTTTGTTTCTCTCTAGTGACAAACCTTGGGTTCTTACATGAACCACATAAGATAATTGAATGGATAACTAATATCTAGTTTATGTAAGTCAAGTAGATGAGACTCCTAATAAATTATTGATAGAGAGTTACATTTAATTATTGTGATGTATCTGTGAAAGATAATTGTAGTCTTATCTCCAGAGGTGTATCTATTGGTGTAAAACACATCATTTGAAACTTATCTAGAATTATCTTAGCATATTTTAACTGAGAAATAAAGACATGATTCTCTCTTTTCCAAGTTTCAAGTCCAAGATAATAATACAAAAGCTTTAGAGATATATCATGTCGAATGATTATTTTGAATATTTATTTGTTGACTCAATCATCCTCACTGAACCTCCAATGATGACTAGATCACTGAAATATACTACAATGATCACTATCTCCCCCATTGATTTTTGAGATAGAGATTAGAATAGTATGGACTCCTTTTGAATCCATGATGTAAAAGATGCTCATCAATTTTTCTATAACATTCCCTTGAAGACTATTTGAGACCATACAATGACTTTATGAGTCTATACACCTTTTCCTCTTTTCTCGGTATGAAAAAACCTTTTGGTTGAGTCATCTAAACTTATTTTTGTAAATCTCCATTAATAAAGGCACTTTGTACATCCATTTGGTGGAATTTCCAACCAAATTATGTAGCTAGAGAAAGAATCATTCTGATTGTTTTGATCTTAGTTTTGGGAGAAAAAGTCTCCTCATAGTCAATGCCTTATTTTAGAGCATATCCTTTAGATACTAGTCTAGCCTTATGATTATAAATACTAAAATTTGCTTTGTATTTGTTTTGAAAATCCACTTGCAACTAATTGACTTATTCCCTGATGCAAGGTCTAAAAGCTACTATTGACGTAGAAGATTGCACCCTTGGCAAGAAGCCGAGTTCCTGCCTTCTTCACGCAACTATGGAAACTCCCCTCTCGCCTGTGGGACTGGTGAAGCTAGATGGGAGAGTATCTAGATAAGGGCTAGCTCCCTTTGATGCATCATGTTCATTCCAGCAAGTGCTAACACACATATATTTATAGATATATACTGGGGGGATGAAAAGGGATAAAGATACAGCAAACTACTCTAAAGAGGTGATGCACCAAAATAAGTTGACCTTCTCACATCCACACTTTAAATCAGACATACATTTCAGACTTGGCAGAAGAACCAGGCTGCAAGAAACTTGGCAGGGAGGCTTTCATGGAAAATACAGAAAATAGAGATTCACCAAAGGTGATGTGAGATGCACATTGTAAGTAATTTCTTCTGTTTCTCCACTCCCAAATAGAACTCTCATCAGTTGTAAAAATGGCACCTTGTAGACAATAGATATGCTGGTGTTGGACCTGTGAAAGCATCAAGAAATAATGACTAAACACAAACTAACACTCAAGACATACACAGAAATATCTATCCAAGATAGAGGTAAAAAATGCATTTATTGATTCAAGTGAAATTTTGCCAGGGCTACGCCTTACAAATGTGGAAGATCCTTTCTCAAATGACAAGTCCTCAATATATAGAAGAGAAGAGACCTTTTGGTGCCCCTTTTTTACAAGTGGCCCATTTGCGTCCCCTCATTGGGAAGAGCAGGCTACCTAAAATAAATGTCGTGTCAACCTTGGCTTTGACTTCAGGCCCCTTTTTTGACATGGTCATGCTATTTTCTCATTAATCGAGGCTATTTCTTGAAGGCACCTACCTAGCTTGTCTGCTCATAAATATGAAATGAGGAAAAAGGATCGCACGATTGGCTGTTCGCATCTTGAAATGGTCAATTTGTAGCTACTATTTCACCTGCTGGAGTCACTTCTCGAATCGGCACTTCCCTTCACCACTTGGACTATCTGCCTGCTCCATGCCTGGCACTTTGTCTTTTCTCTATCTTGTCTCTTCTGGCTCCTTTGGTCCTCGGGGGTGATCTTCTAGCAAGTTGCTACATTTCTGGGCCTCCTTTCATGGTTAGTGCTCTTTTGGTTTAAAAGCAAATGGCTATTTCATTATATGAATTTTGATGTTCATGCGGTCGTCATCACTTTGAAAACCAATGGCTAATTTGCTTCCTTAAAGTTGACGGCTTCCTGGACGTCATCGTCCCTGGCAAAAGTCTGTCGAGTCCTTTGCTGGCTTCTTTCTGCTTGAAGTCTCTTCTTAGCACCTTCTCGAAGGGAAGGTGACCCTCCGGCCTTTTAAATTACCCCCTTTAATTGGGCTGAGAGTCCCTCGCAAGGGCACCTACCCTTTGGGGTCCTTCGATGGGTTGCTAAGCTCCTCTGGATTGTTTCTCGGGTTCCTATGGACTTTTGTCCACAGACATTTTCTTGCGGACATTTTGTCTGCAGACGTTTTGCCTGGCCTTTGCTTTAAACTGCGGGTTGAATTCCTTCAGACTTTTTGTCTGAAGGAATTCCTTTAGACAAAAAGTCTAAAGGAATTTGGGACTTGTTTTTTGTTTGGATCCTTTTCCCGCAGACAAAAGTCTGCGGGAATTTTGCTTTGATTTTATCGGGCCCTTTCCTGCCTCCAAATTTATTCACCTTCTTTAAGCCAAAGTTTTAAAACCTTACTCTTTTTGCGGCCATCTTTGAAATGTCCCCTGCCCTTCGCAAGGGCTTCTAGACTTGAGCTGCCCCTTGACCTTTTGGGCATACCCTTGAACCAAGCTGTTGAACCAAAATGGTTCAACGGTTCAAGCGATTCAATCATTGCGCGCCAATGCCATTTGAGCCAAAGCCGATGAACTTGAAGCTTGAACCAAGCACCTGTAGAGTCTGTAAAAACTCTTAGACTTGTGCAAAATCAAAAAATGAATTCGCCTTAAAAAATAGCAGGGGAAGAAGGGGACCGATTTTGGCTTGTTGGGCAAAATGGTCAACAAATTGGTGACTCCCAGGGGAAGCATGCCTGCTATACTTAAAGACCAGTTGCCTTATAGTCCATTGGGCACAAAGTCAAATTATAACTTTAAAATCAGCAATAGCCCCAATAAATTCCAGAATCGATCACGCAGATTCACTCCAAGAGGAAAAGAAAACACACACAAAGCTAAGAAAACTACTTGTGTAAACAACACTTAGGGAAAATAGGGAAAGAAAACTGAAAGCAACCTACTAAATATATCTAACCAGGTATTTTTGATTCCCTCCTGGATCAAAGGGAAAACTTCTAACCTCTCTTTCCTGGCAAGAAGACTTATGGTGCCAGGCAAGTAGCTGAATGAAAAGGAGAGCTGGTGACCTGCTCCTCTTGCCTGTCACTTGAGTTGGCTTGTACCTAAGTGGAGATTCAAACATGCTTCCAACATATATGTACTCTTTTTATTCTTGGAAGCTTGCCTCTTGTTGGTTCTTCAAGCTAGTGTATCTCATCAAGAAATCAATTGATGTCGGCTCATCACAAGAAGCTCCTTGATACGCACCCTTGACTGGCTTGCTCTCTTCTGCCTCATGCTTGGGTTTCATGGTATGACCATCTTCCTTGATGATTTCAAAGAAGATATCTTCAGATTCACTAACCTCCTGAAAGGGTAAATCTAAAAAACTACAGCCTCTTTGCATGCTTGTTTGAACCCCAATGATGCCTTCTCCACTCTTATCCAGCTCATAGCCTCCTTGAATAACAGTGCAACTTGCCTTAATGACTTCAAAAGAATAATTTAAAACATGAACAAGAGATTTCCCATGTTCCTCCATGTTACTTAAGGTGATCTCCTTCTCATCCATACTCCTGAAGTCTCCCTGGTTAGTCATAAACTGAGCATAATCCATATCAGGCAAGGCTTGATAGCTTTCTTGGAGGTGTATGGATGGAGTACATTCAGACATGGAATCTGGCACTTGGTCTGAAACCTCCATTACATGTTCATTAAGGAGACCTGCTCTGGACTCCAATTCTGCAATCTGCCTGGCCATATCTTCCTCGAAAAGCCTTTCTTGAAAGTCACAATCATCATTGAGAGTAGGATCAGTCCCATCTTCTTCAAGGTTTTGAGCAAAACCTTTCTCTTCTTCTTCCTTTCTGCCCCAAGATTCCACTACTTGCTTCCAACTCATGATCTTGGGATTGGAATTTTGCTCCTATGAATATACAGTAACTTTATCCTCTTCAAGGTCCTGAGCTGATTCATGATGTTCCTTCTTCCAGCTTGGAATTTGGAGATCATTTTGAAAGACTTGAGGAGGTTGCGAAAGAGTTGGGAGGGTCTGCTCATGTACAAGAAGAGCTGTCTGAAGAGAGGCATGCTAAAAAGCTAGGTGTATGGGATTGAGGGTAGGATTGATAGATGCATCAGATGATCCAGAAAGATCAAGTGCCATTTGATAGAAAGGGTTTGGCACACAAGAAGGGGCTTTCTTTAGAATAGGAGGGCGCAGACCTTGGGCCAAAACTCCCTGGTTTTCGTCCCTCCACTTTACCAACACTTCATCAATATTGAAATTAGCTTATGGATTAGTGGAAGGGGTGATTTTGGGCGTCAGCTCTTCTACAGGGTCTGAAAGCTTCATCCCTCTTTCGCCCAATAGTCTCATCTTTTTTCCTAATTCCTCAATCTGCTTGGCCAAATCATCCTCATTTTGTACCTCTTGGAGCTCGTGGGAAACATCGTAGAGATGGGGAGTGCATGAAGATTGCCATGAAATGCAAGTAGCTTCTTGAGGAAAGGTGGGAGAGACTTGAAAAGGACTAACCTTATTATATACCTCACACTCTTGGACAATGTCTTTCTCCTCCTTGTTGTTCCGTGACTCAACCACTTTATTCCAGCTCAAGCAATTTGGACTGGGCACCTCCTTTAGGGGTAATGGGGCCACAACGTGAGAGGGTAGTGAAGATTTAGATTCCACTTCCCTTGCTTCCAAATTGGATTGCTGCATCTGAAGGTTTTCCAATTCGATCTGTCCATCAAGATTAGCCTTAAACACAAGATTTGTTGTTTTGAAACTCTCCTCAACATGATTGGGGAAAGGACTTTGACAGGCTTGACTTGGCTCATAAGCAGGGGCTGTATATGACTGATATGATACTTGGGGCAGTGAGTATGCAAGTTGATAGACTTGGTAAGGCTGCCTCTCATAAATACTCAACTTCTCCTCCAAAGCTGCAATCAAACCACTCACATCTAACATCTCATTTGTAAGCCTATGCCAATTGGCTCTTTCAATAGGAGTCCATTCCTTCTTAACCTGATTTAGTGCATTTCTCACTCGATGGATGACATGATCAGGAATTTCTTGGCCACATCCCCTTCTGGTGTCAAGATCTATTATATATTTTTTGTATCCCAGCAGTGCTCGCTTGAAGGCAAAAACGGGTTGATTGGCAAAGAGACTGGGTTGAGTGGGAGAAGTGACATAATGAGAAGACTGGGCATAAGGCTGATATAGCTCATGATAGGGCTGGGACCGATCATATTAGACTTGATAAGGATAAACATAAGGTTGGTGATGATCATAGCCATGCTGGCCAAATAAAACAGGGTCCATGGCTCAAAATGATGGGATTATACATACCAAAATGTTGTTTCTTGATGGTATGATACCAGAATTGCTTAACCAATTGATTTAACTCAGAGTCACCATTGGTGTTTGATGTAGAAGCCTCCAAAGGTTGGTTGGTCGAAGAACACACCAAAATTTCTTCAACTCTGTGGACACAACTTGTCCTAGTGAGTCCCACCGGGCGTGCCAAAACTGTTGATGCAAAAGATTGCACCCATGGCAGGAAGCCGAGTTCCTGCCTTCTTCACACAACTATGGAAACTTCCCTCTCACCTATGGGACTGGTGAAGCTGGAGGGGAGATTCTCTAGATAAGGGCTAGCTCCCTTTGATGCATCATGTTCATTCCAGCAAGTGCTAACACACATATATATAAATATATACTGGGGGGGATGAAAAGGGAGAAAGATACAGGAAAACAAACTACTCTAAAGAGGTGATGCACCAAAATAAGTCAACCTTCTCACATCCACACTTTAAATCAGACATACACATTCATACACTTCAGACTTGGCAGAAGAACCAGGCTGCAAGAAACTTGGCAGGGAGGCTTTCATGGAAAATACAGAAAAAATAGAGATTCACCAAAGGTGCTGTGAGATGCACACTATAAGTAATTTCTTCTATTTTTCCACTCCCAAATATAACTCTCCTTGTTAGCTGCAGAAATGGCACCTTATAGACAATAGATATGCTGGTGTTGGACAAGTGAAAGCATCAAGAAACAATGACTAAACACAAACTAACACTCAAGACATACACAGAAATATCTATCCAAGATAGAGGTAAAAAATGTGTTTATTGATTCAGGTGAAATTTTGCCAGGGCTACGCCTTAAAAATATGAAAGATCCTTTTTCAAATGACAAGTCCTCAATATATAGGAAAAGAGAGGAGGCCTTTTGGCACCCCTTTTTTACAAGTGGCCCATTTGCGTCCCCTCATTGGGAAGAGCAGGCTACCTAAAATAAATGTTGTGTCGACTTTGGCTTTGACTTTAGGCCCCTTTTTTGACATGGCCACATTGTTTCCTCATGAACTGAGGTTGTTTCTTGAAGGCACCTACGTAGCTTGTCTGCTCATAAATATGAAATGAGGAAAAAGGATCACATGGTTGGCCATTCCCATCTTGAAATGGTCAATTTCTAGCTATTGTTTCACCAACTGGAGTCACTTCTCAAATTGGTGCTTCCCTTCGCCACTTGGACTATCTACCTGCTCCATGCCTGACACTTTGTCTTTTCTCTATCTTTCTCTTTTGGCTCCTTTGGCCCTCGGGGGCAATCTTCTATCAGGTCACAACATTTCTGGGCCTCCTTTCATGGTTAGCGTTCTTTTGGTTTGAAAGCAAATGGCTATTTCATTATATGAATTTTGACATTCATGCGGTCGTCATCGCTTTGAAAACCAATGACTAATTTGTTTCCTTAAATTTGACGACTTCTTGGACGTCATCATCCCTGGTAAAAGTCTGTCAGGTCCTTCGCTGGCTTCTTTCTGCTTGAAGTCTCTTATGGCACCTTCCTGAAGGGAAGGTGACCCTCTAGCCTTTGAAAGTAGCCCCTTTATTTGGGCTGAGAGTCCCCTGCAAGGGCACCTGCCCTTTGGGGTCCTTCGGTGGGTCGCTAAGCTCCTCTAGATTGTTTCTCGAGTTCTCGCAGACTTTTGTCCGTGAATAATTTTCCCACAGACATTTTGTCTGCGGACATTTTGCCTAGCCTTTGCTTTGAACTGCAGCCCGAATTCCTTCGAAATTTTTCTCTGAAGGAATTCCTTTAGACAAAAAGTCTGAAGGAATTCGGGACTTGTCTTTTGTTTGGATCCTTTTCTCATGGACTAAAGTCCACGGGAATTTTGCTTTGATTTTCTCAGGCCCTTTCCTGCCTCTGAATTTCTTCACCTGCTTTAAGCCAAAGTTTTGAAACCTTACTCTTTTTGAGGCCATCTTTGAAATGTCCCCTGCCCTTCACAAGGGCTTCTAGACTTGAGTTGCCCCTTGACCTTTTGGGCATACCCTTGAACCAAGCCATTGAACCAAAATGGTTCAACGGTTCAAGCGGTTCAATCATTGTGTGCCAATGCCATTTGAACCAAAGCCGATGAACTTGAAGCTCGAACCAAGAACCTGTAGAGTTCGTAGAAACTCCTGGACTTGTGCAAAATCAAAAAATGAATTTGCCTTAAATAGCAGGGGAAGAAGGGGACTGATTTTGGCCTGTTGGGCAAAATGGTCAACAGCCACCATGTATTATTTTTCATTAATGGTGTATATTTTGAATTCATTACATCTTTCTAAGGTTTCAACTGTAGGGCATATTAAACCATTGAAATCTCTTAGGATTAAATTATTGTAATAATTAAGCCCAATTTTACCTCATTTGGAACCATATTGTGATAATTAGGTTCATAAGTGGATGTGTTTGGAACACCATCTAATTTTGCGTCTCTTAACGTACTTATATACCATTTTGGCATTTATTGAGTGGTTCTTATGAATATCCAATATTTTATGATTTTTTAGCACCTCTATCTTGTACACTTGGAAAAATCAAACCTTGGCTATTCCTCTTAGTTCTACACATGCCTTACTTCTTTAATCCTCGTATCTGCTTTATCTTGTACCCCTTGACCTATCTCTTAGTTTGACTAGTATTATATTGATGACACAAACATCCTATATTGACTAGAATGCTTCAAATGTACTTATCTTATACCTCTACAAGTTTTGATCCTATACCTATTTTACTACTCCCTAGACACTAATGTCCAGGATAGAGAGTAGCATCGATGTTACTACCCTACCATGATGCAAGTGTCCAGTGCCCTAAAGTCATCTAATTTTCAAATGAAACATATCCAAATGGTCATCCTAATTAATTTTATGTGAGTTAATACTCCAAATGGATTATTATAAATACAATATCAACCCTCATTCATTCATCACCTAGCAATCGGACCAAAGAGACCAAGGCACTTATCAAAAGAATTATATCAAGCATTCAACTGATCAAAATCTTCCCTATTTCCATATCATTCATAGGTACAACATATTTACAAGTCTAAAGTACTAAAGGAGTAGTCATAAGGTCTTATTTGACAAGTTACAAGCTAGGTCACTATTGTACTTGCTTTAAACACATTGCATGATTCACACACAAGCCAACATGTAGGGGATAACTACATGAGTTTGAGGCCCTCTTATGGAGTGTTGGATATATAAGTAGCACCCTTTGATAATGGTGCCATAGTTATTAAGATCAACACCATGTACCTACTAACCCATTTTTCCTCAAGGTCACATTGAAGATGGAAAGCTAGGGTTTTTTCATTTCATAAGGAGTGATAGTCCATGCACCAAATTTGAATGAACCATAGTAATGGTAAAGCAAAACCCAAAAGCATCTAGGTGGTTACATCATGTTTTAACAAATATTCCATACAAGACACTAACATCAAAACCAAATAATATCATTAACATAACCATCAAGGGATAACACAATTGTCCAAAGAGATACAGGCACCAGATCTAAAATCTAACAATTGTTCCAGAACTATCTTCTCACCTAATTTTAGCCTATTCCAGATCTAGATCTATATTATCATCAAAACAAGCTAAGTAACTCAATTCTTTGTCATTTTATATATCTAACATAGTTATAATTTCTATTAATAGCTTATCTTAGTTTAATAAATTTAGTATATGATATATTTGAGTTTAGCATTTAATTGGCCTGTTGTAGATCTAATATTCACCATTATGCCCTATCATTTCTATACTCTTAACCCTATCTACCCAAAAGGATACACATCCAAATTAGGGTTAAACATTTGATGAATATGATCCATGTGAATATGCAAAATTTTATGATCTAGGGATTCCAAGCCTCCTAGGGTTTCAACTTGTTGTGATGGATTTTCAAATATGAAGCTTTACCCTAGGGTTTTACCTCAGATGGTCCTAAGAGCTTCATGTGCAAAGGCTTGCAAGTGGATTATTCATTGATTGGCACATTTCAACCTCCAAATAAGTTAATGTAAAATTTTATCAAATGTATTTTCTTCTCATATTATTATATGCAGAAAACTCTTTTTGTTAGTCAAAATTCAATATAGATTTTTCAATTTTTTCAGTTTACTATTTTTAGTAAATATTGGCATACAAGGCGAATGGTATACTTATGTTGAAATTAATTTTTAGGTTTAATGAAAAATAATATTTTATTCCAAAATTATATATTATATCTCTAAATAAAATCATATTTTAATAAACTTATTGATTCTTTATTTGGAATAATCTAGGATTTACTCGTGAAGCATTCAAAATTATTGGACCAATTTCAAATTTACATTAAATCAAAATTCAAATTCCTTAAACTTTTTTCATAAATATGTTTATATATACAAAAACCCATTTCAATTTTTTAATATAATGTATGTATTTTCCAAATTTATAAATTTATTATTTTTAGTAAATTTAGATCTATAAGCCGTACATGTACTTTTATTTCCCTATTTTTTAGGGTTCATCTCAATTCCTATTTTTAATTAAAAAAATATTTTAGATTCAAAAATTTCTCATCCAATCACTTTATATTGATTTATTTTAATTTGGCACATTGTGGTGACCCTAACCCTTGGTTTCAACACTCTAGTTGACTTAGGGTTTCATGGTTTACTATTTTATAAATTATGATTGTTGATTTTCAAAGTGTTCAAATTTTAAAAGTTAGAATATTACCTTGTCGAAAATAATGTTCAATATGAATATATCTGTTAATTATTTCATGTTTGAATACCTTATAGTGGTTATTACTTGTTACGTTTCAAGTTTGATTCAATCCATTAAGGATATAAGGGGTTCAAAATATAAACATTTCAGAACAATCAAATCAGAGAATGATCCTAATCAAAAAAAAATTCAAACTTCTCTTTACCAATCTTATTGTAATAAAACTGAGCCTTTTTCTCCTATCCCTAAGGAGAGTGATAGCTATCATCCCTTTAAACAAGTCCATGCTAGCACTCCTTTAAGGGGTAAGGTAGATGGTGTATGTATGCATGTTCAATCCAATGTATCCAAGCTTTGTTATTGTGAAGCCTTAAAAGATAAATTCATCCTTATGATAAATTCAATAGAGGAGTGGAAAAATAATTTTAGTTCTAAAATCACATTATTGGAAAATTGGATTACATACCTACATAATCCAACACGTGGTAGTGTTAATCATGTGTTTGCATCTTCCTCTACCAATGTTTTACCCAAAAATATTTCTTATAAAATTCAAAGCTACAAAAAAACACATCTAAAATAAGTGATTCAAGTATTATACTAAAGGTTACTAAAATGACAAGAGAGATCTTAAGAGAAATGATTAGAAACAAACTAATCAAATTATATCTTGTACATCCTATATGGAGACCCAAATATTATTGTGCATATCATAAAATGCATGGGCATCATATAGATTATTTATTTGCATTACTTAACCAAATACAAAGTCTCAAATATAGTGTTGACCCTATAATTGATACATCAGTCAAGAAAACCACTCACATTATGAGTACCTCTCCTAAAACACAAGTTACAAAACAACAAATATGGGTACCAAAGTAAAATTCAGAGCAAAAATAGTTTCAAATATCAAACATAGAGCAATAAATTGTTTAAAAAGATAAATCAAATCAAGAAAAGGATACAAATATACCTTTCAATAATGATACTCAGTCTTCCAAACAATATGGTTTTGAAAAGAAATATTTATAAAACTTTGGTTATCATGGTCAAGGATTAGGAAAACATTCCTAGGGAATCACTCACCCTATTTTCACATCTGATTAGAATGACCGCCAGGGCTTGGGTTATAGTGGTAATGCTAATACCAATCATTCAAAGGCAAATTTCGTCAAAGAGTAGGAACCCACAAATGATAATAAGGTACAAAAGGAGCAATGGACATGTCAAATATTTACACCTAGATTTCTATCAAAAGAGGTCAAAAATAAAGAGTTAATTGACAAATCTAAAGTTTTAAATATGGTTACAAATGGGATAATTATAAGCCCTTCCTCATATCAAAACACTTCTACTTTCACTATTATTATAGATGGTGTACATTCTAGAGATGAACAGTTCAACAAACCATGTTCTAATTCACTTGATAACTTACCACATGATCAATACATATCTACAGGACCTGGTGCCTATTGATTGAATCCATCATTGAAAACTTAGAAACCAAATGTGGATAAATGCAAACCAAATATACCAAGTACAAACTTATCAAAAGAGCATGATACACCTTTTGATTTTACTATACACGCATATGATACATCTTGTTGAGGATAGTTATACATTTAAAACTCCTTGAAGATTCTCATCCTTATCTTGAGATCATTTGGTAGCTTATACAATCTGTAAATATTCCAAAAATAAAAATAAAAAAATCAAAACATGCAAAAATACAAAAATAATTTTAACACGTGCAAATTTTATTAGCTCCTTGACATCAATATGTTACTTCCATATTGATGGACCACATGCTCAATTTTTCCTACATACATATATGTGCCACACTTCTAGTTGGGTGTGATATAGGCATACACAAATACATGTTACATTCTTATTTTGGATGTTGGGCCTCCCCTGTACTCATGTCATATGGGCATTGGAGGCATCTACTTCTTTGATCTTAATACACACAGGTTATATTATTTGATGATCACACTACATTATCATGTTTGAGATTACATATGTACTTACGCATGCCTTTATCCATGGTTATATCTTACCACATGGTATTTCATATGTTATACACTTGACATACTTTTCCTAACACATTAAATCAGCCATTATGATATGATATGAGAGGAGAAGCTTGGAGGTCTACAATGTGAAGACAAAGAGTCATCCTCTATTAATTGTGCTTCAAGCTTTCTCCTTGCAACTCACCTTGGTTACCTTTTCCTCCTTGGTTCCTATTTCTTCTTCTTTTCTATGTGCTAAAGGTGGTCTTTAATTTTTGTTTTCTCATTTTGTTTTTTTATGTGTTTGGTTTGATTTATGTTTATGCTATCTTTGAGGGTGTCTCTACTATTTGCATTAGAACGCATGACTGCCACATGCATCCTTTCCTGACCTTTACTCTTACATCTTTTAGGTTATAAAGGGGCATGTATTAATTGAATGTTTATGTAAACCCTTGGATTTGATGGGTTAGAACATGTGGAGAAGGGAAAGCATGGTGATGTTAATGAATCAATTAATGTTGCATGGGGTGATAAAGGTGACAATAATAAGAGCAGTGGCTTTGTCTTGATTTAGGTGGAAGTTGAAGTGACTGGACCTCCAAAATGACTATTCAGCAAAATCCTATGGTAGAGGAATTAGCAAAATATTTGAAAGGTGTTGAATTTGTGGTGAGCAGGGAGGACTATGGTGAGTAATAGTATAGGGAAGGCCAAATCAGTAAGATCTCTAGCCCTCGTAAAACCTTGACCATCACTCTGAATGTTTCTATGGAATCTAAATTGCAGCTAGAAAAAACTAGGATTTAAAATGTAGGGATTTTCTTTGTTTGCTTAAACAAAAATGCACTCCCTTCTAATTATTTTTTTGATAATTGGCTAAACTTTATTTGGGGCAAAAGACTAGGTTTGTATGTTAGTTTTTACAAGATGTTGCAGATAGGGGTTTTCATGATTATGTTTAAAAACTCTAATATGAAATGTAGGGAAATTAGTAAGCCCTTGTGGAATGTTAGCCAATCTATTTTCAGAGCGGTCCTTTGGAACCCAAAAATGGACTGCAATGACGTAGTTTTTAAAAGTTCTATATGGGTTGATATTGAGGGAATGCCAATTCAGCCATGGAATTTTCTTTTGCAGGAACTAAAACCCCTCAATGAATTTTTGAAATTTTAGGATACTAGAAGATCCCTTATACATATGACTGCTAGGGTTTTAATTTCTTTAGAACCCCTAATTTTTTTCTTGGAAGCACTCAAATTCAAAATTAAAGGGAAATCTCACACTTGTGCTCTCAAAGGTTTGGGTAGATTGAATGCTTATTTATTTTGTAAAAAGGATGGTCATATTAGGAAAAACCATCTACTATTGGTTAATAAAAGCAATATCCCTAACAGACAACATGAGAAGGACACCACAAAATATGAAACTATGTTGGATAACTTGTAGGTGCATGAAAATCCTTTCTTCACAAGCGTACCATTGAAAGGTAGTGCCTCCACTATTGAGGATGTTGACACTCATGGCCCTAAAACTTAATGTGAATGGGGATTGAAGGCCCCCCTGAATCTCAAGTGCATACTCCGCCATAGCTTGATGGTGATAATCCCTCACCTGACCTAGTTGACTACCTCCCTAACAGTCTGGACAATGCTTTTCTGGAGTAGAAATCCTTTGAGGACCAATCCTCAAAGGAATATGTGGTTATCCTTGCTGAGGCCCCTATTCATCAAAAAAATTCACCCACTACCCCATCTATAAACTTGATAGATAGGCCTTCTAGTGATGCTATTATAATGGCTATCTCTCCAGAGAAAGAGGAGTTTGGTCTTCCCATGAGTGAGATGGACCTTTCAGATGGAGACCATTTAGAGAACAAGAAATATGCAAGGGTGGAAAATTATATATCCAAAGGGGGAGGTAAATGACTTAAAATATACTTGATCCCTATCCAAGTTGAATGCACCATGCCCAAGGAGAAAAAAAAAGTTGGCTAAAGAGATGCATGACAATGTGTGGGAACCCCCATCTCAAAAGAAGGGCAAGGAAAATAAAGTTTTGGATTATTTTTCTAGGTTGTACAATGCTGGGGCTAAGCCCCATGGTCAATCTAATTGACCTGTGATCACTCCCCTTGGTTATTTATGTGGATTATCAGTTGGAATGTGAGAGGGCTAGAATCCCCAGATAGAAAACCAATGGTAAGGTAGTTTAGACTCTTGAGAGATAATCTTGATGTTCTCTTCCTGCAAGAAGTGAAGGCTATCTGTACTCAATTATCCCTGATCTTAAACTTTATCTAGCCTAATGCTCCTCAATTTTATACTAATCATCATATAGGTAAAGGGGGTCCTCTATCCTAATTAGCCATTCATTGAAAGATTGCATTGTTAACCATGGTGTATCTCCTTGCAATAGAGCGGTCTAAGTTTTGATAGAATCTCAGAACCAGACCTCTGGCTTGTGTAACATATATGCCCTAAATGACTATAAGGAGAGATCTGACTTGTGGAATTGATTATCCATCAGCCTCAAAAATTTCCCTTAGATATTTGGAAGAGATTTCAACATGGTGGAAGATAAAGAGGACAAAATTGGAGGTGATCATCTTGCATGGAAAGGTAATGAGCTCTTTTTATGGTCTAAATTCAAAAGAATTCATAGAATTGAAGCTCTTCTCTGAAATGGAAAGAGCCTTAGTAGATAAATTTGGTATACTTAGTGCAATAATCAGAGTAGTAATAGAAGATAGTACTCAAGGTTGGACAGATTTTATTTGAGCATAGAGTCATTAGCAGTTGATTTGGTCATGAATGGTAATGTGGTGACTGTGCTACCCTTTACTATGTCTGAACACCACCCTATTGAAATAACATTCTCACTGGTTAGAGAGGAGAATAAATATTAATCCAAGTTTAAAGGGATATATAAATTCAATGTCTCTCATCTGGTAGATATTGTATGTTTGGAGGGTCTATAAGCTTCCTAGAATACTGGTAAATTTGTTTGTAACTCCAAATCCAAAATTGACCTTTTGAATTCCATTATGAAGGCTACCAAAAACTTTGCAAGGATCTATGGATAGATCAAATCTAGAAAATGCAAAAAGATTGTAAGGGATACTCAAGAGAAGCTCATCCGAGTGGAAGAATTATTGCAGCTTGACTTGACCAATGGGGCTCTTCTTGAAGAGCTTAACCTTTTGAAGCACCAAACTCACCAGACATAATAGTGAATCGCTAAAGGGCACAAATCCAGTCTAGGTTAACTTGGCTTAAGATTAAAGATAGAGGGTCCAAATTTTCTTCAAATTCTTGAAAATTAAGAATACTAAAAGCAAGATTAAAGAAATCAAAGTCAATGGGCAGACTATGCAAGATGCTGCTAGTATAAAAGGAAACTTTTTTGAGTTTTATTCTAACCTCTCCACTCTGATGGGTCTAGCGAATTTATTGAATAGAATAGAGCATTATGTGAGGCATACATTCCTAAGAAGGTCTTGTAGACTTAGGCCTCTTTCTTGGAGGCTATCATCTCACTCCATGAAGTCAGAAATACTATTGACTCATTAAAAGAGGATAAGACACCTAGGTTGGATGGATTGCCCATATAATTCTACAAATTTAATAAGGAATAGATTACCAAAGACTGCTTAGAGATTTTCAATGAGGCCATTGCTTCTGGCACACTTGGCCCAAACATTAATATAGGGGTGATCAAGCTTATCCCAAAGGATGGTAGCTTTTCATAAATTAAAAATTGGAGACTAATTACCCTCCTTATTGTCTCCTACAATATTTTGGCAAAAATCTTTGAAAGAAGACTGTCTTCATTTTTTCCCTTTATTATCTCAGAGACTGGCTTTATCGAAGGGAGATATATTTTGGATAATCTAATCACTAGTTGGGAAGGTATGTACTAGGCAAGAGATTCAGATCAGGATGTGGGAATGATATTGCTTGATTTTGAGAAGGCCTATGATAAAATTGAGTGGCCCTTCATTGAGAGAATGTTACATGCCTTTGGGTTTCAAGATAGATTCTATAGAATGGTAAATGTACTCTTCAAGGATGCTTTGAATATCATTGAAGTCAATGGTAAACTGATAGATTCCCTCATAATTTAATGTTCCATAAGGCAAAAATATCTACTTGCCCTATTGCTCTTTATGTTGGTAGTAGATGCACAGCATTACCATCTTAGGTTCTCAGACATTGGGCCTCTGGTTAAAGGTATCTTGTTCCCAAATAATGAATCTCTAATTGATGTCCTGTTAGTTGATGATACATCATTATTTGCTACCTTGGAGAAAAATAATTTGACTCAAGTTGCAAAGAGAATTGATATCTATTGTTCTACCTCTAGTTTTAAACTTGTAATGCATAAATCACACATTTTGGCGTGGAATGAGCAAATGCCTATTGGTTGGCAAGGTTTGAATGGAAATGGAAAGGACTAGATGATATGGTTAGATACCTGGGGATTCTATTTGCCATAACCCCATCCTTCAAGAATATGTGGGAATGGGTCTATGATAAAATAAATAATAAAATTGGCAAATGGTAGGGCCACCTCCTATCTTTACCTAGTAGGATCTAAGTATGCCAAAAATTTCTTTCTTCATATAGTATATATTATGCCTCCTGCTAGCTATTTAGAAAAACACAAGTCAATATGCTCCATAGAATTATAAGTGGCTTCACGTGGTTGGATGGGAAAGGGGACAAGAAAAGGCATGCAATCTCATGGTAATTCTACTCGAAACCCAAAAAGCATTGGTGGTCTGGGATTAAAGGACCTTTGGCTACAGGGAATAACTTTGGTAGTTAAATGGATTTTCAAAGCCTCCATTGGAAATAAGCCTTAGAAAATACTTGTTAGACATAATATCTTGAGAGGATTTCCAAAAGGGAAGCCAAACTAGAAAGGATTAAATATTGTTGATCTGCTCTTAGGGCCTTTCACAGTCAAAGTTGTTGGTTCTAATTTGCATCTATTTAGTCTGTCTGGGACTCAATCAAGCCTTTCATTGCTACAAAATAGATCTTCAAATATTTTGGGACCTCATGTCAAGGGTATAGATCTATATGTTTAAATTTGAATGTCAACAGGACTTTGCTATCCCTCACTAGGGGATGCTCTGCCTTTGATTGGTACACTAAAGGATTGAGGAACTTTAAGAATATCTAATCCCATGGGGGTTGGGCTTCATGGTCAAAGCTCAAAGATAGATTTTAGTTCCTAGATTCTCAGAGAAGAATGTTCACCTTACTCTAGACAGCTCTCAAAGGGAAAAATAATGTGGTGTTTATGGAAGATGAGGATGAGTTCTAGGACATTATGAAGTGGAAAAAAGGCCCACCTCTGCTTGAGTATTCGACTCAGATGCTTTACAAGAAATTTTTCTTTTACAATGTCTCCTACTTCACCCTCAATCATATTTGGTATGTGATAGATCCTTTGCATGCTTGGTCCTTCAGGTTTGTGTTGGTTTGGTCCTCTTATCTTGAACAAAGAGGTCTTGCTTTCATTGGTTACTAATGTTTAAAAAGCTGGTTGTTGGGGCTATTTTGAATAACTATGGGTTTGCAAATCCTCTTTGTTCCTCCTATAGTGAAGTTGAATCTATTTAGCATGTTTTCTATTCCTATCCGTATGCTGCTAAGCTTTGGTAAAGATGTCTTATGCTTTGGAATAATGTTTTTAGGTCTAAGCTTGGATGGCTAAACATTGATTTTGGCTATGCTTGTCTAAGATTAAAGTCCATTTCTTTTTCCACAAATTTTGGCTTGTTTTTTCTATGGAAATTATTTGGTTTTTATGGAAGCAAAGGAATCTGGAGGTGTTTCCAGGTAAGGCTAGAGTTCTTACTAACTTCATAATTGAAGTCATCCTTCATTTTTTGTCCTTGAAAATTTTTCTTTAGTTGAAAATCCCATAGGATTAACTCGAGAAGTTTCTAAGGATAGGTTTCCTCAAGATTACATCAGACTACTTGTTGGATTTAGGAGGCTACCCCAGGATGAGCCCACATTTAGATTGGGTTGTGTCTCACTAAACAGCTACTGAGGTCAATATTTTTTAGTTTGAATGGGATTACATCAAAGATGCCTATTTTAACCAGGTAGATAATCTAATGAAGGAGTGGATCACCCCATTTGAGTCTGACAATAATGACATTGTTGAATGGGTGGCTATAATGAGAGTGCTCTATAGGATCTATGTAATGAGGAGCATGGCAGTTATATTATCAAGGAGGCTAGGGAAGCCTTCACTCCATTTTACTTGAATCTTTTTCCAAAAATTGGGGACAACAATGCATTGGTAGGTCCTTCTTCTTGGGGTCTTTTTCCAGATGTGTCTACTTAGGGAGCGTAGGAAGATGTTTGGAGACAAATTGATGATAAAATTAACACCTTTTCTAGAAATCTAGATAATTTGATCAAGGGTGGCAGCTCGATGGATGTTGAATATGTCCTTAATTATGTGAATCAAAATAATATGAAAGGAATTTTGGATAAATTTGACCACTACCTTGCTAAGTTGAGATCTAGACATATCTGATTGGGAAGTGTTAGTGATAAAAGCTATTTGGAGGGGCATGCTTTGATTAGCTTAGATGGAAGCTATGATAGTGAAGGTGATACTTCTAGTAAGGCATTAGACTTGTATATGTGATCCTACCACCTATGGGGTGGCCTCTATCTATTTTCATTTGGTTGTTTTTGTTGGACTTTTGTTTTTATTGATGTTATTTTTTGGCTACCTATTTAGCACCATCTTGGTTGATATTGTTGGTTTTTTGTTATTGACTACCTATTTGGCATCATATATATTGATACTTCTCTTTTCCTTTATTGGGTTTCTTGGTTGGAGCCATTTTTATATTGAATCGTTAGTTGTTATGACTGTTAGTTGGGGATGCCCCACAACTGCTTTTTATTTTGTTAGATATTATGTATATTTTTGGCATCCTTAATGCATATATTAGTAATTGTCATTCAATATAAAAAAAAAAACACATTGGATTCATGGGCCACTATGGCATTTTTATGTTGGTTTCTTATGCTTTCCTTTATGCACTTCCTTGAGTGTTTTGCCTTGATATTGTCTTGCTTATTTGAGCATTTGAATATGCTCTGTTGTATGCAGTCCATGTGCCTATGTTTTCTTTCTTCTACATTTTAATATTTCATTATTTGTAGTATGAACATTTGAATATCTCATTCCTTGATTTTTAGAATTTGACTAAGTCATGTCCACTTGATTTTGTGACATTTGAACTTGCCCCTTATTTGTGGTCTCCTTGGACCATTGCTTATTGACTTATTTTTGAGTGCTCATGTGTGTGTGTTTACTTTTTGAGATATATTGTTACTATATAGATTTTTCCATGATATTTATTATGCATCTTAGGTATACATGTGGTCATATTGATTCTATGCACTTCAATGATACATTTACCCAGACATGTTCTTTCTATACACTACATGGTTACATTCATAGATTTTACAATCGTCTTACCCTTTTGAGGTGAGGTAACTACCAGGGACTATTTTTTCCTCACCTAAAAGGGAGGGCATATCGGTGGTGGCATGTCATATTTACATAGATTTCACACATTCATAATTCATAGATTAAGTGGGGGCATGTTATATGGAAATGGCTTCCACACAGTCACAGTTTTCAAATTCAGTGGAGGCATGCTTTGGAAGCATGTTATCCACACTCATTTGATATTGGGTACTTATATCAATTCATAGATTCAATAGGGGCATGTCATATGGACATGGCTTCCACACGTTCACAATTTCCAAATTCAGTGGGGGCATGCTTTGGAAGCATATTCTCTACACCCATTAAATATTCAACATCTCCAATTTACAGTGGGGGCATGTTTTGAAAACATGTCCCCCACATTGGGTACTTATATCAATTCATAGATTTAGTGGGGGCATGTCATATGGACATGGCTTCCACACATTCATAGTTTTTAGATTCAATGGGGGCATGTATTGGAATCATGTTCTCCACACTCATTCAGTATTGGGTACTTATAATGATTCATAGATTTCGTGGGGACATGCTTTGGAAGCATGTTCTCTACACCTCTTCAGTATTCAACATCTCAAATTTACATCAGGGGCATGTTTTGGAAACATGTCTTCTATATTGGGTAATTATATTACTTCACATATTCAGTGGGGGCATGTCATATGGACATGGTTTCCACACATTCATAGTTTTCAGATTTAGTGGGGCATGTTTTGGAAGCATGTTCTCCACATCTATTCAACATCTCCAATTTATAGTGGGGGCATGTTTTGTAAACATGTCCTCCACATTGGTACTTATATTAGTTTTCAGATTTCTCCATATATAGTGGGGGTATGCTTTGGAATCATGTCTTCCACACTTACACAATTATCCGAATTGGCCAAAGCACACAATTATATGATTCAGATTCATAGCTGTGGTGGAATTATATACATTGGTATCATTGATATACATAATTTTAGCATGAGAAATATCTAAGGTGCATATAATATGCAACATGCACATAATATTACAAAATCCAAATCAATTTCAGATTCCAAAACCATTGTATGTAATGATACCCCGCAAACTTTTAATGACTTTATCAAACCAATCTACTATAATAGTTGGTTTACCTTTAGTATGTTTGAGGTAATCGAATCACTCAATCTTGCCAAGTTTTTAGGTTGGATCTGATTGTATCAACCAACCTCACCAGGCTATAACTATTATTAGGTTGCACAGTTGAGCTAATCTTAACTACTAGGTGGAAAATCACTTTGCTCCAAGTTTAGTGGCATGTGCCTTACAATCTCTCTCTATCTCCTTGGATATATACACTTTAAATATTAATTTATATTTATCCTAATCTCAATTTTAGAGCCTTATAATGATATAGCTTTTGCAAAACAACTTATTAATAGGTCAGGCAATTATGACACATTAATGTACTCCTAAACCTTGCTATATCAATTTCAATCTATTTCAAGTACTTTTGACCCATATTATCTGTACTAATTTTACACTGTAACATGCTCTTGGTTGTAGGTCAGTCACCAATAAATAACTCAAATTTAATTCAATGAAAAACAAGGCATGCATACACACCCATGTACTTAATCATTTCCTTTAAACTAGTAATTTCAATACTAGATTAAAGGGGTTAAATGTAGTTGATATTTTGTGATTTTGTAGCACCTCAGTGTTGTACACTTGAAAAACTCAAACCTTGGCTCCATTTAGTTCTATACATGCCTTGCTTTTGCAAACCTCACTTTTGCTCTAGCTTGTGCCGCTTGGCCTATTTCTTAGTTTGAATAGTCTTATATTGATGAGATAAACATCCTATCTTTCCCATAATACTTAAAATGTATTTATCTTACACCTCTATAAGTTCTGATCCCATACTTATTTTTCTACTCCCTAGACACTAACATCCAAGATAAAAAGTAGCATTGACATTATTGTCCTACCCCAATGTATCTAGTGCCCTAAAGTCATCTAATTTATAAATGAAACGTATCCAAAAGGTCAGCCTAATTGATTTTATGTGAGTTATTACTCTAAAGTGATTGGTATAAATATAATATCAATACTCAATCATTCCTCACCTAATAATCAGACCAAATAGACCAAGAAACTTATCAAAATCACTCTATCAAGCATTCAATTGATCAAAAGCTTCCCTATTTTCATACCAGTCATAGGTACAACACATCTATAGGTTTGAAGTACTAACAGAGCATTCATAAGGTCTTATTTGCCTTGTTACAAGTTAGCTCACTATTTTACTTATTTTATTCAAATTGAATGATTCTCACACAAGCCAACACATAGGGGAAAACTACATGAGTATGAGGCCCTCTTATGGAGTATGGGTATATAGGCAACACCCTTTGACATCAAGGTCATTATGGGTCAGCTCGACACTATGTGCCTACTAACCCATTTTTCCCTAAGGTCATATTAAAGATGTAAATTTAGGGTTTTGCCATTTCACAAGAAGCAACAATTCATTACCCAAATTTGAATGCACCAGAGCAAAGGTGAAGCAAAACCTAGAAGCATCAAGGTGGTCACATCCTATTTCAATAGATATTCCATATAAAACATCAGTTTTGAACATAAATAATAGCATTGATGTAACCATTTGAGATTGATGTAACTGTACAGAGAGCCAGAGGCACCGAATACGAAATCTAACAACTATTCTAGAACTGTCTTCTTGCCTATTTTTAACTTATTCTAGATCCAAATCTGTATTAGCATCAGAACAAGCTAAGTACATCACTTATTTATCATTTTATATATCTATCATAGTTATACTTTCCATTAGTAGTTTATCTCAATTTAATAAATTTAGTATATGATATATCTAAGTTTAACATTTAATTGGCCTACTATATATTTGATATTCACCTTTTTGCCCTATCATTTTTATACCCTTAACCCTATCTACCCAAGAGGATCCACATCCAAAATAGGGTTAAACATTGTGGTTGGTGGCTCTTCACCATCTTCCTCATCATCATTGTCCTCATAAGAAAATATTACCATGTTCTATTTTCACAATACGACTTATTTGTTTATCAAGTGAGTGTGTGGAAGGAGCATTTGCTTCTTTATTATCAAAAAATCAACATCCCTGCGAATGTAAAATTTTATGGTTTTTTGATCCATTGGTTTGTAACCAAGTGCCTCATCACTATATCCTAAGAAAATATATTTTTCTGCTTTCATATCTAGTTTAGTTCTATTTTTCTTAGGAATGTGCACACTACCTTTACATCCAAAAATTGTAAGATGTGCAATCGATGGCTTTCACCTTGTCCATACTTCCAATGGTTTTACCCCCATTAAAAAATGTAGTGAGAAACCTATTTAGTAGATATATTATTGTTTTTGTTGTTTCTACACAATATATTTTAGCTAAGCTAGAGTCATCAATCATACATCGTACCATTTCCATGATAGTACAATTTGTCCTTTCAACACCATTTTGTTATGGCGTATAAGGAGATGCCATTTGATGACAAATGTCATGTGTTTCTAAAAATTCTATGAATTCATTACTGGTGTATTCTCCCCATCGATCTGAATAGAATGTCTTTATTTTTTCAACCAATCTCAGTTTCAACAATGGCTTTGAACCTTTTGAAGTTTTCAAAGGCTTGGTATTTGGTGTGAAGAAAGTACATCCACATTTTTCTTGATAAATCATCAACAAAGAGATTTATGAAGTATTAAAATCTAACATGACTAGGTATCATGGGTCTGTGAAGATTGATATACACCAAATCAAGTTTCCCAAGAGCCTAAAATGTATTTATTTTAAATAGAACTTGATGATGTTTCCCTTCCAAATAATTTTGACATTTATTTGTACCCTTTTTGAGAGGTGGAAATACTCTCATTGTATTAAGTTTGTGAAGTAGGTTAAGATATCCAAAACTCATGTGACTAAATTTCTATGCCATAACAGTGTTGAATATGTATCTTTTATAACAAGGGTATGATTGTCTCTTTGAACAAAATCAACTTTAAACATATGACCTAAATTAGAAGCTCATGTAATAATTTCTGATATTTTTTACTTATCTCGAATCAGACAATTTTTTCTTCCACCTTTACTACCTAAATCAATCTTTATATTATGATCTAAGCGTTGATTGACTGATAACAAGTTTCTAGCTAAACTAGATACATACAATACATAAGAAATTTTGCATGTATGTATGTCAAGGGGTAAACTAATGTTTCCAACTCCTTGAAGAAAATAATAAGAATCATCACCCAATGAAACATGATTCTTGGTGGGTATGTCCCTCAAACTAACAACCAATATTTTAGGCTAGTCATATGTTGGGTTTCACCCGAATCAACATACTAATTATCACTATGGGAAGTAGGTTCTTCATGGGCTTAGGCAAAGTATATGAAGTCTTATTCTTCAAAGTTTTCTTCCTAATCAGTAATATTGCCTTGTTGTTGATGTTTCTTGTGCCAATGTTCCTTCTATTATCCTTGTGGTTTTTTATTTTCTTGGGATGATTATTGGTTAGTTGGCTTTGGACCACTATACGATCCATTTTAGAGTGTATTATACCAATAATATTTTAATTCATGTCCCTTACAACCACAAATTTGACATTGTTTTGTGATTGAGGTCCTTGTTGACTATTACCTTGCTTCATAGGTTATTTTTTAGATTATATTTTTATCTTGCCTTTATGATGAGAAGCTACGACATGTTCTTCTACTTTTGTAGTTGTGTTTATAGCTTTTTTTATTGAAGCATATTCACTAACTCTTCAAAATAAGTTGTTTGACCTATTATATTCAAACTTGTTACAAATATTTTATATTATCAAAGCAGAGCTCTCAAGATGATAGATACAAGACATGTATCATCACTTATTCTTCCAAAGCTTGAAGTGATTCCCTCAATGTTATAACACGCCTTAAAAAGACACAACTTTTTTAGTTGGTTGCATTTTTAGACAATAATTGACTTTGCAGATGGAGTAAAGCATTTTTATTATTTGATTTATACATAATTTTAAGTTTATCACATGCTTCTTTTGTCATTTTGGCATGACAAATATGGGATTGGACTTCCTCTAAGATTTGAAATAGTATTATCAATTTAACCTTATTATTGACCTTATCAAATTATTTTTGTTGTGCAACATCATTTTCTAATTTTTAACTAACCCCATCAACTACTTACCAAATGTCTTCAAAATCTAATTGTGCTCATATTTTAGTTTTTAAAGCAACATAATTATCACCTCAAAATAGTTACGAGTCAGGCAAAAATAATTTTGGATGTGTATTTACAGCCATGTGTAAAATTTCAATGTGAAAGAGAAGAAGAAATAAATAAAGCAAATAACTCCTCTAAAAAAAAATTCACACACCCCAGAAAAATCAAGTTTTATTGAGTTGGATCTTTTTGGCATGTACAATGATTGTTGGCACTGTTGACCGATTTACAAATCAATTTTGGCACTATTGGCCAATTTTACAATTACTTCCTATTGGCTGAAATTTTTTTTAGGGGGAGAAATGTGGACTTTCAATTAATAGCATGGGGACAAATTCCCTTCATCAATCAACAATGTAGGGAAAAAGTCCCTCTCCTATTAGCAGGCAAAACTACCTTTATTGAAAAATAAAAAGGGAAAGCAACAAAATAGCTATTTTAAACAAAACTATTTTCTATGGTGATTTCATACTTTTAATCGAGAAGTACAAAAAGAAGATAGAAAGGAAATGAAGGGAATGGTGGGAAGAAGGGGGAAAATAGAAATGAAAGGAGAAAGGAAAAAAGAGATTATTCTATCAAGCTAAACGCATAAGCTATTATGATAACTCCATAAAAGAGGAAGGACAACCTTAGGTAGTTAACACAAAGACTCACTAGAATAGCCCAAAATTCAAGATTGTAATATGGGAAGCCTTTATCATAGAAAAGGGATGGAAAATACATATTTTGGACACAAGTCTAGGGCACATACAACAAGGAGATTGGATAAATTTACAAAGAAGAATATTTAACAACCTTATATTTCCCAATAAAATAGGTATAAAATCATATTCTTAATCCCACCAAGGCATCACAATGACAAGAATTATTAATACAGATCCAATAGAACTTTCTAAACTATAAATTCAACATTCATTGACTATCTAACAATAACATTTTATCAAAATGAATGAACGAGAATCAAAATGGATTGACATACTCATGCATATTATTCATCTAAAAAACTTGTGTCACAAAGTTCTATAAATCATTTATGTATAGATCCTTTATAGGGTTGTACATACAAACTCCTTCCTTCCATATTATGAAAATCTCTAATATTGTCGAACAACCAACCAACAAAAATCTAATCTAAATTCAGCTAAAGCTCCTTTAAAAATGAGCCACAAAATCTTATTTATATGTTACAATGGGTGGTTACATTATGTCACTACCTTTTATACATTTGTAGGGGCTTGCATAAGCACGTTAGCAAAAACACACAACTTAAAACTTGCAAAATGTGTTAAGTAATTTACACAACTTAAAACTACAAAAAGGACTTAGCAAATGTGCATGATATATAATGTGAAAATATACTATTACAAACATGTACAATTTACAAGTTGTGAGAATGACTCAAAATACACAAGTGTGAATCTTCTTAAATCTGATGGATAGTTATTCTTCTTCTTTATTAAAGATGATTTGGATCTTATCTTTCTCTATCAATTGTTTCTTATTCAATGTTACAAGAGTTAAATATTTTCACCCTATCATGTATCATGACTTCTTAAATTCCATTGTACATAATATTCTTAGGTGCCCTCTTAATATTACTTATAATTGGTGCAAAAAATAAGACTACACTATGTCCTTCTACCAAACAGAATGAACTCAATGAACATTTGAATATTGTAATTTTCATGTAGACAAGCCACTACTCGAATAGATAATTGAATACAAAGTCAAGTTGATAGATTTCTCATTTTTGTACTAGCAGAACTAGGGTAATATATCATAACATTGATCATCTACATGAACAGTTTTTCAACAAAAGGATTTGAGATTCATTTTCCATACATGTTGTTTAAGGTGTTATACATAATTTTGCTAAAGTTCAACACTGCTTTACAATCATGAGAGTAATAGACACTAAGATTTTGTACCCTTGGATTCTCACATATTACTCTCATATATATCTATTAATATCCAATTCTCTAAGGGTGTGTCATTAAATTTTGTACTTGATACAATTTCATCATTATTCAATGCATCACAATAACCTATTTCCAAACACATACCAAGAAAATTGAAAACACCAATTTTGAGTTCCATATTTTAATGGAAGATTGATGGAGAACTTTGATTGGAATCATAATTTGACTACAAGATCCCATTATTTAAATGGTATCCACTTAAACTCTACAATGATTGAAATTGAGGAAGTTACCATTTCAATGTAAAGTTTGTCGAATCTTTCAACTTGATCAAAAATTTCATCAAATTTATTCAACAAAATTACTAGATATCAACATGGTATTCTTTATCATCATGCATAAGAATAATATACATCACAACCCTATCATGTTGAATATGAGCCCAACCAACCAACACTTTAGTAACTACATAGAAATCCGCTAATGGGTTCATCTCCCATCTCTTTTCATCTTAATTATACCATGTATCTATGATGACTCTATCATGATACAATAGATTGTGTGCCTATTTTATTGACAACATATTTTATTTTATTTATTATTATTTTTACTAAGCTCAACATCTTCCAACAATTTCTTATTGAGATATGCTTTAGCTTCTAATCATCGATACAAGAATTGTAATGGTTAGTTCAGGTCATCTTAGATGGCTTGATACATATACATAAAAACCAATCTGATAATTTACCAATGATGGTATAATCCATTAAGAGATAGGTATCTTGCCCCATGTAAGCTAAAATTAGGGTATAATAAACAATGGAACTAAAATCAATCTTGATTGATAACTGTGAAAAGTGTCCAAGATCTGCAAATATTAATTATGAGTTTGTGATGCACAATAATATGCCTCCAAAAGACATCTATCCTCATCTTTGTGTCTTCTTCAAACAAAATATACATACATAATATGGAAATAATGCTCAATAAACATGGGGATTATAGTGAATAATATTGTAGAGATGAATTGCATTGATGCATATTAGCCAAGTAAGGGTAATTGGTGTATACAAAGAGGAACACTTATAATACTATGACCAATACAAACCTCCATTGATATAACCCATTCAGGGCAATTCATTCTATAAATTTTACAACAAGCTTCTAGTTTGACACCACATGCACACATAGCATTTCCTACCTTCAGTACTTTATCATAAACCTCCCCATATGTTTACCATACATATTTGTCTGACATCATCAAGCATCAAGCATCCCATTATGACTATCATCTATAACCTTATCTTCACGTGTAGGGCTTAACTCCAAGGAGTGATCTTACAAATCATGAGCAATGATCTTTCACAACATTGTTAAATTACAAAACATACCTTATATGTTTCATCATGAACATCCTTTCTATTCAAATGTAAAAGATGAAAAAATTCAATGGTGATAATAAAGCTTCTATTCTCTTTAACTTTTGAAAGATTACCTAAAGCCCATATGCAAAAATGATCTTCAAGTCCTTATACTGCAAGTTATATACCTGATTATATCTCCCTTTCTAACATTCTTTCCATGATGAAAAGAATCTTTCAATAACATAATAGGAAGCAACAATTCTGCAATATTTTCATCCCTTAAACCACAATTAAAATGTTCACCTTCTCTTCCCAAAAGAGGAATTTCGAGAGATAATTAATACACTCAACTTTGTAACTCAAAACTCTCAAATTAGGATTGATCAAAATATTCTCTTTGAATGCATATCTATCCACAATGCTACTCTGAAAACCAATTAATGGACCATAATTTAAAAAATCGAAAGATACGCAGATAAACACCTATAATTTCCTATATGAGTGCAATTTAAGGTGTTGTCACAAAATATAAAATTCCATGATAACACTTCCAAATGTGAAAAAAAAACCTTACAAACTTTATATATATATATATATATATATATATATATATATATATATATATATATATATATATATATGAGTTTCACCTCTAAATTAGAGTATTGACATCTAAATTTAGCTAAACTATCATATTTGGCAGTGCCTCTAAAATTTTCTCCAAAAGGAGGTGGGGTGAGACTTGAACTTTAGACCTCCCACTTGTCTAAGTTTTAGTAAAAATCAATGGTACCAACTCCACTATGCATCAAATCAAACTTATCAAAGTTAAAATTGTTATTTAAGTGGTTAAAAATCAGCAAAACCATACCTTTTATTAATATCATGGGTTTACTCAAAAGTGGTTTTTTAGTGAAATTTCTAGCAAATGAAACATCATAGGTGGTTTTGGCTATGTTAGGCACCTTAAATCAACTTCCATACATCCCTTGAGTTTGTGATCATGTCCTTCGCTGATCTAGTCTTCCTCAAGGTGGATTTGCTATGAAGAATGGCAATTTTGAAGAGTTGAATGGTGGTATTGAAAATAGATGATTGTTTTGAATAACAGAAGGTGGTATGGGCTGAGTATTACACCAAAAATTGAGTAAAATATCTTTAAAACACCCTTTGGAATACCAGAACACCATGTAAAATATCAAAATGCCTTAGTCGAAGCTTCAAAATCCCTTTATGAGAGCCAAAATACCTCAAATTTTTAACTGTAATTTTCGTACTTAGTTACAAATTCTTAGACATGCAAAATTTTGGTCTCATTCAGGAGATGTGAAGACAAGGATGTGGGTTATGGAAAGATAGGTGGCATCTATGGCTCACTCAAATACTCATACCCTCACTCTAACTCTCCAACTCCTCTACAACTTCTTCTACCTCTTACAGTAGCATAACCTCCCCACTCTAATTCCAGAAATTACCACATAAACATGATGGTGCTTGATATATTTTATTAATATGTAAAATCAAGTGTTACAAACAAAGGAAAGAGTTGTAATGTATATAGGCATTGTACAACTTCTATCCAAACCACATAAAGTGGATTAAATAATCTAAAATTGGTAAATATGTAAGAAAAACATATTGTCCCTAATTGCCCCTAAATTATTACATCTAGGAAACATAATTCTGTCTAAAGAAGATCATCCCATAAACATAGGGACTGATTATTATCACCTAGACAGCTATGTGGTATAAAATAAAATAAACAATTATATTTATTTATTACTCACCCACATGGTAAATTAAGCTAGGCTAATCCTACCATAATACACAAATATACATATGTGTAACAATATTTACAACCAAAGGGGAACCTTTCTACATTGGGGGCATGCCTATATCAAGGCATATTTGTTAGGTTATATTTGTATGTACTACTCCATTGATCATAGTAGATTGTTATACATGAATTTCTCTTGCTCATACTCTCTAGAATGTTATTTCCTATGGATATTGTCATTTTCTATACTCAACGATGACATTGATTGAATATGTGGACTGGCATTACTTACTCCATATGTGCTCAATGTTGATGTTTATTACATTTATTGATAATTAATGTGTGCTATATTACATGCTCTATGAGTGAATTGATTATGTTTTGTGACATCTTGCATTAGTTGTTTCAGAGGATCTTCTAGTCTGAGTCATGGCCATGTTGTCTACTGTCAAGTCAGAGTTGATTCATGTATTGAGTTCTTGTGTGATTCATGATCTTGATATTATATGCATGTGTGTGGTTACATATATGATTGTTGCTAAGCTTTGTACCATTATTTCTATCACACATACTTATATTATGGGTGATGCCATAATTTATATCTTGCATTAATTATAATACTTATTACTATGTGCCTAATTGTAATATCTACTTGACATGACACTTTTATGCCCATTGCTTTAGATTACTTTTTTCATACACACTTGAATGATCAAATATTTATGTGTAGACACTAAGATATAGTATTTTACACTTGCCAATGTCAATATTGACCTACACTTATCCTACAAGACTTGTGCATCTCTAAACAACTCTCACTCATCATTTCTGCACACTTGCATGTTGGTTATGAGCTCGATAAATTCTAAATTTCTATCAATTACATACAATAACATTGTAGTCTCATCTAAATTAGATAAATAACCCACCCAAAAACTTTTAGAATACCACTTTTGAATTTTTGTCTTCAAGACAGTAACGTTGACGTCATTGTCCTTAGGTTGATGTTACCATCCTTCACCTACTAATGGATACTTTTTAAAATGAAATAATTTCCTTAGTTTGGACCATTCACCTAGCATGTGAACAACAAGGAAAATTATCCAATTGATTACATTTAAATACAAATCAAGGTCAATCTCATTATCTATTTGGCATTCTCAAGTACCTATCAAGTATACTACTTGACATTAAGAAAATTTGCCCTTTCATTTTCAAATTACAAATCAATCATTAGAATTAGTCATCAGCCAAGTCTGAAACACACCAAGATAAGGCAAGTTCTAAAATTGTTAAGATCAAAATTAAATTTCTAGGCGTATTAACATAGTGGAAAAACACAATTACACACTCACATTAAGGGGGAAAACTCCCTCTTTGGGTTATTGGATTCATAGACAGTGGTCAAGGTTTTAGGGAGAAAGTAGCTACTTTTAAGAGTTGCGCATGTAGTTAAGGGTCACGGATTGCACATACAAAACTATATCTAACAAGTGCATCATATTGTATGGTCACAGAGAGGAAAACCTACTTAGGACAATAACACCAGCGTCAATCACCACTATCAATTCTATGGTGGAGGTTGCAAATACTGTAAGATGGGAAGGCAGGGAGTCTTTCCATCAAGAGAATTCTGTTTTCCATTTAGAGCTTCGACAATCCATAGCTAAATGTCCAATCTCGAATATTTTCAACATCTGAAGGGCATCCCCTCGAAGTCCTGAGATTGTGTCCAGTAGCGATCCTTGACTTTTATCGTGATACTGGCCGGAAGTTCCTGAGTTGTATCCAGGGAGACCACGATATGTACGAATGTATTGTGGTGGAAATTCTTTGTAGATGCATCTATCGCCACCAATTCAGCCAAGGCATTGCCGATAGTTGAGAGGCAAGCAGTAACCCAAAACTGAAGCGGTAAGTGCGACAATCGGACGCAGACATGCCTAGCGGTAAGGGTTTCTAAGAGGAGATTGAAAGTCGGAAACCAGGGTTTCAAAAAGAGAAGATGTTGGTCCTAGCTCCAAGTTTTGTTTTGAAACACCTTGTTCCAATCCTCCATATAGTCAAAAACTATAATAAAGAAACCCTTTGCATAGGGGTAGATTTCCAGGCTATCACTTATGAGTGGTTTCCAAGAATCTGAGACCCATTTATGTAATGCAAAGAGGCTTGGCAGTATCTGTCAAAGTGACAGATAAGTCCCCTGGCAGTAAACCAGTGCTCATTTTCCAACACTTTTTCAATTGCATCATCTCCCAAGGAGATGCAGGGATTGTTTGCAACAACGTTCAAGGGTTTAGTATCCTTTTAACTACGTCGTGAGACAATATCAGCAAAGGAATCCCCTTCTACAGCTTTGGGGAGTCGCCAAAAAGGGGTGAAAGGCCATTCAAAGCCAACCCCAAAACCTTCCTTTGAAGCTTTGACACTCGCCTGAACTTCTGAAAAGGATTGAGCAGATCACTTTCCTTCGCATGCAGCACCATCTCAGCAAGCCCAGACCTGCCTTTGCCTTCGCGCCCAGATAAACTCCCATCCTTGAAAAGATAGCGCTATCTAGGGTTTTGGTGTTGTCGTAGGGGTCATTTCCGCTCCCGAACCCTTCATGCTAACGCCAGTCGGCTTCTCCTCAGGCCGACCTCTGGGTCCTACCTGCTGCCATTCTCGTTTTTGCCCCATCCTCCAACGTCATTCTTTCCTGCGGAGAGATGCGAGTTCCAGCCGAAGATTCGAGAAGCGTATGCACTTGGTCATCTTCTCCACCCCTGAAGGAAATTTGTTTCTATGTTGGTATTTTGGAATGCATGTTACACATTGATTTGTACACGACTCTAAACCCATAATTTAATATATTAGTTATTCGGTTGATTACTTTTCCCATGTATTCTTATCCATTCTATATTGAATATCAAGGTGATGTGTATACCATGGATGTTATTTGGCATGCTTGGTGTCCATGGACGATGGAGTTCGACTTTTTTATGTGTTACTTCTATTCTATCAGTATCATAACTATGTAGTGTTTAGTATTGAATGTGTTTGGTCTGTTTTATTAAGTTAAATTAATTCTTCACATTGTATGATTATATGATGCAATCACATAAAGGGGGTTTAATGAAGGACAGCTTTCAACTTTTTGTTGCTTGAATACATACTCAGATCAAAAGACACAACCCAATCCACATATTCAAACTTTGACACAAAAGAACATTTTATTTTTTCATTGATTTGAAAGCATACAAATTTTAAATAGCACACACACTATCACTTACATGCCTTTTAGGGTTATTCCGGCCTTAACATAAAAAATATAACAATATATAGTCCCTTTTGGATTGGTTCGGTTCCATGCTCTCTTTTGTTACTTAGAGCTCAACCCTTCCTCAATAACTCTCCTTAGCTCTTGTACTCACTCGTTTGAATATTTCTTTGACTTCCCTTACCTTTTGAAGTTCTCCTGACTCTTAATTTGCCTTTTAGAACTGCTCAAGATTTGACATTTCATCATTCTGGAGCATTACTTTATTTTTACAATTCACATTGTGAAAACCATTGCTTTACGTACTTTGATAGTTTCAAAATTGTGGCAGCGATTGCAAAATCATCACTATATGCAGACTAATGGTTTAGAAGTCGTTATTTAGTGCAGACCAATAATTTTGTCACTGTGCAAAGTCTACTAACTTATACATGGCATAACTTTTGCATACAAGCTCAAAACGAGATGTTTTTTTTTAATAAAGTGCATAACTTTTCAAGGGGAATCCAAATATGTAATCACATTTAGGTTTAGGGAAGTCCTTGATATGTCTCTCTCTTTTTTCGGTCTCTATCTCATAACCTATTCATTTTAGCTCTTCAACAAACACAACTATTACCTAGATTGTACCGATGGTTAAGAAACTCAACCAACTAACTTGAAACCATGAAGCTTCTTGAAACCAAACCTTCTCTGATGTACTTTATGCCACTAAAGTGTTTGATTACTAATACTCTCTTTAATCATCTTCACCATACCAAAACAACAATCAAACCAACAAGACCACACAAACACACAATTATTATTTCTATATTTTTGGTTGATGCAAGATTGTCTTTTTACCACGGATACCCCTACATTGGACACCCATACTCATGACCTCATTGTGAGCTATACTCTAAATGATAACACTTATGACAAACACCTCTATCCCTATAGAATATTTAATGTCTATGATGACCACCATTAGGACTAGTTTCTATACTCCAAATGCAAATGGATTTCCATAATGATAATACACATGTAACCTCATTTAACAATCAATCTCTTGCAAAATGTATACTTAAATATCCTTATCCACAAGATTTTGAATTATCAAATTTGCCTCTCTTTTTTGAGACATAAGGACCCATTTGACCACATGATTAGCTATGTACATTTTTTTGGTCAATGGACATAAGATGACAAACTATTGCTAAATTTTTTCTATATGAGCATTTCTGATAAGGCTCAAAATTGGTTATATAGTTTACTAAGGGGTTCCTCAACCACTTTTTTACAATTGGAAGATATATTCTTCATGGATTTTAATATGTACAAGGTGCCAAAACTTACATTAGAACATTTTCACAATTTCAAACAATGTGATGATGCATCCCTTTAAGATTATACTATTTGATTCAAAAGTACATCATATGAACTAGCATTTAGATCCTTAGATTTGGAATTGCAATTTATCTTTAGTAGAGGCATTCTTTCCCCATTAAACGAATGAACATTGCATAACCAATATGAGTCATTTGCCCATTTATATAATGATGTGGATAGATATGCTTCTTTCATAATTATTCATTCAAAGGAACTTAACATATCTTCCTCCAAATACAAAAGTTTTATCCCTCACACAAAGGAGGGAGACAAATTATCTAAGGAACATTATGTATAACAATATGGTATTCCTATTCTGTATATGACCAATTTGCAAATGCTACTTAACATGGGGCCAATCCAACGTCCATATCTTATGCAAGAATCCCAAAGTGAACAACACAAAAAGTATCCACGCTAACAATATTTAGCAATTACTTTATACATGGGTGGTGCTTATTTTTGTCATAACCATAATGATCCTTCACAAGCAAAAACTACTTATAATGGAAGATGCTTACAACAAATTGGCTTCAACTTAACAAACTTACAAAACAAAGGAGGTTGGAAAGACAACTTGGGCAACATAACACTACCAATTGCTTGTGGTCTTAAAGTAATTAAAACATGGGTTTGGGTTATGCCTACTACATCTCCAAATGCGTTTACACTAGGAACTCTTTGGCATACCACATGAAAGCAAAAATTGATCCAAATCAACAAAGTATTTATTTTCCTCGCGAAGGCAAATTAATATATATTTCAAATGATAACATTACTTCTTTTACTACACATGCAAAACAAGAGGAGGAACATGCTATGTACCTTTTCAACCTATTCAATCGTGATGCAAACAGTGTAAAAGATCCAACTTAAGGTTGTAAGGTTCATGATGGGAGAGATATCTATGACCATCAATTGGATGGAATCATAGGATGATCTTTCTTTTTCAAATATTCCAAAAATACCAAAAAAATCAAAATCATTAAAAAAAAATCAAAAATATTTTCAGTACCTACATGTTCTATTGGC
The DNA here is from genome assembly GCA_037957365.1 of Torreya grandis. Taxonomy (NCBI): domain Eukaryota; kingdom Viridiplantae; phylum Streptophyta; class Pinopsida; order Cupressales; family Taxaceae; genus Torreya; species Torreya grandis. The sequence continues at coordinate 790,214 of JARHVA010000768.1, read as the reverse complement.
TCTTTGACATCTATGTGTTAGATTCATGTTGATGGATGTCATACTTGGTTACTCCTACATAAACATGTGTGTCACACTTCTACTTGAGTGTGATACAGGCATACACAAATACATGATACATTCTTATTTCAGATGTTGGGATTTCCTTCTACTCATGTCATATAGACATTAGGGGCATTTGCTTATTTGATCTTGATACACACATGTTATATGATTTGATGATCACTCTACATTATCATGTTTGAGCTTACATATGTATTTACACATGCCTTTATCTATGATTATATTTTGCACAGGGTACTTGATATGCTATACACTTGATATTTTTTCCTAACATATTTGATTCTTGGGCTACTATGACATATTTATGTTGGTTGCTTATGCTTTACTTTATGCATTTCTTTGAGTTTTTTGTCTTTCTATTGTATTGCTTATTCGAACATTTGAATAAGTTTCTTTGCTAATGGCCCTTGTGCATATTTATGCTTTCTTTGACATTTACATATGTCATGGTTTGTTGTACAGACATTTAAATATGTCATCCTTGCCTTTATGGACATTTGACTAAGTCATGCCCCTTCGATTGTGTGGCATTTGAATATGCCCCTTGTTTGCGATCTCCTTAGACCATTATCTTTTGACTTATTTTTTAGTACTCTTGTGTGTGTTTGTTTGCTTCTTGAGCTTGTACTATTACCATCTAGATGTTACCATGATCTTTATCATGCATCTTAGACGTACATGTAATCACATTGGTTCTATGCACTTCAATGATATATCTACCTAGACATGTTCTTTCTATATGCTACATAGTTATATTCATAGATTATATAATTATCTTATCCTTTTGAGGTGAGGTAACTACCAACGTTTATTTTTCACTCACCTTAAAGGGGGCATATTAGTGAGGGCATGTCATAGAAACATGTTCTTCACACTTATCACAGTTCCTAAATTTAGTGGGGCATGCTTTGAAAGCATGTCCTTCACATTCATTTAGTATATGGTACTTATATCAGGTCCTAGATTCAATGGGGACATGTTTTGGAAGGATGTTCTCCACACCTATTCATTATTCAACACATCTAGTTTACAATGGGGGCATGTTTTGAAAACATGTTATCCATATTGGTACTTATATCAGTTTTCAAAATTATCCATATATAGTGGAACATGTTTTGGAAGCATGTTCTCCACACAGCTATTCATTATTTAGCTTCTCTATTTTATAGTGGGGGCATGTTTTAGAAACATGATCTCTACATTGGTACTTATATCAGTTTTCAGATTTCTCTATATATAGTGGGGGCATGCTTTAGAAGCATATCCTCCACACTTACACAATTATCCGAATCGATCAAAACACACAATTATATGATTTAGATTCATAGTTGTGACAGAATTTTATACATTGGTACTATTGTTATTCACAGTTTCAGCATGAGACATATCTAAGGTGCATATGTTATACAATATGTGTCTAGTATTGAAAAATCCAAATCGGTTCAGATTTAAAAATTCTTTTATGGATTGTTACCATATCATAGACTTTTTCATATTAATACCCCATGAAATTTTATGGACTTTATTGAGCCAATCAACTGCATTAGTTAGTTTAACTTTTGGTATGGTTGAGGTGATCAAATCACTCAATTTTGTCAAGTTTTTAGACTAGACTTGATCATCTAGCCTCACCAAATTATAAGTATCATTGGATTGCATAATTGAGCTAATCTCAACTACCAAGTGGCAACTCGCCTTTTGCTCCAAAGTTGGGGGCATGTGCCTTCTAATCTCTCTTTCTATCTATTCATCTATCTCCTTGGATATATGTACTTTAAAGATATCATAATCTTAGTTTTAGAGCCTTACATCTTTATCAAACAATTTGCCAATAGGCAAGATAGTTACATCAACACACATATGTATTAATAAACTTTGCCCCTTCAATTTCAATATATTTTAAGTACTTTCAATTTCATATTATATACACTGATTTTATACTATAACATACTCTTGGTTGCAAGTCAGTCACCATCAAATCATCCAAATTGGGCACATGCAAAGACAAGGTATGCATACACACCTAAGTACACATTCATTTCCTTTAAAATAGCAATTTTAATACTAGATTAAAGGGGGGCAAATGTAGATAATATTTTATGATTATATAATACCTTAGTCTTGTACACTTGAAAAACTCAGACTTTGATTGTTCTTCTTAGTTCTAAATCTTTCATATTTTTGCATGTCTCGCATCTACTCTATCTAGTGCCCCTTAACTTATATCTCTTAGTCCACCTAGTCTTATGTTGATCCAGATCTTCTATCTTGCCCAAAATGTTTAAAATGTATTTATCTTCCATCATTGCAAATTCTGAACCTCTACCTATTTTTTTGCTCTTTGGATACTAACATTTGGGATAGACAATAGCGTTGATGCTATTATTTTATTTTGATGCAAGTGTCGAGTGCCTTAAAATCATTCAATATACAAATGAAAAAATGTATTCTAATGGTCGGCCTAAGTGCTTTAATGTGATTTATTACTCCAAAGAGATTGATACAAATACAAGATCAAACCTCATTCATTCCTCACCTAGCAACACGAGAACAATACTAAGTATTCTTACTAAAGAGCATTCAATTAAACAAAGCTTCCATATTTCTACACCAGTCATAGGTACAACACATCTACAGGTCTAAAGTACTAAAGGAGCAACCCATAATCTCGATTTGCCAGTTTATAGGCTAGATCACTATTATACTTATTTTACACATATTATATGATTCACACACAAGCCAACACGTAAGGGAAAACTACATGAGTCTAAGGCCCTCTTCTAGAGTATTGGCTATGTAGACAACACCCTTTGACAATAGGGTCTTTGGAGTTAAAGCCACACCGTGTGTCCACTAACCCATTTTTCTCTAAGGTCACTATGAAGATGGAAAATTAAAGTTTTGTCATTTCACAAAGAATGATAATCCATGACCCAGATCTGAATGCACCAGAGCGAAGGTGAAATAAAAACCCATATGTATCCAGGTGGTCGCATCTTTTTCCAACAGGTATTTCATACATGATAGTAATGTCAAACCCATATAGTAGAGTCGATATAACCATTTCAAGCTAACGTTATTGTCCAAAGCTCCTGAAATGTTAGATCTAAAATTTGAAAGTTATGCCTAAATCTCCTTCCAACCTACTTTCTGTTTGTTCTAGATTCAGAACTACATTAGTATGAGAACAAGCTAAATACATCACTTCTTTGTCATTTCTACATTTAGCTTAGTTGTATTTTTCATATTTAGACTATCTCAACTTAATAAATTCAGTGTATGCTTATATCTGAGTTTAACATCCCATTTCATTTATATACCCATTATATTCAAATTTTGGGTTAATGATAAGATCGTCATATATCTATATTTTAGGGTTAAACAAGCATATTTACATTATTGCACATTAACCAAAGTTTTCTTGTTCTTCTTAATTATGATTATAATCATTTGAAGCAATCCTTAGACAAGTCCAAAGCCTATTTTATCCAAGCCAAAGCAAAACATGATCAAGTATTCAAGCTATTTCTATATGCATTCATATAGTCAAAGAAGCACAATTGCACAAACACTTTAAGTGGGAGAACTATGTGGGCTTGATTTTCCTCTTCGAAATATTAAATATGTAGACAATGTTCAGCCATCAAGGGGTGTGTGAGGTCAGTTAAACCCATTACACTCCCCATTTTTTCTATTTACAGGTTTTCAATCATTATAAACCTTATTAAAATTTCAACTTTGAAGAAATCATTTGCAGGGCTTTTACGAGCATTCGAAGGTCAAATCTCTGTAAACAAGCATGATTTAAATTGTCACAAATAATTGTGACCTAAGTTTCCTCATTTTCAATAGAGGACAAGATCAACCAACTCAAGGCAATAGTGGCAGTCAATCTTGTCCCAAAGTGGATGATTATGCCCTTCATCAATTTCAATCTCAATCTATGTACATTTACAGAATCAGTGTTTGTTGATCTATATTACTCACTGTTCGGTTTTACATAATCAACACATAGTAAACAACTAAATTTTCCATTTTGTTTATAATTAATTTTGTTTCATTCGATTACACTTTATCAAATTCAATATTTTACTTCTGCGCTACCTGTCACAAGTTCATTTACAACACTACTATATTTTATTCAATTTATCTAAATTAAAATTAATATACCAATGAAATCAAGATTATAATAAAACCCCAAATTACATTGTGATGGGCATAACTCGTTACAAATATGGTTTATATCCCAACTAAAGCAAGTATACTTGTTAATTATCCTAACTCCATTGTGATGGGTACAACTCGTAAATTTGGAGTTACAAATATGGTCCATGTTCCTAATATCAAAATATGATTGTGGTTGCAAATAGAGGGCAATATGTGGGGGGAGAGGGAATGGAGGAAAGTCCCACTTGGTTGACTGCAAGTTGGGAGAACATCAATATAATATGATAAAATAATCCTCCCGAAAATTTTAAAGTTTCATTATGAAAATTGTGAAAACTCCTTAATTGCTTCAAAATATTACCATTTCATAGAGTTCTACAACATAAAATGAAGATAATGAACAAATATGTTCCATACAACTTAGCAAATGGACACTGAAAATCAATTATAATAAGGCTCAAAGTGTTCCATTCTCTTGTAAATGTAAATCCACACCAAGACGAAGCTCCCTTGGCTGAAGTTATATCTTCAGATGGACTAAACACAGTTTTAGAACAAACATGATTCTTATAAGGGGTTGTCACCAACAGCTTGAATTATTTTTGTTTTTAAATGGAATGGCTTGGCCCACTTTATATTTAACTCGCGGAGGCGATGTTAGGGGAATAAGAGAAAAACGCTGTTCACAAGCTTCCAATAACCAGTCTGCATGGATCTTATCATTTCTTCATTTCAGCAATGTGGCCATCAACTAATTTGCAGTTGACCATACATCCAGCTCAACCATAAATCTTCACACATGCACCAAAGACGGTGCTAAATAAAGAGACATTTATTTTCCACGTTTACTGAATAAAAAGACATTTATTTTCCACATTTTCTGAAGAAGGCATCAAGATCAGAAATGAGGTTTGAGGACCTAGGAATCTGCAAAAACATATGAAATGAATGGATTGCATCTCCATAGAAAAGAAGCTCCACGTCCTTGTTGATTTTCCTGAGATTGTCCACATACCTGAGCTGCCAATCCTGTAGTGGGTCATGGCCTCCTACCACCACCAATGAGGAAGGCAGAGGAAGGCCAGATATATCAGGAGCATTGGGCCCAAACACATTGGCTGCAGGATGATCCCTGTTGCCACCCTCTGGGAGAAAGGCCTTCCAATACCAATCCAAACTGTCCAAGGAAGCAGTAGGTGCCCTGGCAAGCCTCAATTCAGAGGGGGTCCTCTCCATTCCACCAAAGTACGGCTGAATCAGCACATGACCCACGATCTTCACAGGGCTAATATCTTCACCTGAGGCAAAAATCCTGTAAACAAGGAAAAAAATTGTGGCTAAAAGGACCTGACATACGTATATATGAATTCAGGAATATAGATCAGACTAAAAATTTCTAAATTTTGAACTTTACATTAAATCTTTAGAAGTTTTAATTTTCTGTATTCGGGAATCAAAATCCCGAATTTTTTTGCCTGTGTAAAATTTGATGAGTATATAAATTTATGTAAACAATAAAAATCTGAGAATTTTAAAGTCCAAAGTGTTTTCCTTGCCTGCAACCCACGTGGTGAACGATATTGGCCCCGGCGCTGTCACCCATGAGGAAGCACCTGGAAATGTCGGCATTGGCAGGAAGATTCTCCCTCCCCTCCACACTCCCCACCCACTTGACAGCCCAAAAAGAATCGTCATAAGCTACCGGATACCTGTGCTCGGGAGCCTTCCTGTAACCCACAGACACCACAACCACTCTCCGTCTCCTCGCCAGCCGTCTACAAAACACGTCATGTAACAGAAAATCAGGCGAAAGCGTCGCAAAGCCCCCGCCGTGGAAATAGAAAACGACGGGCAGTAATTCTTCGTCTGGGCTTTTGGAGCCGGCGACGTCCTCCGGAACAAAGATCCGCACCCACACGCCTGTCTGTGTGTCGATTACCACGTCTTTGGTGTAAACGCCGCGGTCGGGGTTGTGGTTAGCGGGTGCTTTGTATTCGAAAATATTGATGAGCCTGCGGTTAAATGTGCCGTCTTTCCTAGTGGCGAAACCGTTGACGAGTTTCATAAATCCGCAGAGTATTCTGAGGGCGAAAGGAAACGACGCCTCGGTTGCAATAAGGCTGCAGTTTTCGGTCTGAACGTGCTCCATCTTGTCCGATAGCCTGCGCACAAGCTTTGAAGAATGCCCGAGCTTTTCCTGTTTAAATAAAGGTACAGTTCATTAAACCCTAAATAAAATAAGGTGACTAGTTTATTTAAATCCCTACTCCTAGCGACTCATTTCCCACGTTGGCATTTAGCTCTGTTTGTCACTTTGGTTTAAGAGCCGTTGATTAAGTTCCCACAGTGACTAACTGGTTTACGAGTCGTCGATTAAGTTTCCACCAACCAGTGTCATGTCAATAATGGCGACTAGGATGATGACACGGCGACCACATTTATCGAACATGGCAGTTTTATTAAAATCGTTCAAATTTGGTTATTTAACGATTCTAATTTATTTTTTTATTGTTCAAAATCCAATTTCCATTTATCATGTAAGGGGTTTGATTATGGTTTTAGTGACATATGTTAAATGTTGCATCCTAACACTACCAAGTCTTCATTTTGATTAGGGAAAAGCTATCAATTATAAAGTGACCCTTTTAACCTCTTAAAAATTCAAAACTCAAAAGAGTTTGGATATTTCTTGCTCAATTCACTACATTCATCTTTAAATTTGGGTTTTAATTAAGAAAAGTAGTGTTAATTTCAAGTTAAATAATAAAATAAATGAATAATTATATTATTTCGTTGAGCTTTTCAATTCATCGATGTTCTATAAATGGATTGAATCACAATTTAAAAGATTTTCTAAGCATTTCATTCAATGAATTACAATTTTTTGGGGTTGGCCTCCACCACTATTCAATTCAAACCATTTGCAGATCATGCACCATCATTTAGCTCAGAGCAATCATTCACATTCATCCACCTCTTCAATCATCCGCCTTTGCCCGAATCACTAATCCCTTCAATCTTTCATCTTTGTTAAAATGACTAATACCCTATTTTTTGTTTGTTTTCTCCATTTTCCAACATCTTTCAACTCTACAATAAAAAACTTCTTTATAATTATCTAACAATTAACCCAAATTTATTTTATATTATATATAAATTGATTTTATTGTATTCGTTGAAAAAATTATTATTTAACACTATTTTAAATATGTCTCCTTTTATAAAATCTACTTTTAAATATGATTATGATTGTTGTAATTACAATTTTGTTTACATGTTATTTGTTAATATCTCATGAATAAAAATTTATACATGGTTTAGGGTTTTATTTGCCCACTATTTCTTTGCATTGTGTTATGGGTTTAAAGTTGGGGTTCAACTTCAGCGATAACATTATTTATTAATAATTATAAAATTATTTTTTAATAATGATAAAACAATTTTTTTCCATTCATAAAATGAAGGGAAAATATTTGTATGCCATTTTCTATTGTAAAAGGTATTTTACTTTTGAAAGTAGACATATCTGACCCATTATCATATATATACAGAAAAAAGGTTACAAAATACTCTTTTTTTTTAATTGGATGAAGCAAATCAGAAGAATACATATACAGTGCACAGCTGTAAGAACAACTACAACATAAATAAAACAAAACAACAATAAAACATCAACATATCCTTCAGCATCATGCCCAGAAGAACAGTTAGTTCAATGCTACCTTCTGTTGTAACAAACTGTACTAAGCAGTAACATGAAACCCCAACAACCAACAAAAAATTGTCTAAAGATGAAGCACCAACACAAAATAACACAACCCAATAGAAAGGAGGTTGTCCAATAATCACATAGAAGAGACAAACATCCATCCATCCACCCTGGATAAACCCAAATCAACACAATCTTGAATCTAGTACATTGTTGAACCTATCCAGAGAATTCTTCAAATTAACCTCTCATCTTTGTAGCTATGATTTCAAACAACTGCCCTGATTAGCAAGGTCCTTATTGACCTTAAGTTGTTCATTGATTGCATAGGTCAGAATGGACATTTGGAGAGATAAATCTGCACAAATCACTTATATTTCAATCTGCAGGGGAAAAAATGTATGCAAAAGTGTAGCCAAGCATCAAAACCTCGAGAGGTGATTAATGAGAATAATATGAGAAGTATTAGAGATCACGTTGTGAGAATTGGAACAACCAAGGAGGGTTGATCTCTAGGACCAGATAATATGTGAAATATGGCAGGTAATGTGATCATGAGGGAAGACCACAGAGATCTAACATGTGAGCAAAACCAGAAACAATGCAGGATGGACTCAACCTTGCCATAGAAGGGAAAAGAGGGAGTAGGATGCAAGAATTTAAGGCATTTCCCAAGTGGAATCTTAGCATGGAGAAGTTTCCAAGCAGTGAGTTGGGAGCGTGAGTCAGCTTTGCACTGCCATATCTGAAAACTAAGTTTATTCCATTTAGCCCTACTAAATTTACTCTCTAAATGTTGTTAAGATGGCAAGCAAGGTGCAGACTAGGCAACAACTATTTGTAGATTATCTTGAGAGGGGAATTTCACATGTTGCAACCATTGGGCCATCTCCAATCTTTAATGAAGTTAGAATGACAACAAGTGGAAAACAAGATTGAAAGATTAGCTAGTACATTTTTTTGGATTTCAAGCACAACTGACTTGTCACTAGAGCTAAGGTTAAAACAACCTTTAAGGTGATGCCAAGGTCTCCAAGTGAAGCTTGTGGGGTCCCATAGGTCCCAAAACACTTGAATGCCATTTTTGAACAATCGTTTAGCCATGTTTATATCTCTTCATGCTCGGTACCACAAAATACTCTAGTTTATCCAATAAAGTCTCAAATATGACTTTGAAGAATATATAAAAGAGATTGAAGTTGTCTTGAGAATTAGACTTGATAGACCAATCCAATTTTTTGAGTAATAGAGACTATCCAATTTTAAAAATAATATGAATTGAACTTCAAAGACCATCTAAATAATTAAAATTGGGGTATGAAGTAACAATTATTCTTGTGTTAAAAGGATGATGTTGATTTTAATTTTCTTAAAAAATTTATTTGAGTAGTGTGTTATATATTTCAATATTTTTAGAGGAAAGGGAATATAGTTAAATTTATTATTGGAATGCTTTAGGATTATTTTATTGTTAAAAATAATAAATCAAAGGTTACATAGTAAAGCAATTGGTAAAACATGACACCAACCCTCATAGTCCTTTCATTACTCGAGCAAAGCCAAGCAAGAGCAAAACAAAGAACAAGCCCTTTAGGATAACCGTGCTAGTTGAGCAAAACCTAGTAGGGAAAACCTAGCAAGAAAACTTAAGAAATAGAGCACTGGAGCACAAAGCTACCAACAGTGGACACCACCATAGAACAAAGCCCCAATACCATCATCATCACATCCACAGCCAAACAAATCGAGCAACCAAGGCTAAAGATGCTTACTAAACTATAAACATAACCACCACCACTGTTATCTCCATCTCACCACCAAAAAACACACAAATACGCCTGATGCTCAGATTTGACCAAGGCCACAATAAAACCATGAGCAACTAATGCCAAAGACTAAGTCTGTGGCTAGAACCTCATCCCAATGAACAACCATCACAAACTGATGATCAAGCCTCTCTAATGGCCACACATCATAGTGAAAAAATGAAACCTACCATGTGATCCTCTAGAGGAGTCATGGAACCCTAACCTTCCCTCCTTGACATGCAACGCTCATATAGTCATGTTCCTTAGAGCTACACTGTAATGGAGTAAACACTAAGGTTAGGGATTCGGCAGAGGGAGGGAGGGAGTGTGCCTCCTTTGTTTCTGACTCCACCTTTCCAAATTTTTCTATTCTCATGAGTCGTTATATAGCTAACTTTAATTGACATTATTCCTAAAAATAAGTTACTTACAAGTGTATTAGTACATGTCCTTTTTCCATAACATCTTTACACTTAGGCCACTTCTCTATATTTGACTATTTTTATAACACTTCCTACCCCACACTACTCTCTCTCTAGCCTTATGCCTTCTACATGTCTTTAGTATTCATTCATTTCAGCTTTTGAGCCTTATTTGCATACCTCATGAATTACTTGCACCCATTATGGACATTTGTCTTTATTGGGATGGACTCAATAACTACATGCTTACCAACAAATCTAATCCATGTGGAATTGAAGGTTGATGAATTTGTCCTCTATGTGTTTAGGGGTCATCTTGCCTTACTCTAATTTTTTACACCTTTCATTTCACACGTCACTACTTTGTATGGTCGGCCTTTATGCATTTTGTGTCCTAAGGAGTCACACACACACACACACACACACACAAATAATTTGTAGTCATTTACCAAGTAAGAATCAAACAAATAGCCTTCCATACTACACTTAAGTTAGAGACTTTGATTGATCAAAATTCTTTGATATATTTGAGAAGGAGCCTACACATTGAGTGACCTTTGGCCATTATTTACTTCAAGCTATTCTGACATCATCCACTTATACCAAATGAAGTTTAGGAAAATGTTCATATATCTACATCATCCCTTTTAGAAAAGAGAAGGTCAAAACCCTTGCTTGATATTATATTTGCATTACACAAGAACTACATGGGGTTTGATTCTAGCATGTGAGATATATAGCTACAACTCCCTTGAGATTGCCCAACCCAACTACTTTTATATCTTTTGTTTTAAATATATGTTATGGTGAATTTTGTCAAGAGAAGAAGAATACATCAATTTAGACCTTTTGCTTGTCAATTATAAAAAACTCAAGCACGAAACTATATGGCATTAGGAGGCGAACCTACACATAAAAAGATAAAACCTAGAAAGGTGCACATTATAGATTTTATGTTACAAAACATAATTGTGTGTCACAGTAAATGGACAGATTTAGTGACCAAATTTTCCTTAAAAAAATTAATTGGCATTGGTACCTGAGTAGGTGTTAAATCTATAATGAGCAGTATAGATTTTGCATAATGTTTATCTACCTCTTCCAAACCACTATTGCACTCTCATAATCCTAAGCTTCTATCAGTTGTGACCATTTCATAATATTTATTTTTCATAACATGAAAATCAATTTCATTTACATCTTTTTAACTATTTTCAGCAAGAGGGAAAAAATATGATTTACTATTTTAGATCTCCCTTGTGCATTAGATTTATCTATTATGCATGGTGTATATCCCATCATGTGTAGTTTAGTTAAAACATTTTGGTGAACCCATATGTTCTTCGATCACCCATATCTTTGGAGGATTCCCCTTAGAGTTTTGTCATTAATTTTTTATTTTTCAAATCTGCAACTTACTTTTAATTTAATTGATCAACCGTAGCCTTTGTGCACCTTTTACTACTTTTGTATCACAGTCATCTTTCACAATTTGATGCATACGCATGCATTCTTTGAGTGCATACATATTTTGAGGATTTTATAAGGTTTGAGCCTTCATTTTAGACCTGATTTGGCTCCAATTTCTTGATTTCTCATTTGTTTTGGGTTTTCATACAAATACTCATTGTCTCTTTGCCTTGTTACTAGGTTTTCATTGGATCAAATTATGATGACTATATTTAGCCTTGGTTTGCTTTCCCTTAGTGGTTCATGTTTAGGGTTGTGTTTCTTATTTTGTCTCGTGGATAAATCATATTTACACGTTATATTCATTTTTGAAAAGGCATGAGGGGTACCTTTCTTGATCACATTGTTGTTATAAAAGTGCTTATCATGGTTGTTATGTTTATTTCTTCGCATTTTTCATAGAATAATATCTAGTGGATTGAAATTTGATACACTTTATTGCAATGATTTATGGATCCATACCTTAGATCATGATAGTCTTGCTTTCCCTCCTCTTGGTAATAGGCCTACTATTGTTGAGTGTATGATGCCTTGTTATGAGGTAGATGTTGTAATAACTCAAAAAGGTAGGGCACATAATGTCATTATCCCTCCTCCTATGTCTATAAGTGGGGCTAACCAAAATACCCCTCCTCTAGCATCTAATCTTCCCCCTCCTCCTTGTAATATCCCAAATGGGAGTATTACTAAATTTTGGATTTAAAAGCATACAAAAAGGAACAAACCATAAAATTGAAATATGAAACTATAATGTTTATTATAATAACTGCAAAATACATATAAGTGAAGCATAAAACAACTTATTATAACAATATGTGGTAGAATCACAATCTTTGAACGAGATTGTCCTACTAAACCAAAGGGGTTTCATCTTCTGATCCTATAAATCAATGGGGTTTTGTCCAATGATCTCAATCTCCAATGGGTTTTCATCCAAGAAAGATGAAAGAATGAACACAAGTTTAAATCTGACAAATGAGGGGTTCTAAATATATCCAAGACTGAATTACAGTGAGAGACAACTCTCATTATATATAAAATGCATGAGAGAGAGAGAGAGAGAGAGAGAAAGAGAGAGAGAGAAAACTTCAAGAACAAGAAAAGGTTTGCGCCACCCTCCTTCATGCATGTGATCCATCATTGTCGTCTTTGTCTCCATGTGTAAAAATGAGTAAAAAAGAAGAGCATTAAGGGAGACAAGATCAACCACATCCATGTGACTTAGAAATGACATTCCACCTCCACACATGTGAACCAAATCATTCATAGTAACTTTTGTCTTTTACTCCCCATGTGCACATAAGATCCAAGAAAGGCTCTAATCACCTTTTGACCAAATGGCAAACAAGAAAACCCTGGAGCCACCCAAAGAATGTGTCCCACTCTTACACATGTGAGAGAAAACAATGTGGGTCACTTGAAACCTATCCTTTAGTGAAAGCTATGCCTCACTCTTCAAATCAACTTTTCTCCCATGAAGATTCTCTATAGGTCATGTCACATCATCCGTCACCTCCTCTACTACATCATCACCTGCATCACTTGCCACATCACCATGAATAGAACTCATGAATAGTACCTATGTATAGTAACTTGTAAATAGTGATCTAACACATAATTATTCCCCTGCAACACCCAAATTAGCCTATGAGAATTAAATAGGTTAGTGGTCTTCTGTAAATATCTCATTTAGGGAAGGGGACATTACATCATCCCTTATCAAATATTGCTTATCCCCAAACAATATGGTTAAATTCATGGATCCAAATACTTAGATCCCAAACCAGTTGTGGGAATTGGCAATTCTCAATCCTTGAATCTCTTTGGGATATAGTTTCTCCACCATGCAACCACTGCACTTCTCTAATATTAAGAAGAAATGGGAACCATGCACCTAGAGATGCTATAGAAAACACTTTCCATCTCAATTCGATCCTTCCAAAAGAGGTCTTCAACTAAGTTATGTGTGTTATCAAGCCTTATCAAAGCTTCCACAACTTTCTCTTCAGAAACCAATAATGGGTTCTGTTGGGTGAATATTTTGTCGACCAGCTAACTGGTGAGAAAAATAGGTCTCTTCAACCACAACATAAGGAGATTGGTCGGCCAGGTGTGCAGGTTTACTACATCAATAGGGGACAAATCTCTCTTCTCATCAAGGAGAGGTTCCTTATAAGTATGAGGTAGCTATATGATATGTATATACGCAGAAAATAACACTCAGGGGTAGGACAACACCATCCATCTCTCTTTTTTTAGAGATGATGTTCACAAACAGAGGAGAAAATCTTGGTGAAGACACTGAAGGCACTTCTCTTCTTTTAGAAGTGATCTTGCGGGGAACAGTAGGAGTTGTTTCAGGTAGTGACAAGTAACTGGTAACCAAGGGCATAGTAACCAACAGACTGAGATGTAGCACAAAATTTCCACCTCAATTGCCCAAGAGTGAGATATGAAGGACAATGAGGGAAAAAAATCGTCCCAAGGTCCTTTACACATGAACAAAAAACAAACACACACTGAAGACAACTATGACAGCACAAAGTCTGAAAGTAACTGGCTTCAGGACATCTTCCTTATCACTTCCACTAGTTCTACTTGTTAATTTGAATAAACAAGAATACACTTAGGAAATAGACATAAGAACAATCTCCTAGAATGATACAAGCTATAACAACACAAAGTCTGAAAGTAACTTGCTTTCTGATTCAAACAAAGAAATATGATGAACAATCTGAGCTCAAAGTCTCAGTAATGCCTTTCAATTTGGGTAGAGTTTTGCTTTTGATTATAAAGAGATATCCCTTAAAATGACATAAGAGACTACAAAATATAGTAGCCAAGAAAGGCTTGGCACTTTGTTCCATGGAGCGACCCATGCTGCATTAAATGCCTTGAATGCATTTCCAATTTTGTCAAGGAGGGCCATGCTGGAATAAGGTGGTTGTCTTAACTATGGCGTGTCGATTCATCTCAAGTGTCTACTCTTGGGTCTGGATCATCTAGTGTCTACATCGTTGTCCCTTTTGTCTTTACTCCCAGGGGGACAAACATGTCATGTCTTCAATGTTTAAGGGCTCAAGAATCCACCTTGTAGACTGTTCCACCTATTGAAATAACTACTGCGTAGATATTTCCAGTCTTCCCCCTTTTTTGCTACAATTTGAGCCCTCAAGCTATCTTTTCCCCTTTCTGGTTCTTTTGGTTCTTCCTTTCGATGGTTCTTCCTTTTGGCCTTGGCCTTAAGGCCTTTGAATGCATTCGGGTCCACGTTTAAGCCTACAAAGATCAACAGACACTTTATTGCCACAAATTTGACATCTGTGAGTCTGTCATCATTTGAAAGCCAACATCTACTTGGTTGCCCTAAATTTGACAGTTGCGGGCTCGTCATCCTCCTTAGCAATTCCTTCGTGTCTTTCCCACTTGCTCTGGCCACTTTTAACTGATCTCAGTGTTCCACTGTGAAACAGGCGAGGACACGTGGCAACATCCACTTAACTTATAGCAACTTTAGACACCCTTTGAGAGTCCTACAAAAGATGACACTTGGAGGCTTCCGCTGAGCTTTAGAAACAATATAAAAACATTAGAACTCACTTGGATTCATGCAGATGTTGACACTTGGCACGATCTGTTTAGTTTACAGGGCACACATGCCAAGTTTCACTTCTTTGAGAAACAAATAATAATGTGTCTCAGCAGATGACACCTGACAGCTTCCGCTTGACTTATAACAACTCACTTGGGGCCCACCACAGTCTTTACATCACAAAAGGAAGAAGCTGCAGATGTTGACACTTGTCAACTTCCATAGAGCTTTGCAAGGGACACGTGGCACATTTTGCTACTGTTAGAAAAACATATTGAAACCTTTTGCAGTTGCCACTAGTCACCCTTTGTAGAACTCTGAGAGAGACTTATTGAAAGAAACTTTGAAGCTTGAAATGCAGATGCAGACACGTGTCGTGCTCTATTGAGTTTTAACGAGACACATGGCATGTTCTGTGAAGCTTTAGATACCTTTTGAGAGTCCTGTAGAAGATGACATGTGGAGGCTTTCACTGAGCTCATAGAAACACTATAGAAACATTCAAGATGCATTTGGATTCATGCGAACACAGACATTTGTCGCGCTCCATTGAGCTAGAATGGGACACGTGGCACGTTCTGCTGCTTTGAAACTTATTAGAAACTTAGTCTTGACAGACGACACTTGGCACCTTCTGCTTGACTTTTTCTAATTCATCTGGAGCCCACAACAATCTTTACTCAAAGTTGAAACCAAATGAAGACACAACAGTTGTTGCAACTTGGCATCTTCCATCGAGCTTTTCAAGGGATACATGGCAACTTCTACAGTTTCTTAGAAAAGCACATGGAAGCCTTCCACAGTTACCACTTGTCACCCTCCGTAGAACTCTACAAGGGACATGTGGCATGTTTCACAGCTTTAGAAACAAATTATAATGTGTCCCGATAGATGACACTTGGCAGCTTTCGCTCAACTTTGAGACTTAGACAAAACTTTAGGCAAAATGAAAAACCCATGCGTTGAACTAGTTAACTTCAAGCCTGCAGAGTCAGTAGAAACCAACCTGCAGAGTCCACAAAAAATAGTTTGTAGATTTGGGGGAGTCTGTAGATTTGAGTCCATGGATATCCTAACTGCAAAGTCCATAGTTTTGAGGCCTTGAAGTCTGTAGAAACTGAGTCTGTAGAGATGAACTTGCGGAGTCTGTAGAAACTGAGTCCGTAGATTTGAGTCTGCAGAGTCCGTAGAAAATTGAAAAAGCTTTGAAACATGAAGAACTTGAATGCTCAAAACAATTTTTGAAAAGGGAAGAGAGGATTTTGGTCTGCGCAGGGCCAAAATAGTCATATGTTGTCCCAAAAATGAGTGACATTTTTTGGGGACAATAGGTTCTTCAAAACTTTCAACTCTAAAGGCCTTTGATCTATATATGCAAAGTGACTTTTCTCACCACGTGACAATTTTTTTTCATTTTCTTCATTTGTAAGAATAATGTCAACTTCAAATCCAGTTACCTTCCTACTATGGCCTATCAAGGGCCTAGTTTCCACAATACTCATGGATGATTTCTTCTCCACCATATCTTGGATTTCAGCTTCTTCATATCGATGATCCTCTACAACCATCTCCTTGTGTGCACTTGCATGCACAACCTCTATGTCCAATGTTGGCAATTCTAATTAGTTGCTTTCTTCATCTAATGGAAAATCAACAAAATAATCATGTTGTTATATAAATAGACTAAAAAAATCCTCCATTATTTGCAATTTTCCTCTCAAGGTGAGATCATCCACTTCGCCATTGTCTTCATCAAATTTAGGACCTTGTTGTTTATCTTGCATGGGTTGCTCATTACCTACTTCTAGAAATTGATCTTCTTTCTTTAACAACATTTTCTTTGTCTCAGGATCCTTCATCCATGCTCCTAGATCCTTCTAATATATTTGAAATGCTTGCAACATTTCTATCATCGATTCTTCATATGTCTTCATCTTTCTACATAAAAAATTAGTTTTCTTCCATGTTGCTCAACTTGAAGATCTGTAAAATGATTAGTTCCCCAAGCAAGGTTGCAGGATACACGGCTCTGATACCACCATAATATCCCCAAAGGGGAATATTGTTAAATTTTTTATTTAAAAGCATACAAAATAGAACAAACTATAAAAATTGAAATATGCAACTATAATATTTATTACAACAATTGCAAAATACATATAAGTGAAGCATAAAACAACTTCTTACAATAATATGAGGCACAATCACAATCTGTAAGTGAGATTGTCCTATTGAACCAAAGGGGTTTCATCCTTTGATCTTAGAAATTAATGGGGTTTCATCTAATGATCTCAATCTCTAATGGAATTTTGTCCAAGGAAGATGAAATAATGAACACAAGTTCAAATCTCATAAATGGGGGGGGTTCAAAATATATCCAAGAGTGAATTACAATGGGAGAGAGCTCACATTATATAGAAAAAACTTGACAGAGAGAGGAAACTTTAAGAACAATCAAATATTTGTGCCACCCTCCTTCATACATTTGATCCATCATTGTGGTCTTTGTCTCCATGTGTAAAAAGGAGTCAAAAGGAAGAGCATTAAGAGAGACAAGATCAACCACATTTGTGTGACTTAGAAATAACATCCCACCTTCACACATATGAGCCAAATCATTCATATTAACTTGTATTTTACTCCCTATGTGCACATAAGATTCAAGAAAGGCTCTAATCACCTTTTGACCAAGTGGAAAACAAGAAAATCGTGAATCCACCCAAGGAATGCATCCAACTCTTACACATGTGAGAGAAAGCAATGTGGGTCACTTGAAACCTATCCTTTAGTGAAATTTAAGCCCCATTCTTTAAATCAAAATTTCCCTTGTGAAGATTATTTTTGGGTTATGCCACATAATCCACAAGTCACCTCCTCTACTGCATCACTCACCACATCACCATGAATAGTAACTTGTAAATAATGATCTGACACATAAGTGTTCCCCTACAACACCCAACTTAGCCTACATGAACTAAATAGGGTAGTGGTCTTCTGAAAATTTCTCATTTAGGTAAAGGGGGCATTACATCATCCCTACCCAAAGATTGTTTATCCTCAAGCAATCTAGTTACATTCATGGATCCAAGTACCCGAATCCCAAACTAGCTATGGGAATTGGTAATTACCAATCATTGAACCTCTTTGGGATATAGTTGCTCCACCATGAAGTTGATGCACTACTCTGATATTAACAAGAAATGGGAACCACACACCTATTAATGCTATAAAAACACTCTTTCCATCTCAATTTGAACATTTTAAAAGAGGTCTTCAATGAAGTTGTGTGTGTTATCAAGCCTGATCAAAGTTTCCACAACTTTCTCTTATAAAACCAATAATAGGTTCTTCAATACTTGCAGCACTAACGGCCTCTGATTTATATATGTAAAGTGACTTTGCTCACCACACAATAAAATTTTTGCATTGTCTTCATTTTTAGGAATAATGTCACCTTCAAATCCAACTACCTTCCTACTATGGCCTGCTAATGGCCTAGTTTCCACAGTACTCATGACTGACTTCTTCTCCTCCATATCTTGGATTTCATCTTCTTCATATGGATTATCTTGGATTTTAGCTTTTTCATATGGATTTTCCTCTACAACCGCCTCCTTGTGTGCACTTTCATGCACAGCCTCCATGTCCAATGTTGGCAACTCTACTTGGTTGCTTTCTTTATTCAATGAAAAATCAACAAAACTCTCATGTTCTACAAAAGGATTAAGTAACTCCTCCGGCATTTGCAATTATCCTCTCAAGGTGAGAGAATCCACTTCCGCATTGTCTTCATCAAATTTTAGACCTTATTATTCTTTATATTGCATGGGTTGCTCAATAACTGCTTCTGGAATTGGAGCTTCTTTCTTCAACAGAATTTTCTTTATCTAAGGATCCTTCAACCATGCTCTTATATCCTTCTGATATTTTTTAAATGCTTACAACATTTATATCATCTATTCTTCATATCTCTTCATTTTTCTACATAAAAAATTAGTTTTCTTCCATGTTGCTCAACTTGAAGATCTACCAAATGATTAGTTCCCCAAGTAGCTTGGAAGGATACACAAACTTGATACGACTATAATAAATCCAAATGGGAATATTACTAAATTTTGGATTTAAAAGCATACAAAATGGAACAAACCATAAAATTAAAATATGCAACAATAATATTTATTACAACAACTATAGAATACATATAAGTGAAGCATAAAACAACTTCTTACAATAATATGTAGCACAATCATAATCTTTGAGTGAGATTATCCTACTAAATCAAAGAGGTTTCATCCTCTGATCTTAGAAATCAATGGGATTTCTTCCAATAATCCTAATCTCGAATGGGTTTCCATCCAATAAAGATGAAATAATAAACACAATTTCAAATCTCACAAATGGGTGGGTTCAAAATATATCCAAGAATGAATTACAATGGGAGAGAGTTCTCATTATATAGAAAATGCATGAGAGAGAGAGAGAGATAGGAAAATTAAAGAACAAGCAAAGAAATACACGGCCCTATTTCATGCATGTGATCCATCATTGTGATCTTTATCTCCATGTCTAAAAGGAGTCAAAAGGAAGAACATTAAGGGAGCCAAGATCAGCGACCTCCATGTGACTTGGAAATGGCATCCCACCTTCACACATGTGATCCAAATCATTCATAGTAACTTTTATCTTTTACTCCCCATGTGCACATAAGATCCAAGAAAGGATCTAATCACCTTTTGACCAAGTGGAAAACAAAAAAACCATGGAGCCACCCAAGGAATGCATCATGCTCTCACACATGTGATAGAAAGCAATGTGGGTCACTTGAAATCTGTGTTTTAGTGAAATTTATGCCCCATTCTTCAAATCAGCTTTTCCCCCATGAATATTCTTTGTGGTTCATGCTACATCATCCACAAGTCACCTCTTTTGTTGCATCATCATCTACATCACTTGCCACATCATAATGAATAGTGACAATGAATATCAACCAACGAATAGTACATGTGAATAGTAACTTGTGAATAGTGATCTGACACACAATTATTCCCCTACAACACCCAACTTAGCCTACATGAATTAAATAGGCTAGTAGTCTTTTGAAAATGTCTCGTTTAGGGAAAGGGGACATTACACTCCTAGGATTTAGATTCGGGTATCTAAACCTTATGATCTTGTGGACCAACTGCAAACCACTAAAGCCAAGATCTCTATTCTAGAATTGCTTAAAAAATCAACTACTTTCAAAGATATATTATGTGATGCCACACTACCAAGTAATATTGATCATGCATATTTTTCCTCTCTTTTTAAATATTTAAAAAATAGTAAGCATCTCATATATTTTAAATTAGAGGATCTTCCCTCTAAAAACATTATTGATCAAAACCTCCCATTATACATTCAAGCTAAAATCAATCATTAGGGAGTCAAGAGGGTCCTCATATATAATGCCTCATGATTAGACATATGTAGAGAGACCTTCTTAAATGCACTTGGAATTGATTGAATGTCTCTTAGACCGGATATGATCATCAAACAATTTGATAATTAAGCATGAATCCCCTCAAGAAAAAATTATATTGAACATAATTGTTAGGCCTAAAACTCTAGCTATAAAATTTCAATTAATATCTGATGAAATTAGCTACAATATTTTGTTTGGTAGACCTTGGATTCATGATGTGACTATTTTCCCCTCTATATTACATAGTTGTTTATATTTGTTACATGAGGGTTACATTTATACTTGTCTTGCAAATGAATTTCCCTTCTAATACTGCATAACTATTAAACACGCATAAATCATTATCCCAAACATACCTCATCCAAAGATCATATCACATCACAAACCTATTCCCATGGAGTAAATACAAACATTTGATGTGGGACAAACTAGTAAAGCAAAGGAGGTTAGTCATGCTTAATACGTTGAAGACAACAATGATTGCAAACCTGATGGCATAGATGAACACTCATCACAAGTTAGCTTTATACCATGTATTGTTGGAGAGTACCATGATGACATGAATACATTTGGTATTTGCCAATTATATTATAGTCCCCAAGACTATAGGCACCCATTCCCATCTTCTATGCTCAAAGACATGCCACTTCTTATGGATAAGGGGAAATAATATATGGTAGATACTTATTTAAATATTGATCAACCAGTGTAATCTAGTCATCCCCCACCGAATTACTTTGAAAAAACCACCATGGGATTCAAATATGTAAAACTAAATGGTGAAAAAGATAGTAAGTTGGTGCAAAATGAATAATATCATTGATTTAAATTTTTAAGGTTATGGAGTTTAAGACCTAGGTTGTTCAAAGGTCTGAGTATAGTAAATCATAATAGAAATATGCAATAAATACAACCATTGGTTTGTAATAGAATTAACTTAGTTTCACCTTTATAAAAATAGCAATAAATAATGTAAATAAGTACTTAGATGTAAATTGACTGAGATGGGACATATGGAGGCTGCAAACTAGGATAAGAACTGATATGAGTATCACAGACAGGATCCAAGTTTTAAAACTCTTCCTGGATAGTAGCACCAATGGCACTAGTGTCCTTATTTTGGCATCTCTTGTGTAAAATTGTTTTGAGCTTTTGGGTGCACCTGTGTCTGAGTCTACCAAACCTATTCATGTACACACAAGTATTGAACCATGTAGGTGACTTGTTTTGACTGATTTTACATGCAAACCTTAAACCTCTATGTTGTTAGGGCATCCAATTGGCACAAGTAGTAAAATGTATTTTTAGTGGGGTAGGCTAGACATCCTCAACACCTCGTTATGATAAGAGTTGCCTACATACCAATAATCTGAGGAGGGATCAAGCCTGATGTAGTTATCCCCACCTAAGTGTTGTTGCAAGGGCAAGTGTAAGTGAAGCTAGTATGAATGTTGGATTCAGTGTTTTAAGTATGTTTGAGACTATAAATCTGAGTGTCCTGAGCTTAGGAATGTTTTAGATAGTTGAATGTAGAAGTAGATCAAAATAGGAATTAATAACCTTGATTATGCACAACTTGTTCTGAGTTTATTTGTGTAATTTACATTTGATTTATATCTAGTGGATAAAGGGCTAAAATTCATGTATATATATTATTCTAATGCTTGTGTGGGTCTTTAAAAGATGTCTAGGTTGACCTTATGTGTTTTTTATTTGACATATATTCATTGGTAATAAAGGGTGGGAAAATGATAATAGCGACCAAACTAGGACACTAGAGCTATAGGGTGATACTATCCAATGGTGCCAGTGTGCAAGTGGCAAAACCTGAGGCATTAGGGGCCATGATGCTAAATTGAAGGTCTAGAACTACTTTAGGGATGTGTTGGATCAAAAAAAATTTAAGGAGTCAAATTGGTGACTTTGAGTCAACATTGTGGGAACTGAGTCATTATATTAGTCTGTAACATAGGGACAAAGTCCCTCTCCTATTAGTAGGCAAAGCTACCTTTATTGAAATCCAAAAAGAGAAAATAAGGAAAAATTATTCACATATATTTACATTAAAAATGTTTTCTATTTGGGGTTTCATACTTTTAATCAGGAAACACATAAATGATATAAAAAGGAAATGAGGCGAATGAAGGGAATGATGGGAAATAGAGAAAAGAAAGGAATAAAAGGAGAACATGATTATTATAGCCTATTAAACACAAAAGCTACCATGATAATCTTGATAAAAATGAAGGATGACTCTAGGTGACTAAACACATATATTTACTAGAATAGCCCAAGAAGGAGAGACACTATGCTCATGGAAATCTCTTCTCATACAATGAGTGGTAAAGACATAATTACACCCCTAAGAGTGCAAAACATACACTAAGATGATTCTCTGATATTGATATCAAATCAAATATAAATACCCCATATTTACTCATTAAAGATAATTAAAATATTGCTTAAATCCCATCAAGATTTCACATTTGTGGAAATAATAAACATATATTCAAAAAGAAATTCTATTACACAATTTTCTCATTAAGACTAATTGATAATAGTTATGACAAAGTTTTGAAAGCAAATATTTTAATATAAATGAATCATACACACAGTCATAATTCATGAAGATAATCTAAACACACAGTTTTCAAATCTCCTTCTTTGTATTGATATTTGTTGAGTTGAAATACAATCTCACCTTCCAAAAATATGTCTCACAGTTCTATTTTTCAAAAAAAATCCCTCACAATGAAAATGAAACTCATATTTATAATGTGGGAATGTGTTTATGATGCGTAACCATCTTTTTTGCATTTTAGATGGTGTAAAAGTGAATTTACAAAAACATGCCACTTAACTGATGTGAAAGTGCATTGGTGCAATTGCATTGTGTGCAAAATTGAAATTACAAAATTACACCATTTGAATGGTGCAAAAATGCTTTGGTGCCTTTACACCATTTGAAATGTGCAAATTAAAATTGCATAATTTGAGACTTACAAATTTGATATCATGCATTTGCATGAATTACATTTGCAAGTTTGCATTTTATACTTATGAGGTTTATACCAATATCCACATCAAACCTTGCCTACTTTCAAAGATATTTTGTTGATAAACCATCCATACTGCATAATTCTATTTGGGAACCAAGCACTTATATCTTTGTTCGGCATACCAATTTTTTCTCCCACATTCCATGAGATGGTCTGTCACTTAGATAAATACATACAAACCATTTTCAAAAATGCCACTTTCTATTGGTAAAATTTGAAACTTAAAGTAATTTGAATTCAAGATTTCAACAAGTAAGACATCCCCATATTTTATATTATGATCATAATCAAACTTGGTCTATCCAGTGTTCAACACAATCATGCACCCAAACTGCATGTATGTAGACCACCCTATTATCCAAGCAATCTCAGTACTGTCCTCAAATGTCACTATGTCATGGAACCCTGAGAGATAATTAGTCATAAACATTATAGGGAAAGACATTTTTCCATTGCATCCAAGACACTTTCTTTGGATTGCCCTTGTAAATAAAAGATGTTCAATGACAATATCTCTCACAAATTCAGCAACAAATTCCCTATTTGGACTCTATAGGCCTTCACCAACATATGGTTTAATTTATTCTTGAAGCTGCCTTTAACACCAATCTGAGGTGTTTCATTATTGATAAGAAACTAACTCTTGCCCATCCACATAACTTGTGCCTTGAAATCCATCCTTAAAAAAGCCTTAATATTTGAGCCATTACAAAAATATTCATTTTTTCTTTTCTACATGACATCTCAAACACTCTTCCAAGTCTTCAATAATTCCCATAATAAACTCCTACTGCATCCCTAGCTCACCAATTATCTTTGAATAAAGGATGGGCAACACTTTCACCGCTTTATGAAATACAATAGACCTTACTTAGAGGTTTTGGTTGAATCAAAGGCCCATTTTGATCAAATGGTAAGCGCTTGGTGCAATCTTCATCAATGATCAAGTTCCTTCTTTTTTAAATTTCATCTATGAAGGAAAAATTGAACTATGCCTTTCCATTTGCCCATTAAACATCTAAAATCTTTGCTTCAATCCATGGACTAGATGATCATCCCTTCCACTTGCATATTTTTGCATATCATCCCACTTTCAACTATGATTCATAATCCATTTCAAATTTTCTTCTAAATTGGAGTTGATAATCAAGTCTACATTTCAACTCCATACACTACATTGTATAGTACATTCTATGATATTCTATAGTTTGATGTTTTTTTAATGTATATTAGGTTGTTCCAATAATGAAATTAATAGTTCCCTTGACCTCTCAGTGTCTCCTTCATTGGCCCTTACAACTGTCTTGTGTATGAGTAAAAATAATAAAAAATTTGCCCTGTTAATTACCTTTTCAAAATTTAAAAACTTTCAACCTTCAATAGGTCATACGGCCTTACAACCTCCCTTAGTACCCTAATAAATATAAAAATGAAAATTTATGGTGTTCTTTAAATAATTCCTCTACTCCTACAGTCATATGGCCTCTTTGTGGGCAAGCAAAACAATTGTTTTCTAATCGACTCTATTAATACCTGTACTCTTCCTCTATGGGTCATACGGCACCGTATGGATCATTCTTTTGGCAAATAAAAATAAGTTAAAAATTATCTTTTTTATTTTATCCACCTTATCTCTCTTTGGTGTCATTGTACGGCCTCCTCCGTGGCAAACAAAAACAACTAAATTCTGATCTAAAATTTGTCTTTAGTTGTTCTCTTCTTGATTTGAGTCATACAATTGCTATTAGCAGACAAAAACAATAAAATTTGATCTGATCTCCTTTTTAATAATCTATAGCCTCTTATTGGGGTGTATGATCGTATGGTTCCCTTGTGGTGAGTATCAAAAAGAAATCAATTTCAAAACCTTTCCTTCTCCCTTTAGATCGTATGGCTTCATGCCTGGGCAACCAAAATAAAATAATTTGTTTTTTTCTTTTTAATCTTACTTCGCTTATCTTTCCTTTCAACAAAGATGTATAGTATATATCTTTCAAAAAGCATAGAAAATGATATTTGGTCCGGTAGACAATGAGGGGAGAATAAAAGGCAAATTACACATTCTTGGGAAGAATAAATCTTATGTGCATGACAATGAGAAGGAAAAAATTTGTTTGCATAATTTGGAGAAGTGTCAAAATAAATTTATATGACTCGAAGAAGTATCCAAAGAAATTACACGACAATGGGATTTTAAAAATTAAATTGCAAATTAAAATAATTAAAAATTATTTCCAGTGATTTATTACTTTTTTAAAATTTACAATTGCACCGCATGCAAAATTGAAAATATAAATTGCACGACTTGAAAAAGTGTCAAGGCACTTTAGCACAACTATGAGAAAAGCAAAGGCACTTGCACAACTATGAGAAAAGAAAAAAACACTTGCACAACTTAGAAAAAGTTTAATGAGTTTTTACACAGTTGTGGGAAAGTCAATGACATTTTACACGGGAGAACTTGAAGAAGTATTTGCATGATTTGGGGGAAAAAAGTGTTTTGCTCATGATTTTGATTCTTAATTAAATTAATTAATATATTAGTTTTCAATTTTTCAAAATTAAAATTTTACGTGCAAACCAATCAGCCAAAAATCAATTCATTTTTTACCAATTTTTAAATAGACAAAAATCATGATAACAAGATGTTCAGGGAGTGTGTGGCCTGTATGAAGGCTGGATAAGTTTCTAAACAGGCCTTAAGATAGGTTTAGGGCTAAGCTAAGGATGGATAGTCTCAAGTAACACTCTAAGCACTCAAGTGTCATTTTTAGATGATTACATCCCCCCCCTCTTTATTCTAGTAATATAGCAAAGCAAAATGACTAAGATAAAGGAAAAAGAAGCGTACCTGGACTTACCTAAGAGGTGAAGCCTGTGAATCTAGATCTGAGTATGTGAAGCATGTTCCATTGTGTGTCCTGCAAATGAAACATGCTTATTTTAGTCCTTACTTATGATATATCAAAATTAAAAGATAATAAATGAGTAAATAGATAAGAGAAAGGAAAGGAGTGAATACACCTCATTGGGTATGCAAACCAATGCATAATTTGGTGACAACCTATGTGTGCATGTAGAGAGTGATCAATCGATGAATAGTTTGGACTGAGTTAATGGCTTGCATAACCCCCATGTGTGGGTGGCTTAATAGCTCAATCTAATTTTGATTCCATCATTGCCCACCCCTATTTTGTGGTAATGACTTATGAATAACTTAGATAGGACTGATTGTGTGTTCAACCCTCTCATGTAGGTGGCTCAAGAAATCAGGTACACTATGACTCCATCATTGCCTACCCATGTGTAATAGATGCATCTGAAACTAAAATTGTGTGATGTAACTAAATATGTGTAACTATAATTGGAACTATATATTTCAGCTCTGCAACCACTCAGGAACCTTGGAATGTAAAATGGCTTTGGGCCACTCAAAAATATTAGGCTGCTCCAGACCGCTCGATAATGCCAACCACATCACATGAAGTAAGGCATGAATTTGGTGTGTAACTTGGAACATGGTGTCTAGTGTTCACAACGTAGAGAATGACATGGACTTTGTCATTCCATCTGATCAATTAGTGCTTAAGTGAGCATACGAAAATAATGTGTTGCACACGTGCCCCCAAATATGATATCTAAGTATATGGATTTTGGATTGAGTTGTAATAATATGTATCTAAGCATTTGAACTGAAATCGGAATGATTATGTCATACGTGATGCCCCCAATCTAAGCAAATTGGTATGAATCTAAGCTAAACTAAGCCAAAACTGGTAATTTGTAACTTAACATGTGTAAACCTAAATTATACCTATTGTACTTTTTTGGCCAATCTAGAATTTCTTAAAACTGAGGCTATTGGATAGTAATGTCATATCTTGGATAATAGTGCTAGTGGTTCTAGTGTTCCAATTTGGATGCTAATGTCCACCTATACTGATTTTTGTACAACTAAAACTAGTTTATGTGTCACTATTTCCCACTGTGTTTCCCTGAAATTGATTTTTGTATTTTATGTCTGTGTACTAAAAACTATACTCTGATTGCGTTCAAATACATTGATCTCTATGACAAACCTCTATCCCTTTTTTGAGGGGAGTTGTTGAACCTGTGTAAGAATTGTCCTCAAAAGCAAAAGCTCTATAAGATGTGTGTTAGCCAAAGCATTTATGATATCTACAAAATAAAATTATATAATGTGCATACATGACATCAAAATGTAAGATAATTTAAGCATAAGTTTTACAGTGTACAATATAAGTTAGATTTAGCATTCACAAGGTTGTCAAGATATATATAACAATGTATATAAACAACAAATCTGAGTAATAACTAAGTAGCTAACTAGGGGAATGGGGCATGATGTCTATCATGGCATCCAAGGAGGAAGGGGAGATGGATGAGGTCCCTCATGGCATCTAAAACTAGAGTATGTAACAAGTAAGATACAAGTGTCATGGCCATGACACATACAAGAAAGCATACATACAACACACATGAGGCACAAAAAGTAGGCCAAAGGGGCATAATACAAAGGGCATGGGCACATGTCATTAAAATTGAGAAAGCAAGACATATAAAGACATGTTCAAATGTCCACATACGCACACTTCAAGCAAGTTAGCTTAAAAACACATGAAATGACATGTACAAATATTCGTATACATAATCAGTAAGGAACACAGAAAGACATGGGCATGTGTTTAAAGCATAAATATAATGAAAATAAATGGCGTAGAGCCATAGAGTAATTGAATATTCAAATTACCTCAAATAGAAGAAGCATAGAGACACAATCAATTCTAAATTAGGAAAAATAGAAATGAAAGTATGCATGAACATGTGGTACAAATCTGTATAAGATCAAAGATGTGCATAATCTAAATCTAGAGTAGTAGTAATCGATAATGAATCTGAGTAGCTATAGGAGGATCAATATCAAGATATAACAATGCTAACTCTATGATGTAGAGTTTATAAATATGTAACACGGTAATCATAATTGTGTATAAAATGCCGCATAAAAGGGTGAATGTCTCCATGCTGAATTATTATTTCTGTGTATATGCCCCTAATGGGTAGATAACAACAAATTTGGATATGTGTAATGGACCTAGGTCCTATAAGTATCTGTGAACACTTGATAAGAACAAGGGACTATACTAACTATAATAACAAGGGACTAAATTGACTACACTAAGATAGCTAACATATGTAGTGTCTATCAAATATAAGAAATGTAAACATGGCAATGCCTATAATCTATAATTTTGTATTTTCTGTGCAAAATTTTGAATGTTTTTATGTTTTGACATATTATATTATTTTTGTGTTTTTATAGACATAATTTGTGTACAAGTAACATGAAAATTAAACTATATACAAGGAGCAAGAATGAATGAAACTGTGTACAAGTAGGGAGGAACGTACTAACCGATGAGTCTTAGAAGAGACTTATTTTAAGGTGTCTTGTAGACATGTATATAGGATTAGTAATGCTATTTGGTAGTATAGTTGGTATAGGAGTATCGTAGTATATCTGATTATGGATCATGTAACTATGACATGCATTATCTAAATAGAACAAATGACCATATTGTTCATGATGTGTGGGCATGGAAGTAGACTCTAGAATTGATACTACTCATGGTGCATTGTTGGTAGTTAGATGTGTAGAATCTGTAGCAACTATCTTAATCAGCTATCATGGAAAAACTGTGTTTTGTTTTGCACTATGTCTTGCAAATATCTTAATCGATGGTCATGTTGAAACTATGTTTTATTATGCATCATGTCTTGTAAATATCTTAATTGGTTATCGAATTAAAATTGTGCTTTGATCTCTATTATTTTTACCAAATATCTTAATTGGTTATCATACTGAGACTATGCTCTGATCTCTATGATTGTTGCCAAATATCTTAATCGGTGGTCAAATTGAAACTGAGCTCTGATCTTTGTGATTGTTGCCAAATATTTTAATTGGTGGTTGAATTAAAATTATGTTATGATCTATGTGATTGTTACCAAATATCTTAATTGATGGTTGAATTGAAATTGTGTTTTGATCTTTGTGATTATTACTAAATATCTTAATCAATTATCAAATTGAAACTTTGCTCTGATCTTTTTCAACTATTTATCATCTCTATTGAATCTATGGTGCATGAGATCTCACATAAGTAGGTGTCCTAAAAACCACATGGTTCGTACAATGAGTAACCAATGGTTCCTTCAAAGGAATTCCTAGAATAACTCACTCGTAGCGGAGTATGATCAAGAAGAGTATGGAGAAGGAGATCTCAATGCCCCCTGTGTAAATGTTATAATGCCTATGTTGACATATTGGTCAATACAATCTCAAAGTTCATAACAGTTGTTATTCGAATGTTTATTTATTTGATGAAAATTGTAATATGGCTTGTTTTGTATGCTGTGTAGGCAGTGTGCTAGATGGTGATGAGTAGAAGGAAGGGTGATCATCCCTCTATTTAGTAATGTGAATAATATGTCATGAGGCATATCTCTTTCTAAAAATTGTACTGCTCCACTGTTAGTGTCTTGTGCTCTATCCACTATAAGAGATGATTTGTAAAGTGGATCTTTGCCTTTGTCAAGTATTTTGATTGATTATTCTTATTCTATTTTTTCTTTAATCATAGGTGGATTAGGTGTTTTTACCATATTGGATGACTATGATTGTGAGAGATCTAAATCCAAATATATTTTTGAATGTGTCTCAACTAGTTCTAACTTTTTTCTAATCCCAAAGCTGTGTAACATAGATGTCTAAATGATTTGCATGTCTCATATATCAATTTATCTTTAATAGGAAGAATGAGGCCTCTATAAAAAATGTATTGTACCTCTAAAAATGTTAACTGGTAGATCAATTGATGCATACATGTTTTGAATATTAGAATGTATTTCTTTATTGTTTCTAACTAGCCCTGGTGTACTGAAAGCAACCTCTCATATGTGACTTGAGGTCCCTTGTTCTGAATATAATGAATGAGAAATACCTCTTCTAATTAATCATATGAGTATAGTGAAACACAAGGGAGTGAATGATGATACCACTCTATTGCTCGACCCTCTAGAGTCCTAGGAAATAACTGTAAGAGAATCAAATTGCTAGTGACATATGCCATAAATTTCCTATAAGCTTCAAGATGCAAGTATAGATATACATGTCCATCAAACTTTGGTGATGTTGGTATCTGTGACTTTGATGGTAACATTGCATTGAAAACTATAAATGGGATGGGATTATTATGGATGGCATTAGAATACTCTCATGAGTGATATGCTTTACTTTCCAATGTGAGTTGGTGTACTTGTTATTGTAAATCACCCACGACATGCATCAATGAGATTACCTCTTTTGAAGGTATATTAGCATAATTAAGAGGTTCATTTAATTCTTGAATCTTGTTATTAATTTTAGCCATTGGTACACCACATTGGGGACCTTTCATTTTGCTCATCGAAACCTTTGGTGGGGTGATAGCATGGACCTAGTGAGCGGGAAATGGGATATCACCCTCGTGGATGTTAGGATGAGAAACTGGTTCTAATATAGTAAGTGGGGTTGAGGGAGATTCATTGGTATCTCTTATTTTGTTAATTTACAAAGAAGTATCACATGTTGGTCGACTAGAAGATACATTATTATCATGTGAATGTAAATTGTGAACATAAGCATAAGTTCATTTCTCTTTATCCGTAGGCATATTATCATTTTAACTAGCATTTGATAAGCAATCAATTTAAACATGAGAGATAGGTGAAGTGGGGAGAGAATTAGAAGGACTAGACTCAATGTATTCTTCACCAAAAACATAAAAATCATTATTATTCCAAGTTCATCAAAATCAGAGTTTAATTCACTTAAAGAGGTAAGAGTAGAAAAATTTTCATCGCAAGCTCACTAATATTGAGAGTAGAATAAGATTTTAACTTTTTACTACTGTGCAATATATCATCATGTGTAGGTGCAATGCAATGCATATCTTTCACTAGTTATGAGTGGAATGCATGTATGATCATTATTTTCAATCTTGGAGTTAAGGGTAGAAGAAGTAGCAATTATGTTTTCATTTGGCACATTATGACATGTAAGAGAAGAGTTAGATATATTTGAATTATCTACATTTTGCATAAAATTATTTTGTTGAGCTTGAAATTTAAAAGAAGGCGATAAAATAATATCATCCACTTTAGTTTGTGCATCGGTAAAAGGTGCAATATCATTTGTACATGTTTTTTCAAATTTAATTGAAAAGGGTAAAAAATGTGCATTTTGCTTTTATATGCTAATAACATCATTTATATGTTACATGAACTATGCAAAGGTAAATTGATTTTATTATTCTTGTACTGATTTAATTTGAATAAGGATGTCGTAAAAGTGGTTGAAAAGTTAGGATCCCATTAAAACAAAGCACTACTAATGAGGGGATTTTTTGGCCTTATATTGTTAGTTTGATTTTGAGAAGTAGGAGAAGAGAGAGGAGAAAGAGAAGAAGATGCATCTAACCTATCCTCGTCAATACTTTTAGTATCATGCTCATAGTAATAATCATATCCATTGTTACAATAATAATCAGCATCATCATTATAAATGAAATCATACTCATTATCATGTGCTAGTGTGAAATCTTGAAAATTTGTCCATTCATTTATATAATTATGTGAAAAGTGTAGAAATTGATCAACTGGATGAGGGGCAAGAGGTTTCTTTGAAGTCATTTTAAATTTGCCAAAAAAAGAGAATGTAAATAATGAACAATAAGAAAATAATAAGGATAATATAATACAACATAAATGTATTTAAAATTATGTTAAATATCCAACCTAATGTGTAGGAAAAAATAGAAATTTGCTTGAAACCCTATGGGGTAATTTTTGGGTGTATGAGGACCTAGTATGCAGATCTAGGGTTGTAGGGTTATAGACAAAATTTTGAAATATTTAATCAATGAAAAGCTAATAGAGGATTGATATGGATCAATTAATTTGTGAAATAATTAGGAGTTAATAAACCCTAATGTATTACACTAAAATGGAGAAGGCAAAACCTAGGATGGAACTAGGGTTTTAAAGCATTATTCAAATAAGTTGGGATCACCAAATGATTTAAATTTTTAGGGTTATGGAGTTTAAGCCCTAGGTTGTTAAAGGGTCTGAGTATAGTAAATCAAGGTAGAAATATTCAATAAATAAAATCACTAATTTGTAATGGAATTAACTTAGTTTGACCTTTCTAAACATATCAATAAATAATGTAAATAAGTACTTAGCTAGAAATTGATTGAGATGGGAGATATAGAGGCTGCAAACTAGGACAGGAGTTGATATAAGTGTTGTATATAGGATCTAGGTGTCAAAACTCTTCTTGGATAGTAGTGCCCTAATTGGACAGTAGCACCAATGGAGCTAGTGTCATTATTTTGGTGTTAGTGTCCTCTATATAGAACTGTTCCAAGCTTTTGGGTGCACTTGTGACTAAGTCTGCCAAACTTGTTTCTATTTGCATGAGTTATGATTCCCTATAGGTGACCTATTTTGACTGATTTTATATACAAACTCTAAACCTCCATTTTTTTAAGGCATCCAATTGGCACAAGCAACAAAGTGTGTTTTTAGTGGGGTAGGTTGGACATCCTCAACACCCTGTTATGATGAGAGTTGCCTACATACCAATACTCTAAGGAGGGATCAAGCCCAATTTAGTTCTTCCCACCTAAGTATTGGTGCAAGTGTAATTGAATCTATTATGAATGTGTTCTTGAGTGCTTTGAGTGTGATTGAGACTGTAAATATGAGTATTCTTACCTTAGAAACACTATAGATGGTTGTATGCAAAAGTTAGGCAAAATAGGGATTCATAACCTTGATTGTGCATAACTTATTATGAGTTTGTGTAATTTACATCTGATTTCCATCTAATGGATAAAGGGATAAAATTCATGTATATATATTGTTCTAGTGCTTGTGCAGGTCTTAAGATGTCTAGGCTAACCCTAGGTGGTTTTTTTATTTGAAAATATATTTGTTGCTAACAAAAGGTGAGAAAAGAACAATAAATCCCAAACTGAGACACTAGCACCATAGGGTACTATTGTCCAAATTATGGAACTAGTATCTAGGTGGTATAACCTGAGGCCCTAGGGGCCAAGATGCTAAAGTCAAGGTTTGGGACTGTTTTAGGGATGTTTAGGGATGCACATGGCGCGCACAAAAGATGGATAAGTGTTTAAATAGGCCCTAAGATAGGTATAGGGTGAAGCTAGGGATGGGTGGTCTCCAGCAACACTCTTATCACCCAAGTGTCATTTTTTAATGAATATAATCACAAAGAGCCAATAACACTAGTTCCTAATCAATCCAAACTCAGAAATGACTACATAAAAGAAACAAAATTTGAATAAATATCATTTCAAACAAAGCACGAAACTCTTAATGTCTACAATTAGGATTGTGTTTTAACTTATCAATATTGCAATCCCCATAGCTTTCCATTTAGTGCATTTCATTAAAGTGAAATCTATAATGTTACATCTTATGAAAAACACAAGTAACAGGAGCAAGGACCTATGCTCACATTATATGACCATCGGATACCTAATGATGAATAAAATAATGGTCCTTTATACATCATGCATTTGTTTCCCATTACCATTTGAGCACACATGACAAATAGATAAATTATGTTATGGTCCTTATTAAGGGTATTTATATTGCATTAGATAAATTACAAATAATAATTTTATATAATATTTCTATTGGAAATGTCTTTGTGTGTCTCTTAATAAATAAATATAGAGATGAAGTATAAGGACTATATACAATAAAAGGGTGGTTGGCTGACATTAAAATTTAAAAATATATGTTAATTGACAAGAAAATAGATTGAACATTAAGAGCCTAAAAACAACAAACTAATAATGCATAAAGCTAACAATATAAAATATCATGCTCAAACAATGACACTAGAAGGAAGAGGTGAAAAATCATCCTTGGGAGGAAAGTAGCACAAGTAGAGGGCTCTTGTGAAGGTGAATCCAATGCCAACCAACCATCTTGAACATTATCTTTCATAGCCAAAGGCACAAGCACTCCCCACCCAAAGGGTGGAGGAATGAACATCCCAAATTCTACACCATCTTACACAGAGGAAGTCTGATAAGACAACCCAAAAAATGATATGCCACATCATTAAGGATTCCAACCCTTCCACTGATGACGAGGGGTGGAGAAATAGTGACATGAATGGCTACATAGTCATCTGGGTGCTAAAAATGGAGATCCCTATGATGGGATATTAAGTAGGCCCCTACTTATAATGTAAGGAGCACTCCCCCAGTGGTTGAGCAATTCCTATAAATGGTGAAACTCCAAGGCTGCTTTCTCAACCTAGGTTTGAATTTGAAAGAAGATAGGTGAACACATAAATATTTCATCATTAGTGAAAAACTATTATGAAATATCCTCATTACTGAAAACAACATTCCTAGATTTGAAAAGTTGAAATAAAATGGAAGCTTTGAAAATTTTCCAAACAAAAGTAACTTAAGTCGACCATTAAGCATAACCTCCAAAAATACCATCCTCCAATCGATGGGTTATGGATGGAAAAACATGAAAAGGCTATGAGTCCATTGTTAAGACCCACGTGTACAAGGGAGAGTCTAAATTAGGTGTTTAACAGTCTTGAGTCTGTTACATATAGGGCACTTAAGATTTATAATTCTAATGTGAATGAGTCTCTCTTCTAGCAGAAGACCTTGAAAAACTAAACACCAAAAAAAATGAGCAAGCTTAGGCTCAAGCTTAACTTTCCAGATCCAGTTAAGATGAGCAAACCATGTTCATGGTGATGAGTTAAGACTCCACTGACTATTTAACTTTCCAAGCACCAAAGAGAAGAGATTCATGGTTTGATATAGAAAACCTAGAGTATAGTTCTTAAAGGGCATATCTTTGCATGCATTGAAAATATTCATAAGGAACCTAGCCTACAGGTCTATTCATGAACATTTCTTGATGATGAATCATAGATGGCTATTCAAATCGCATTGATAAAAAACTATGCACATAGTTTCA
Source organism: Torreya grandis (assembly GCA_037957365.1). NCBI lineage: Eukaryota > Viridiplantae > Streptophyta > Pinopsida > Cupressales > Taxaceae > Torreya > Torreya grandis. The sequence continues at coordinate 754,349 of JARHVA010000768.1, read as the reverse complement.
CCTAGAAATCAGTTGCTCACTCTTATGGATTGTCATAAAATCAAAGATCTTATCAATATTTCCACCATACAATTGGTGGCCAAAGCCCCAATTTATGTATCGTAACATCAAGCATTAGATCCTAAAAACACATGATGGAAGGAATATCAGAAGCTTACAAATTTTAATTTCTCTGTAGAATTGTCCATGGACTCGAATCTCAAGAAGAAATAAAATCTTGCACAATGCAAATTTTTTTTAAAAAAAATCCAAAGTGCCTAGAGTTTTGAAAAAAGGTGAATGCTAATGTTAGAAATAATGGGAAACCACTAGATGTTGTGGTCACTGAAATAAATGCTAAACCTAAATCTATCACCTACCCATTTGAAAAAGAATTTAATCATCTCAAAATCTTTTCAAATACTCTTCGCAACAAAAGACCCCTCAATCTTGACAAGGGTCAAGGTAATGAGCAAGGTCTGTAGACCAATATTCTTCCAACAAGTCTTGCCATAAGGTGAACCTATAATTATGCAGTGTTGAATAAGAACTTTCCAAGCTTCAGAGGCTTCAATGGCATGAGCAACCCATTTGCCACGCAAGCTAATGCTCTACTCATACGTGTCAATAATGCCTATGCATCCTTTCCTTTGTTGGAGACAACAAAAATCCTAGGAAACCCTATGAAATCCCCAAGTTTTTTTGGTATTGGATGATTAAAATTCTATGAGCAACTTGGCAAGTTTTTCATAAGAAGCCTTAGAAGGCACCCAACATGAATGGCAACCAGAACCTTAGTGCAAATATGGGATTTCCCTACCAATGACAAGGGCATGGTAATCTAGAATGTAATTTTATTTTCAGCTCTTTACAACATAAACTACCACAACTTAAAAATGGATTTATCAAAGGTGAAAGGGATGCCAAAGAATTTAAACCTCTCCCCTTGGTTAATTCATTTCCATTAAAAAATCTAGTGGTAGCATTTGGTTTTGGACCATTGTAAACTCAAACTAGAATCTTTGCATAAAGTATCAAGGTAAATCAGAGCTTTGTTGAACAATGCTTTGATTTTGATAAGCATAAATAAAGAGTCATCAATAAAGTGACCATTAATATATTGACTCTTCTTAATTGGGAGCACAATTTCTTTAATAAACCATTACTCTACTTTGTGTACTAAAAGATATCCAAAAACTTTTATAGCCAAAACATAAAGCATAAAGTTTAACAAACAACCTTATCTAACTAAGCATAAGAGATAAAAACTCTCAAACTAATGATCATTAATACTTAAACAAACCAAAACATCAAAAAAATGAGTTTGTATAACTAAGAAGAAAAAATATTTAAACTTAAAAACTTTTAACATGGTGACAATGAAAAGCTATTCAATGTAGTCATAAACTTTTTTAAAGTCCCGTTTAAAAAAAAGAATTCATTATTGAAAAGTATGAGCCCATTTTATTCCTTCTTAAATTACTATTATATTATTCAATAAAAAATAAATATTTAATAATTATAATAATTAATTCATTAAAATGTTGAGTTAATAAAACTTTAGTCAAATATTAATACATTTGGGTTCAAACATAACTTTGAAAATACCAATTAATAAATTAACGAGAAATTTTATGTTGTGATTACATTAAACCATAATTACATTACATCGTGTAACCATTATATCTGAAAGCTAATTAAACTATGAGTGGAATACTTTAATTGTTTAAATGGAGAAAAATCTTAATATTCTCTATATTTTGTATGTTTTAATTAGTAAAACTTAACTTTTTTTTAAACACATTGTTTTTGGTGTCATAGAAAAAACTTAACACTCCCAAATGCAATTCCTAATCCATCAAATTTTCTAGGCTCTTTTTTCAGTGTTTGCGTCACTTCCAAATGCAATTCCTAACCCATAAAATTTTCGAGTCTTTTTAGTGTTTGCATAGAAGATAATAAACTCTCACTTTTATTTTTACATGTTTTAAGTGATATATTTTATTCATAACTTTTTTAATTTAAAGATTTTGTTTCCAAAAAAAGTATGTATTTTTTACTTTTTTAGAATTTGATGTTTTTTAATTATATATGTATATAATATTTTATAATTTTTTTAAATAGATATTAGAGTTAATGGGATCCCTACAAATTGAAACAACTTGGATAGAGTTGGGCACAACCAATCCACTTAACCAATATTGCTACATTTCATTAAAAAAAAATTATAATTTTTTTCTTAAAATATATAAACATATATTAAATTAAAAATGATGAATAATATAAAAATATATTTAAATTACAATATTATCAAAATAATATAATTTAAGATCAACAAATACAATTAAAATTTACATAAACTTAAAATTATTATTTTTATCAAAAAATTATTGATTCTTGTTAAATGAAAAGACCCAATACTAAAAATGAACCTTGTTCAATCATCAATAATTTTTTTTAATTGCTATTTTTTTAAAAATAAAGTTCCATATTATAGAGGTACAAAATTCTTTACCATAAAACTAATTTTTAAGAGGAGAGTTTGTACTCTGTTAAAAGAGGGACAACTCACCCATTCAATTAATTTAAACAATTTGTATATTAAATAGAAAAAAAATTTACAATTTTTTTCAAATTAATTATTAAATTTAATACAATATAAAAATTAATTATTAGTTTTTTTCTTTTGAAATTACTTATAACTCACATAATGTAATCTAAATCGTTGAATATATATATCCAAAAAATATTATCATATACTTTTTTAATCGTTTAAATATCATCTTTTATAAAGAAAATCATGTTTCATAGCTCTTCTTTTTTTAAGAGAAAATTATGTTAAACCCCATACATGCAACCAAGGCCTAACATTGACAAGGTCTATTAGGCTTATGAAAGAATAGAGTACCTATTTTAATCTATCACTAGTATAGTTGAAATTTTTTAAGGGATAATGCACCCTCACTAACCACTTAATAAAATCTTACTATTTAATCTGAAGTGGAATGGAAAATAACCCACATCATCCTTAATGCCCAAAAGAGGGCTTTTTATAAAGAAGGGAACAATTCATATCCAAAAACTACTTTTCTTTTTTTTATTAAAATCAATCCAGCTCACCCATACATCTTAAGACTGCTAAATAAAAAGACATTTATTTTCCACATTTTGTGAAGAAGACATCAAGATCAGAAATGAACTTTGAAGACCTCAAAATCTGGTAAAAGTTATGAAATACATGGATTGCATCTCCGTAGAAAATCAACTTCACAACCTTGTTGATCTTCCTGAGATTGTTCACATCCCTAAGTTGCCAATCCTTTAGGGGGTCATGGCCTCCTTCCAACACCAATGAGGAAGGTAGAGGAAGGTTGGATATATCAAGAGCATTGGGCCCAAACACATTGGCTGCAGGGTGATCCCAGTTGGCACTTTTTGGAAGGAAGGCCTTCCAATGTCAATCCAAATTGTCCATGGAAATAATTGGTGCCCCCACAAGCCTCAATTCAAAGGGGGTCCTCTCCACCCCACCAAAGTATCATTGAATCAACACATGACCCACTATTTTCATACGGTTAATTTCTTCACCAGAGGCCACAATCCTAGAAACAAGGGGAAAAAATATGGCTAAAAGGACCTAACATACATATCTTTGAATTCAAGAATATAGATCAGACTAAATTTTTTTAAATTTTGAACTTTACTTTAAATCTTTAGAACTTTTAATTTTCTATATTCGGGAATGAAAATCCTAAATTTAAACTAAAAACCCTTTAACATGATACTTATGAGCATCCATTGAATGATATCATAGGGTAGTCTCTTCATGTACTCCAAAAATTCCAAAAAAAAAAAATAGGAGTCAAAAATCCAAAAATATTTTCGGCATCTACATATTATATTGGCTCCTTATCATCTACATATTATATTGGCTCCTTATCATTTATATGTTAGTTTCATGTTGATGGATAGCATATCAATTATTTCTACATACACATGAGTTTCACTCTTATATTTGAGTGTGAAACAGGGATACACATATACATGATCTATGCACTCATGGATGTTGGGTCTTCCCTCTTCTCACATCACCAGGATGTTGGGGGCATCTACCTTCCTTGATCACGATACATCTAGGTTATATCATTCTATGGTCACTTTACATTATCATGTTTGAGTTTATGTACTTACACATGCCTTTATCCATGCTTACATCTCTCACAATGTACTTGATATGCTACGTACTTGACATTTTTTTCTAACACAATTGATCCATGGGCTAGTATGTTATGTTTATGTTGGCTGCTTATGTTTTCATTTATGCACTTCCTTGAATGTCTTACCTTGTTATTGTCTTTACTTATTTGAGCATTTGAATATGTTTCATTATTTGTGGATCTCATGCATTTATTTGTTTCTTTGACATTTGAATGTCATTATTGCTTTTGTGGACATTCAACTAAGCCTTGTCCATCCGATTGTGTGGCATTTGAGCATGCCCTTTGTTTGCGATCTCCTTGAACCATTGATTGTTGATTTGTTTTTTAGTGCTCTTGTGTGTGTGCTTGATTGATCGTTGAGCTTGTATTGTTACTATCTAGATGTTACCATGATTTTTATCATGCATATTAGGACTCGATGTAATCATATTTTATGTGCTTCAATGCTATATCTACCTACACATATTCCCTCTATATGCTACATGGTATATTCTTTAGTTTACATGGTTATATTATCCTTTTGAGGTAAGGTAACTAACAATTTCTATCTCCCCTCACCTCAAAATGGGGGCATATCCATGAGGATATGTCACAGAGGCACGAATTCCACATATTCATAGTTTCAGATTTAGTGGGGACATGTTTTTTAAACATGTTCTCCATATTTACTTAGTATGCAACATACCCAAATTACATTGGGGGCATGTTTTGGAAACATGTCCTTCATATTGGCATTTATATCAATTTTTAGATTTCTCCATATATAGTGGGGGTATGTTATGGTAAACACTTGTTCAAATTTTTGAATAGGCTAAAACACAGAATTATATGATTCAAATACACATTTGTAGCATAAGTTTATACATTGCTACCATTGTTATACATAGTTTTGGTATGATATATATCTAAGATGCATATTCTATGTAATGTGCATATAATATTATAAAATTAAATTAGTTTCAGATTTAGAACACTTATATGGACTGTCACCACCCACCAGATTGGACTTTTACAGACTATATTGAGCCATTCTACTACAGTAGTTGGTTCACTTTGTTGAGTTTTATCATTGATGTCAAATGTGCATCTTGTGATGGTTGATGTCAAAGGTGACTAAGCCTAGTTGGCAGTGTGTGATGTGACAAGGTGCATTGAAAGAGTGTTGTCATGAGAAAAAGAGAAAGAGATAATTTAAAGGCAACTAATGTCCTATGGTTGCATGAAGGTACAAGTCATTGATGTCAAAGTGCATAGAAAGCCTAGTCATGACATGAAGAGGTATGTGTATTAAAAATGAATGAAAATAGGCATGTGAAGGTTGTTTGGCACTATTTGAGTATGAGATAAAGGTATAAAATTATTCATGAGAGTTTCAGGGTGAGTCTTTTAGGGGGAGACCTTCGGTCCAGATTTGCACCTAGACCTCTCTTAGACCTTGCCTGGCCTAATGAGGTATTAAGATCATATATCAAGGCAAGTATGCACATATGAGCATGGATAGAGGTGAGATAACTCTTTTTAGGCATGATCACAGAGTTTGAGGTCAAAACTTGAAGTAAAAGTACATGAATCACTATTTTAGGCTTTCTCAAGCTCACAAATTAATGTCTCAAACTCGAGAAGCAATTTCAGACGTTCATTGGCACATATGACCTTTGCATGGGAATTTGAGTTTTTAAGGAGAGATGGGTAAGGGTCCTAGATAAGATCTCTAAGCATTGGTTTTGGATTCAAGGGGCAGTCCTTTATAAACAATCATTAACACCCAAACTTGTGTTAAACCTCCCTAAAACCTTAATAAGGACCCGATGTGAAATATCTTGTTCAAATCAGCTCAGGATGGGATAAAATATCCATATAAATTATTGAAACATGTATTCAACTCTTCCAAGTACTTCTAGGTGGTGGTGGTTAGTCAGATGAGAGAGAACATGCACAAATATAAGATTATTTGTCAAGAAGTTGTAGCTCTCAAAAGTTGCATTGGTCAAGAAAAGCAAAAGGATGGTATAAGAGTCTAGAGAGTCATTTTACACGTCCATGATAATTTATGGATAGGTTATAACCTTAAAATAATTTAATTTGGTCATCCAAGTTAACCAGTCGCAGACAGACCTAATGGTGCAAAATCCAAGTAGAGATGAAAAGATAGACTTGAGGGACTATGCATGATATATTAATGAAATAAAGTGAATGAAGAATTTATTGATGAATTTTAAGTCATGATCATGATTTGAGAAGATTTTGAAGTTAGTATATGTAGTGAAAAAGTTGCTCATGAAATGACCTATCTGGTTTAGATAAGACTGTGAGATATAAGGTCAAGTAATTGGTATGCAAAACTAATATTTGCCATTATAACATATGATTTTTCTATTTGAAGATGTTCAAGAGATATCATAGGACCATTTACATGTATCATAATTCATGACAAGTATCTATATAGGTGTTGGAGGTCCAATTCACCATGACTAGTCATTTAGGTGAATTGACAGTTCTGAGTGAGTTGCAGAGATGTTCTTGAGCCTTTATACTAAGTAAAAGTGTTCTAATAATTTGGTGATGACCCTAATGTCATGTATAATTGGTATACATGTTTCTTTTATCATATTTCATTATCTTAAAGGTATTTAAGCTTAATTTTTATAAGATAGACTTTTTAGGTACACATGCCTAATAGGGCAGTTTGTCCTAAAGGAAATTTCATGGTATGAAAAAAAGATACAAGTCTAAACAAGCATGGATGAGGTTATTATAGGTCATTGGATAAGTTACTTAATGGTTTTTTATTATTGAATAAGTCCATCTGGGCCCAAGAGGATCAAGTTTTGGCATTAAGAGGATAGACCCAATGCAATTAGGTCTCCACGAGACCTAAAAGAGAAACGATGCCTAATTGACTTGTTTCAGACCAATAGGGGTTAAAAATACATTTTAATCATGTTCATAATATGTTATAAGACATATTATATGTCTAACCTAAGATATTGAAAGTATGTGGCCAACCAAGTCGTGTGTGACCATAAGACTAGTATATATACAAGGCAGTTTAGGCTTAATTGGATATGTGCAACATAAGTGAATAAAATATTGAATGGTTGAGCAGAAAAAGGTTTTGAAATGAGACCATAAAAAAATATAAGATATGTTGTGATCAAAATTCATGAGGTGGCTAAGTTGGTTCTAAGTTACTTAGGGAGTTGGTGTTTCCTTGCAACTAGGTGCTTGCTAAATCCTAGTCAAGTGGGTGCTTGATTTTATTGGGGTTGGTGCTCCAAGTTGAGTTTATTCTCAATATAATTTTGTCATTTTTTTTATAAGACTATAGTCCATTTTTAGAGATAATAGTGGGTTTTATTTCCCTTAAGGTTTTCCCACTCATATATGTGTTTTCTGTGTTATGCTCATGTGAATGGTTCTTTATGCATTGTTATATCATTGTATTGCTTTCTTGGTTCAAGGAATGTTAAAGGATAATTGATTGAAATTTTTCAAACACTGATTCACCCCCCTTCTCAGTGATTGTGCTTCCAATAATTGGTATCAAATCCTGGTCCTTTGAAGTAGTTCTAACAATTTAAAAGAGATCCTAGAAGCACAAACATGTCTAGTCATCAAGTTCAAGGAGGTTTCTCAACCAATAAGGCTCCTCTCTTTAGTGGGACTAACTATGAACTTTGGAGCATTATAATGAAGACCTATCTAATGTCCTTAGGCTATTATATAAGGCAATCTACTGTTGATGGATACACTGCATTTTCTACAGCACCATCTGACATAACAGGCAAGAAGTTAAGTGAGAACAACTCTAAGGCAATGAATGTCATCCTGTGTGGTCTTTTAGAGGCATAATTTTTAAAGGTCATGCATTATGATACATCCAAAGGTATTTGGAAAAGTTACAAACCATCTATGAAGGAGACACCAAAGTGACGTTGGAAAAGTTACAAACCCAATGAAGGTAATTTGAAAGTCTCAGAATGAAGGAGGATGAAAACATTGCATCTTATTTGTTAAGATTAGATGAATAGGAAAATGTCATTAGAGGTTTAGGAGATAAGTTAGAAGAATTAATAGTAGTAAAAAAGTTAATAAGATCCCTGACATCTAAGTTTGATTCAAAAGTGTTTGTTGTGGAGGAGATCAAAGATCTTAACATACTACAGATGGATGAGCTTCATGGCATCTTAACTACCTGTGAAATGAGAACAAGTGATGGAAACATTCCAAGAAGGAAGCTACATTCAAAGTTGAGAAAAAGTCACGAGGTAAAAAGGTTAAAGATGAAGTTGATATAGACATTGATGATGACAAGATAGAAGCCATAGTTCTCATAAAACTAAAGAAAGGATCGGGTAAGTATAAGGGCAAGTTGCCATTCAAGTGCTTTAACTATGATATGATTGGTCATTTTGCATCTAAATTTCCTAAATATGATGAAAATGAGCATGATGGAGAGCATGATGAAAATCATGATGATGATAAGAAGTTCCATAAGCCTGAAAAGAACAAAAAGAGTTTTAGGAAGTAAGAAGGCAAGAAAGGGTCATTCAAGAACAAGACAAGCTTCTATATCAAATAAGACAATAACTCATCTGATGTAAGTGACACAAGTACATCTGATAGTGATGATGATAGATCACGATAGCAATGAAACCTTATTCATGGTTATAGAAATAGATAATTAAGGTTGTTTAAAAGGGAAAAGTCTTATGGATGATGAAGAATCAAATGAAGAAGAGTCTGAATTGAACCTTGAGGCAAAATTAGTGAGTAATCTAAAGGAGTTGAAGTTTCAAAGAAGGAAGAATAAAAAATTGACATCATTGCTTAAGAGTTATGAGGAATAAATCAATCTCTTTGAAGAAAGACTAAGTAACAACACCAATGAACATGAGAAGATCATCAAATAGTTGGAAACTTAGATTGAGATTGTCACTATAAATCTCAATTCCAAGAAAGAAGAATGCATCAAGTTTGGAATAAAAATAGAGTTCTTAAAGACGTAATTGGATCAGACAATAATCAAATTGAAAACACATCACAAATTTGAAAAGAGCATTGAGCCCTTAGTGATATTTTGAATATTCAAAGGTCTCCACATGAGAAGACAGGTCTTGGATTCAACTAAAACCAAAAGGAAAATAAGGAGAGTCAAACCTCAAAGGACAATGGACTATCAAGAAGTGATGATACGGATAGAGTAAAGACTTATGCAGAAACTCTCAAATCTGAGATTAAAATTAGTCATCAACAACTCAATAAGAATGTGACTCCTTCAAGAGACAATAAAGGTATAGGTACATCATTCAACATCATACAAACAAGGTATGTGAATCTTTTCAATGGTTACTATTTTTCATGCAATCACTATGGACATAGAGCTATGGATTGTAGGCATCATGTTAGAATCAATTCATCATGGAGGAATAGGGTGAATGTCCATTTCAACAGTAGAAGCAGAATTCTATACTATAATTATGATCAGAGAGGACATTTTAAGGGATTGCAAAATAAGACATATGAGGAAGATCAATCAAGCTAAAAGGTTATACAATCATACCACTGAGAAGTGTATCAAGAAGTTAGACCTTGTGGACAAGATGGAAGACTAAAGGAGAAGAATCTATACTAGCTCAGACTGCCTTTCACATCTAAGATAAAGGCATGAAATAGTATATAGATAGTGGATGCTCAAGCCATATGACAAGGGACAAGAGCAAGTTCATCTCATTAAATAAGAATGTTGTAGGAACAGTGAGATTTGGAGATAACACAACTATCAATATAGTTGGAAAGGGTATCTTGAGTTTGGACAATGGAAAAACCAAGACAAATAATGTGTTATATTTGGAAGGTTTGAAATATAAGTTGCTTAGTGTAAGTCAAATGTGCAACCAATGACACACACTAACCTTTCATGACAAAGGGTGTGATATAAGAAGAGCCAAATCAGGAAGGATAAATTCTAATGTTAAGAGGATTGAGAACAATCTATATGGCTTGAATGAGATCAAGAAGGAGATATGATTTATGAGAAAAATGGCTAAAAGCTAGCTATGGAATAGAAGGTTAGGTCACCTAAATGTTGATAATTTGGTCAAGATAAGATCTAAGAATTTTGTGAAAAATATGCCTAAAATCACCAAACCTAAAAACAAACTTTGCAAGGCATGTCAACATGGTAAGTAAACTAGGAGAAGGTTCAAGTCTAAGGAGTATTCTACTACAAGAGCTTTAGAGTTAATACACACTGATCTTGTGGACCTACAAGAATTCAAGGATATAGCTACTTCATTTTACTCATAGATGACTACACAAGAATGAATTGGGTAACATTATTGAAAGAAAAGTCAAAAGCTCTTAACAAGTTCAAGGCATTCAAGGCTTTTGTTGAGAATGAAAAGAATAGGAAGATCAAGTGCCTAAGATTTGATAGAGGAGGAGAGTTTTGGTCCAATGAGTTTCATGACTTTTATGAGGTCCATGGAAGGAGACAATTCTCAGTAGATAGGACATGTCAATAGATTAGGGTAATGGAATGAAAGAATATGATAGTTCAAGAGATGGAAAGAACTATGCTAAATGAGTCAAGTTTAGTTGATGGCTACTGGAGATAGGCAATGATCACTACAATATACATTTTGAATAGAGGACATATAAGGACTAATGGAAATAAAACTCCTTATGAACTATGGAAAGGCATAACTACTAATGTGGAACACTTTAGAGTACTTGGAAGCAAATGCTTCATCAAAAGAGATGAGGAAGACTTGGGTAAGTTTGATTTTAGCTCTGATAAAGGTATATTCTTTGGATACTCGTAAGTGAGCTCATATTATAGATGTTATAATAAGAGGTTGCAGAAGACAGTAGAAAGCACCAATGTGAAGATTGATGAGATAAGTTCTAAGAAGTCACACTCACAGTCAAAGGATACATCATAGAGTTTAGACTTCAAGAATGAAGAGGAAACAATAGTGATTGATGAGGAATAAGAAGTTGAGGAAAGACAAGATTCAAAAGGTCCTTCAAGTCAAATTCAAAGATACCATCCTTAATCATAAAACATTAGCAACAAGGATGCAAGTATGCAAACAAGGAGAATACTGGTAAGTAACCTAATCAATATAATGTTGCTCTATTTTCTAAAATTGAACCTAATAACCTTTTAGAATTAAGCAAATACAAGTTTTGGATATGTGATATGAATGAGGAGTGAGACCAAAAAGAAAAGAATGAGACTTGGGAACTCATTCATAGGCCTAAAGACAAGAATGTCAATGGCACAAAATGGGTGTTTAGAAACAAGTTGAATGAAGATGGATAAATCACTAGGATCAAGGCTAGATTTTAGGGAGACCTTTTCTCCATTAAAATTAGAGGCTATCAAACTATTTCTAGCATATGCAAGATTCAAAGGGTTCAAGGTGTATCAGATGGATGTCAAGTCGGCTTTTCTGAATTAGAACTCGGAAGAGGAGGTGGTCATAGATAAACCTAGGGGTTTCTCACTATCAAGTAACAAGGACTATGTTTGTAGATTGAAAAATGCTCTTTATGGTCTAAATCAAGCTTCTAAAGCTTGGTACACTAGATTGGATAGTATATATTGGACCATGGATTCAAAAGATGAGTCATAAATAGTAATTTGTACATAAAGACAGAAGATGGCCATCTATTTATAGTAGTTGTCTATGTGGATGACATTATATTTGGTGGAAATAGTGAGAATATGACTTAGGCCTTTGTAGAAGTGATGAAGGAATTTTAGATGTCCATGATAGGAGAACTATCATTCTTTCTTGGGTTACAAATAATTCAATCAGAAAAAGGTATGTTCATTTCATAAGCTAAGTACATAAGAGAGATGTTGAAGATGTTTGAGATGGAAGATTTCAAGGTAGTTAATACACCTATGATCATAGGATGTAAATTAAGCAAGGAAGATGAATCTCCAAAGGTAAATCAGACATCATATAGGTCAATGATTGGAAGTTTGATATACACTACTGCCTGTAGAAATAACATCATGCAAGTAGTAGGTGTTGTGGGAAGATTTCAAGTAGACCTAAAGGAAAATCATCTACAAGCAATCAAAAGGATACTTAGGTATCTCAAGGGGACTATGGATTTTGGGTTGTGGTATCCAAGGAGCAAGGAGTTTAACTTAATAGCCTATATAAATGCAGATTGAGTAGGGAGTCTAGAGATAGAAAGAGCATTAGTGGAGAAGCTTTCTTCTTAGGAGAATGCCTAGTATCATGGATAAGCAATAAGCAGCCATCTATGGCACTTTCTTCTTGTGAGGCTGAGTAGATTGCAATAGCTTCATGTTGCACTCAAGTCCTATGATGAGACATACCTTAAAATACTAAAAAGTGGAGTATGATAGTCCTAGCCCTATCTATTGTGATAATACAAGTGCCATAAGCATTTCAAAGAATCTTGTCATTCACTTAAGAACTAAGCACATTCACATCAAGTATCATTTATTGAGAAAGCAGGTAAGTGAACAAAATATTAAACTTGAATATGTTTTTACAAAATATCAGATTGCAAACATTCTGACCAAGCCACTTCCAAAGGCAACATTTGAACATCTAAGATAGGAATTGGGTGTAGTTGATGCCCCTATCAATCATTAAATAAGTCAAGTGCTTAAGGGGAGTTAATCAAGTGGTTCATTAGCTCCAAGATCGGGTGAGTGATTTTGTATATCTATGTCCTTTTTGAAGGAGGTATGTATGGAGATAGGGGGAGCATGTTTGAATGATGCTTCATAGACTCATAATTATGTATGTTGAGTGTTTTCATTGTAAGAGGTGTGATCCAAGAGTTGCAGACATCTCTTTGTCATTTATGTTAAAGGGGGATAAAGTTCATAATGAATTATAAATAACCCATTTAGAGAATTTTATGAGAGTGGTTACCATCAATGATAAAGAGGGAAATTGTTGAGTTTTGTCATTGATGTCAAAGGTGCATCTTATGAAGGTTGATGTAAAAGGTGACTATGCCTAGTTGGTAGTGTGTGATGTGACAAGGTACAATAAAAGAGTGTTGTCATGAGAGATAAAAAAAGATAATTTGAAGGCAACTAATGTCTTATGGTTGCATGAAGGTATAGGTCATTGATGTCAAAGTGTATAAGAAGCCTAGTCATGACATGAAGAGGTATGTGTATAGAAAAATGAATGAACATAGGAATTTTAAGGTTGTTTGTCATTTTTTTATCATGAGAGCAAGGTATAAAATCATTCATGAGAGTTTTAGGGTGAGTTTATAGGGGTAGGACCTTTAGTCCAGGTCTGCACCTAGACCTCTCTTAGACCCTACCTAGCCTAATGAGGTATGAAGATTAGATTTCGAGGTAATTATGCACATATGAGCATGGATGGAGGTGAGATAAGTTATTTTAGGGATGATCACAAATTTTGAGGTCAAGACTTGAAGTAAAAGTGCATGAATCATTGTTTTAGGCCTTCTCAATCTCACAGAATGAGGTCCCAAACTCAAGAAGCAATTTTAGACATTTTTTGGCATGTGTAACCTCTACATGGGAATCTGAGATGTTAATAAGAGATGGTTAAGGGTCATAGATAATATTTATAGGCATTGGTTTTGAATTCAAGGGGCAGTCCTTTATGAACAATCATTAACACCAAAACCTATGTTAAACCTCCCTAAAACCCTAATAAGGACCCGATGTGAAATATCTTGTTCAAATCAGCTCAGAATGGATTCAAATGTCTATATAAACTATTAAAACATGTATTCAACTCTCCCATATGCCTCCAGGTGGTAGTGGTTAGTCAGACGAGAGAGAAAATGCACAGATACATGCGTATTTGTCAAGAAGTTGTTGTAGCTCTCAAAAGTTGCATTGGTAAAGAAAAGAAAATGGATGTTATAATAATCTAGAGAATCATTTTACATGTCCATAATAATTTATATATAGGTTATATCCTTTGAATATTCTAATTTGGTCATCCAAGTTAGCCAGTCACAAATAGACCTAATGGTGCAAATAGTGCAAAATCCAAGCAGAGATGAAAAAATAGATTTGACGGTCTATGCATGATATATTGATGCAACAAAGTGCATGAAGGAGTTATTTATCACTTTTACGTCATGGTCATGATTTTAGAATCTCTAGAAGTCAATGTATGTAGTGAAAAAGTTGCTCACAAAATGACATGTTTGGTTCCGATAAGATTGTGAGATATAAGATCAAGTAATTGGTCTGCAAGACCAATACTTGCCATTACACCATATGATTTTTCTCTCTGAATATGTTATGGATATCTCATATGACCATTTACATGCATCAGGATTCATGACAAGTGTCTACACAAATGTTGGAGTTCTAATTCACCATGATTGGTCATTGAGGTGAATTGACAGTTTTGAGTGAGTGAGTTGCAGAGATGTTCTTGAGCCTTTATCTCTTGAGTGAAAGTGTTCCAAGAATTTGGTGATGACCATGAGGTCATGGATAATCTATCTACATGTTTCTTTTTTTAGATTTTAGTAGCTTAAGGGTATTTAAGCTTTATTTTTGCAAGACAACTTTTTAGGTGCACAGGGCGAATAGGGCAGTTTGTCATGAAGGAGATTTCATGGTATGAACGAAAGATAAAGGTCTAAACAAGCATGAAGGAGGTTAGTAGAGGTCATTGTCTAAGTGATTTAATTGTTTTTTATTGTTGAATAAGGCCATCTAGGCCCAAGAGGATCAAGTTTTGGTGTTACAAGGATAGACCTAAAGCAATTAGGTCGCCATGAGACCTAAAAGAGAAACGAGGCCTAATTGAGTTATTGCAGACTAATAGGGATTCAAATTACATTTGAATCATGTTCATAATATGTTCTAAGACCTATTGTATGGCCGAACTAAGAGGTTGAAGGCATGTTACTGACCAAGTGGTTTGTGACCATAAGACTAATATATACAAGGCAGTTTAGGCATAATTGGATATGTGCATCATAAGCAAATAAAATATTACATGGTTGAGCAGAAGGAGGTTTTGAAATGAGACCATAATAGAAGATCAGAGGTGTGGTGATCTAAATTCATGAGGTGGCTGAGTTGGTGTTGAGTCACTTAGGGAGTTGGTGCTTCCTAAAGCCTAGTCAAGTGGGTGCTTGACTTTATTGGGGTTGGTGCTCCAAGTTGAGTTGGTGCTCAACATAATTTGGTCTTTTGTTTTATAGGATTGTAGTCCATTTTCAAAGATCACAGTGGGTTTTCTTCTCATTTAGGGTTTCCTATTCATATATGTGTTTTCTTATGTTATGCTCATGTGAATAGTTCTTTATGCATTGCTATATCATTATATTGCTTTCTTGGTTCAAGGAATGTTAAAGAATAATTGATTGAAAGTTTTCAAACACTGATTCACCCTGCCTCTCAATGATTGTGCTTCTAACACACTTTTTGTTATGGTTGAGGTGATTAAATCAGTCAATATTGCTAATTTTTTAGGTTGGACTTGATTGTATCATCCAACCTCATCAAATTGATAGTGTGAGTTGACTTGCTTCACTCACACTCACCAAGTTATAAGTATGATTGAGGTGCATAATTGAGCTAGTCTCAATTGCTAGGTGGAAATCTACCTTTTCTCAAAGGTTGGGAGCATGGACCCTCCTATCTCTCTATCTCCTTAGATATATGCAATTTCTAGATTATATTTGTCCTAATATTAGTTTTAGTGATTCATAATGATACATCTTTCAAATGAAATTACCAAAAGGCAAGATGGTTGTATTGACACATGTGTTCTCCTAATCCTTACTTTTTCAATTTCAATTATTTCAATGCTTTCAATTTTAGATTATATGCAATGGTTATATAATATAATGTGATCTTGGTTGCAAGCCAGTCGTCATCAAAACACTCAAATTGGACTCAAGAAAAGACAAGGTGTGTATACACACCCAAGTACACATTCCTTTTCCTTTAAACTAAAAATTTAATTACTAAATTAAAGGGGAAGAATGTAGACAATATTTATGAATTATATAACACCTCAGTCTTTTACACTTAGCAAACTCAAACATTGGTTGTTCCTCTAAGTTTTATACCTTTCATGCTTTCACAAGTCTTGCATCTACTCTCTTGTGCCTCTTATCCGATCTCTTAATCTAACTAGTCTTAGGTTGATGACCCATGCCCTCTATCTTTCTCATTATGCTTTAAACCTGCTTATCTTATGCCTCTACAAGTTTTAAGCCTACAACTATTTTTTTGCTCCCTAAGCACTTGCATCTCGGATAGACACCTATGTTGATGCATATGTCATGTTCTAACACAAGTGTCTAGTACCCTAAACTCATCTAATTTGTAAATGAAACATATTTTAATGGTTGGCCTAAGTGATATTATACAATATATTATATAAGAGGATTGGTATAAATATAATATCAACCCTCATTAATTCCTCACCTAGCACAAACCTAACATTCATACCAAAAAGCATTCAATCAAACACTCAAGTGAGCAAAGCTTCCCTATTTTCTCTTATTTTCATATCAGTCATAGGGACATCACACTTACAAGTCTTAAGTACTAAAGAAGAAGCCCAAAATCTATATTTACCAAGTTACAAGTAAGGTCACTGTTGTACTTGCTTATCATGCATTGCATGATTCACAAACAAGCCAACACATAGGGGAGAACTACATAAGTCTTAGGCCATCTTTGAAGTATTGGTTATGTAGGTAATGTTTATTGACAGAGGGGTCTTTGGGGTTAGTTCGACAGTGTGAGCCCACTAACCTATTTTTATCAAGGTCACTATGAAGATGAAGAACTAGAGTTTGATAATTTGACAAGGAATGATAGTCTATGACCCAGATCTGAATGCAACAGAGCGAAGGCAATGATAAACCCAAAAGAATTTAGGTGTCTGCATTTAATTTTAGTAGGTATTATGTACTAGACACGTATATCTAGTCCAAACACTAGCATCGACGTAAATATCCCAGGCTAACATAAGTGGCTGAGGCTACAGAGGCTCTTAATCCAAAATTTGGCAACTGTTCCAGAACATTATTCCAATATGCTTCCTACCTGTTCTAGATCTAAATCTGTATAAACATCAAAACTAGTTAAGTATCTTATTTCTTTATCATTGCAATATATAGCATAGTTGTGTTTCTTATTTTTAGCATATCTCAGTAAAATAAATTCAGTGTATGTTTTATCTGAGTTTTATAATTAATTGGCCTGTTATAGATCTATTTATCACCATTATGCTTATTCATTTATATATTCTTAACCCTATATGTCCTAATAAGATCCACATCCAATTTAGGGTTTAAAAAAAGACATGAAAAGGATATGAGTCCATTGCCAAACCCCACATGTACGAGGGAGAGTCCAAAATAGGTGTTTAAAAGTCTCAAGTTTTCTACATGTAGGGCACTTAAGATTTGTAATTATAATGTGAATGAGTCTCTCTCTTAGCAGAAGACCCTGAAAAACTAAACACCAACAAATGAAAAAGCTTAGGCTCAAGCTTAGCTTTCCAGATCCAGTTAAGATGAGCAAGCCACGTCCATGGTGAGGATTTAAGACTCCACTGACTATTTAACTTGTCAAGTGACAAAGAGAAAGGACTCATGATTTGATATAGAAAACCTAGAGAATAGTACTTAGAGGGCAAATCTTTGCATGCATTGAAAATATTTATAAGGAAGTTAGCTTGCAGTTCCATTCACGAGCATTTCTTAATGATGAATCATAGATGGTGATTTGAAACATGTTGATCAAAAACCATGCACACAATTTCACCCAGAAATTAGTTGCTCAGTCTTAATCGACTATGAAAACATCAAAGCTTTTACCAATATTTTCACCACGGAATTGGTGGCCAAAGCCTCAATTTGTGTATCGTAGCATCAAGCATAAGCTCCTAAATGCACATGATAGAAGGGATATCATAAGCTAGCAACTTATACTTTATCTGAAGAATGGGCCATCGAGTTTGATCTTGAAAAGAGATAAAATCTTGCACATTGCAAATGTCTTTTTTGAAAATCCAAAGAGCATTACTACCTAGAGTTGTGAAAAAAGGGGAATGTTAACGTTGGAAATAATGGGAGACCATCGCAAGTTGTGGTCATTAAAATAAATGCTAATCCTAAATATTTTGCCTACCCATTTGAGAAACGAATTAATTATCTCAAAAGCTTTCCAAATACTCTTAGCAACAAAAGACCCATCAATTTTGACAAGGGCAGAGGTAAAAGCAAGGTCTGTAGACCAATATTTTTCCAACAAGGCTTGCCATAAGGCAAACTTGCAACTATGCAGTGTTAAAGAAGAACTTTCTAAGCTTCAGATCCTTCAATGTCATGAAAAACCCACTAACCACAGAAGGCAATGCTCTGCTCGTAGATGTCAATAATACCCATGCCTCCTATACCTTGTTGGAGATAACATACTTCCTGAGAAATCCTATGAAAGCCCCAAGTTTGCTTGGCATTGGACCATAAAAAGTCTACAAGAAACTTGGCAAGTTTTTCATAAGAAGCCTTAGAAAGCACCCAACATGAATGGCACCCAAAACCTTGGTGCAAATCTAGGATTTCCTTACCAACGACAAAGGCATGATAATCTAGAATGCATTTTTATTTTCAACTCTTTGCAACATAAATTGTCACAACTTAAAAGAGGAGTTGTCAAAGGTGAAAAGGATGCCTAAGAATTTAAACCTCTCCTCTTGGGTGACCCATTTCCATTAAAAACTCTAGCTATAACATTTAGTTATGGACCATTATAGACTCAAACTAGAAGCTTTGTAAAAAATATCAAGGTAAACAAAAGCTTCGAAGAATGATGCTTTATTTTTTGCGAACATAAGAAAAAAGTCATCAACAAAGTGACCATCAATAAGTTAACTCTTCTATTTGATAGCACAATTATTTTAAGAAGCCCTTACTCAGCTTTACATGCTAGAAGATATCTAAGGGTTTTTACAACAAAAATATAAAACACAAATGCTAGTGAACAACTTTGTTTAAGTAGAAGAGACAAAAACCCTAAAATTTATTATCATTACTAGTTAAACAAGTTAAAGCATTAAAAAAAAAGAGTTTGTATAGTTGAAAAGAAAAAATATTCAAACTGAAAAACCTTTAACATAATAAAACAAAAAACTATTCAATACAATTATATGTTTTTTCAAGATCCCATTACAAAAAATTATTATCATAAAATATAAATCCATTCCATTCCTTTTTAAATTACTATTATATTATCAAAATAACAATTAAATGTTCAATAATTATAAAAGTTGATTAAGTTTAAACCAAATATTAATACATTTAAGTTGAAACATAAGTTTAAAAATATTATTTAATAAACTATTGAAAATTTTTATATTATGTGATTGCACTAGATCGTTCACGTGCCCCTTATAATTTAAAGGCTAAGTGAACTCCACGAGGAATACCCTAATTGTTCCACTCATAAAAATGCCAATAGTCTTTAAAATTACATTTAATAGTCACTAAAACTTAACCTTTTTGGACATGCTTTGGTTTCGTAGAAAAAACTTACTGTCCTAAATGCAATTTCCAACCCATCAAATTTTATAGGCTTTTTAGTGTTTGCATGGAAGACAATAAGCTCAAACTTTTGTTTTACATGTTTTTAAGTATTATATTTTAATCATAACCTTTTTTAATTTTAAGATTTTGTTTCCAAAAAATATATATATATATATATTTTTAGAATTTATTTATTTATTTATTTTTTTTTTAATTTTTTTTTAAAATTTTTAATTAAACTATGTAAATATATATTAAATTAAAAATAATAAATAATTTGAAAATATATTTAAATTATAAACATTATAATTATTATATGAGATTTAAATATCTCAAATTCGAGTAATAAAATTTAAAATTAATAAATATAATTAAAATTTATATAAATTTAAATTTTTATTGAATACAAAGATTTAATACTAAAAATAAAGTCATTTAATTTTTAAATAATTTTATTTTTTTAATTATTATCTTTTTAAAAATAAAATTTTATATATAAAAGTACAAAAATCATTACTATTAAAAGAAACTCAACACAACAATTCTATTCAATTAATTTAACTAATTTTTATGTTAAATAAAAAGATTTTCCTATAATATATATTTTTAATTAATTAATTGTTAAATTTAATATAGAATAAATCCCAACCAAAAAAAAAACATTGTATAAAATTTAATCCTGAAAATATTATCTCATGAATCGTAAAAATATCATCTTTTAATAAAAGAAAATTATGTTAAACCCCTACATAGAACCACGGCCTAACACTCACAAGGTGTCTATTAGGCTTATGAAAGAGCAGAGTACCTATTTTAATCTTATCACTGTCACTAGTATAGTATATGGGATAATGCACCCTCACTAACCCCACAATAAAATCTTGAACCATCTCAAGTGGAATGGAAAACGGCCCACATTCATAGCCAGAAACTCCTCTTCTTCTTCTTCCTAAAATCAACCCAGCTCACCCATACATCTTAAGACTCTGCTAGACATTTATTTTCCACATTTTGTGAAGAAGACATCAAGATCAGAAATGAACTTTGAGGACCTCGGAATCTGGTAAAACACATGAAATGCATGGATTGCATCTCCGTAGAAAAGAAGCTCCACGTCCTTGTTCATCTTCCTCAGATTGTCCACATACCTGAGCTGCCAATCCTGTAGCGGGTCATGGCCGCCTACCACCACCAATGAGGAAGGCAGAGGAAGGCCGGATATATCAGGAGCATTGGGCCCAAACACATTGGCTGCAGGGTGATCCCTGTTGGCACCTTCCGGCAGGAAGGCCTTCCAGTGCCAATCGGTATTGTCCATGGAAATAATCGGTGCCCCCACAAGCCTCAATTCAGAGGGGGTCCTCTCCATCCCACCAAAGTATGGCTGAATCAGCACATGACCCACTATTTTCACAGGCCTAATTTCTTCACCAGAGGCCACAATCCTGTAAACAAGGAAGAAAATTATGGCTAAAAGGACCTGACATACATATCTATGAATTAAATTTCTAAATTTTGAACTTTACATTAAATCTTTAAAAGTTTTAATTTTCTGTATTCGGGAATCAAAACCCCGAATTGTTTTGCCTGTGTAAAATTTGATGAGTATAAGAACTTATAAAAAACAATAAAAATCTGAGAATTTTAAAGTCCAAAGTGTTTTCCTTGCCTGCAACCCACGTGGTGAACAATATTGGCCCCAGCACTGTCACCCATGAGGAAGCACCTGGAAATATCGGCATTGGCAGGAAGATTCTCCCTCCCCTCCACACTCCCCGCCCACTTGACAGCCCCAAAAGAATCATCATAAGCAGCCGGATACCTGTGCTCGGGAGCCCTTCTGTAATCCACAGACACCACCACAACTCTCCGTCTCCTCGCCAGCCGTCTACAAAAGACGTCATATAACAAAAAATCAGGCGAAAGCGTCCCGAAACCCCCGCCATGGAAATAGAAAACAACGGGTACTAATTCTTCTTCTCGGCTTTTCGAGCCCGCGACCTCCTCTGGAACAAACATCCGCACCCCCACGGCTGTCTGTTTGTCAATTGCCACGTCTTTGGTGTAAACCCCGCGGTCAGGCTTGCGGTTTGCGGGTACTTTGTATTCGATAAAATTCATCAGCCTGCGGTTAAATGTGCCATCTTTCCTTCTGGCGAAATCGTTGACGTGTTTGAGAATTCCGCAGAGTATTCTGAGGCTGAGAGGAAACGACGCCTCGGTTGCAATAAGGCTGCAGTTTGCGTTTTCCATTTTGTACGAGACTCTGCTCTGCGCTGGAATGCAGGGAAATTGGATTTATCAGAGAAAATAAAGTGTGTAAACCGCTGTTTGTGTAATGGTGGAATCATAACAGTTGTTGAGAGTGCCGACAAATTTAATGTGCGTAGGTTTGCTTCGAAGGTTCCATGGGGGCCACTCTTTACTTCTATTGTTTTTAATGGGGGTGGTTTTTATGAAAAAATCTATTTTTTTCTTTCTAAAGGTAAAGAGTAGGTAAAAAATCTATTGTTAAGGTGGCCTTCAAAATATTTGTAAAATTTATTAAAACAAAAAAAAATATTGTGAAGTTGTTTGGTTCACAAAGAGTTTATTAGGGATTTATTCTTGTTGCTAGTAAAATTTAATATGTAAAAAGGGATGAGGCCAGGACCGTGTCTTGGATGATTTTAGTGGATTGGATACCCCTAAAAAAAACATTTTTACCTTAAAATATATT
The DNA here is from genome assembly GCA_037957365.1 of Torreya grandis. Lineage (NCBI taxonomy): Eukaryota > Viridiplantae > Streptophyta > Pinopsida > Cupressales > Taxaceae > Torreya > Torreya grandis. Next base: position 731,870 of record JARHVA010000768.1, on the reverse strand, counting down.
TTCTATGTTCAGTGCCAAACATTTTGTATCTCATCGAGGTTTTTGTCATTCCTCTTATAAATGAATACAATAACTTATCTAAAATACATCCATATAATTCTACTACATGATTAAGTAATAAACAACAAATGTTTTAAGCAAACTAATTGCATTGAATTAAGTATAATAGTAAAATAGTAACAATCCTCTTAGGACTCATAAGGTATATATATATATATATATATATATATATATATATATATATATTTCTCATGCAAATAATATAATTGATCACAGCGTGAAATACAACAATATGTAATAATGATTGTACAAGAATGTCTATAGCCTCTATTGTAATGGTCCACAAAACATAACATCCAATATACAATAATGTTGTTGAGAAATGTAATACAAATCCAAATTAGTTTATCAACTATGACAAAGCATCGTTAATTGGCTCAGATCAGCATTAAGGAGGGAGAATATCATTGGGTGCTTTACCTCCAACCACATTCCAACAGTGTCTTGTGTTGATAATTTAAACTCCTAGGCCAAATGTCAACCCCTAGAATCCAAAACTTGGCCTTTCACATTGATTTAACTTCTCAAAGAGGTTCAAATGAGGTGTTACGAAGAGTTTAGCATTGTTTAAGGTGATTTTGGAGAAATTAAGGTAATTGTTACATTTTACTTGTGCTTGTCTAAGCCTTTCTAGTGTCGAGTCCAACATGCTTCAAGCTAGTCTAGAGGTCAAGAGGTCTTTTGGGCTCTGTGGCACTCATCGAAGATTATGTCACACTCCATAAGGTCCGTACCATCAACCAAAAGGTGCCAACATTCTTTTCCACAATATAACTCACTTTGAAACTCATTATTCCTTGTCCTCATTCTAAATATAGCATAATGTCAGTTTTGCAAAGCAAGTGAAATAAGTTTGTAAGTTATAATACCATTGTGAGGATAGAGAGGAGCTTAATTTGATATGCTATATGTAGCAACAATAGTTTCATCAAGGTTTTGTTCACAATGGACAAGTTCCATGACAAATAAAGGCATATTTTTTAGGAACGTTGCAAGTTTTGGCATTGGTTTAGGCCTCTGCAACCAAGAAGATAATGGTCCAAGGTGAATGGAAGCTTATCCAAGGCCTCCTCTAGCTTACAAAGCTCCAAACCATGCTCAAGTAGAGTTCACAAGTCCAAAAAAGGCAAAAACCTATTCATCTCCTCCATCGAGTCATTCACAAGCAAGAAAGGCCAATAAGTTTTGCATTGGTTCATAGAGGAGAGAGAGTGTTAGACCAAATGCTCTTAGGGGATGTTAAGGTACCTTATTCCCTTCAAATCCATAGTAAGAGTTTAAATATTGAGGATCGTAGCTTTATGAACCATTGCTAAGAAGTTAGTAACCTCTAAAACCCCTCCAAAACCCTAATAGCGATTTTTTCTCTTGTTTGAGTACATTTGAGAGTTCTTTGATGTAAATGGAATATTTTGAATGCTATTACAGGACATAATAGGCCTTATTACACCATTTTCAGGCAATAGCCAATGCATGGATCAACCAAATATGAAGGTACAAGTTTATAGACATTAAGAAAGTGTAGGGTTTGAGTTGTTTAATGTTATTGAGGAGTTTTTGGGGATTATGAAGATGGTAAATCACATGGTATTCATCTTCAACATCCCCTCACATCCCTTTCCAAGTGCCTCCAATCCTGCATTTACCTCCTAAGTGACGTTCTGGTGCTAGTTCAAGCACATAGTCTTGAAATGCAAAAAACACAATCATATGGGCAAGTAGGTTTGATGTCTTTGGGAAATAATATATGTGAAATAAGATTTTGAGAATGTAGGATAAGTGTATAGGACATTGTAAAATCATCCAACAAATTTTTAAACACTCATAATCATTTTTGATAGGAAGGTTTCAGGTAGTAGGTCATGAAGGCCATTAGTCTTAGTGTTTTTCAACAAGGTTTCAAGCGTTGATAAAGCAAGTATAGACTTGAAACCAAAAATAAAGTCTATAATGCATTGTTTGGATGTTTATACTATGATTAGACCTCTCAAAATCTTTCAAGACCATTCATGGTCAAGGTGGTAAGAGAATAGTTGACATATGCACACCTACATACCTGTACATCAATATTGATAAAGAAAATGCAAGTTTAGATTTGAGTTTGGGGTTTGAGATCCCATGAAGGATATAGAAAATGTTGAGGGAGATTTCCAAATTTATTTTAGTCCTTGATATGGAGAGAAAACCATCAGATGAAGAAAAAGGATCTCTAGGAAGAGTGTATTAGATATGTTGAAGACCTAAGAGAGTAATAGTACTTTTGAGTTCAATCTTAGAGAAACCAATATGGGATTGGTTTCTTATCCCTATAAATGATCCAAACATCTATTCCACATTGTGAATAATCTCATACACTCTATTGGTATGTTTGTTTGTAGAATAAAATGCATATAATTATATGCAGTCAGCTATCTAGAAAGAACATCTACATCCAAGGACAATTTTGCACAAATATGAGTAGTTTTTGGCAAATCAAGTGTTGTTATTAAAAAAGAGAGAGTCCTCAAACAAGTTAAAGTGACTTCAAATTGTTTTCAATACCATTTTAGGTCATAAAAATTAGAGGAATCAAATTTCCTAGCAAGTTCGCAACATATATTAGACTTGAAATGCACACCTAAGGGTCTGCATATAAGAATATGGAGAATATTCAAAATTTGTAATTGGTTTTGAGGTTTGAGGGTTGTGTAAGATTTTGAGTACATGGATAAGTTTTTTATAATGATTTGAATCCTTGGGAAGGTAAGGAAACCTTAGAAGATAGTAATTAGGTTCAAAACCATATAATTGCATATAAACCCTTGCTATAAGTCAAATCAGGTTTTCAAACTTTTGAGGAGATCAAAAGCTTGGATAAGAGTTGGGAGACCTCATGGAAGTTGATTAAAACCTCGGGAAGACATTTCCAAACCAAAATAAAACATGTTGAAGCCTTTTTCTCAAAATTCTCACGTCGACCTTCTCAACAGGGTTGCATAGTCAAGAAGGTCAACTTTCATCACATGACAAGTTAGAGGAGAAGATGCATGGAGCCAAGTGCTATTAGGAAATGTTCATAAGGTCTGTCTACTCCAATTTTGTGGTATTTTTCCATCAAATAAGTCCCTCAACTTTATGAATCATCGTTAAGAATTTTAACACCCCAAAATTGCATGTTAAGCCCTCAAAGAGCTTGATGGAAGAGAATGTTGGTTTAAATGGATTCAATGCCCATGGTTTGTTTTTTAAGCACCTGAATGATATCTACACACTTCATAGTCACCTGTTGGAGCCATAATTTGGCATGTGTGGAATGAGATATGTATAAAATGGCCTAAAAATTGCACATTAAGGCTTGTTTACATATGTCACCTATTTTGGGATGAAACCTTCCCCAAGCCTGCAACTTTCACCCTTTTTGGGGTATGTTAAAGTGTCCTACTTGTCTTGGGATGTATCGTTCCCAATTCCACCTGCCTTGGGGCAAATCATTTTAATACTCTATTCACATTGGAAATTAAAGTGTGCAAGCATTAGCTCATATGGATTAATCTCATCCATGGGTTAACTTCACTCTTCTTCTTGTCCATTTTCTTATTTTCAAGGGCTCGTCCATCAATATTAATTTTTGGCCACTCCCTAAAGGGGGAATCATGGGCTTCCCAAACTTTGTTTGGGGTATCTTTGTGAACTCATTTTCAGTAAATTAAATAACATTAAATACAATGAGAACACATCATTCTTCAATCATTACTATGATCATTTTAACATATTTTCATTATTGGAAAAATCATTGTTTCGTCTAGTGTCTCACAATGCCTTTTCAAATAGGGAAAAGATGTAAACACTCCTTTTTATCTCTTACGTGTTTAAATGGATATCAAAACATTTTCTTGCAAACAATGTAAATTAAACCTAGAAATCATTAAACATCCCAATTTCTTCTGCACATTGAACGTACACACTCCAAATCATGTCAATGTACCCCTAATTGGGGAAATGCATCATACACAATCATCACCTTCCTCTTATTCATAACCAGTCAAATTATAGCCAAGCAAATTGATGTTTTTGACCACTTGAGTGAGACAGCTTGTCAAAATTTTAGAAATTGCCAAAAAGCTACTCATAATTACTTAACTAATCATATCTAATCAAATGGTTGAATGAAAATTTTAACAAATATCTAATTTTATAAATTCATAAATGCAACAAATATTTGAAATATGACATCATCCAAAAAGTTGGCAAGCACTAAGAAATGAATGCAAACAAATATCAAAATTAATGCAAACCATGCTTAATGAATGCAATTCAATTCTAAGCATTTATTGCATTTAGGTCTCCAAAATCGAATCAAATGGTGGCCACACATCTTGATATTGACCCAATGGTCACAATCATTTTAGTCAATCTATAAATAGAAGGGTTACCATAGACCTTTCATCAAGCTTTTTCATGTAGACTTACTATGTCGAATTTCTACGAAAAGCTTCACCATTCTTCAACCATGCCAAGCCAAAACATGGAGTGGATAAGGGGAGATGTTGCTCGTATGCAGAGTCACCATTACTAAATACCACTTGTTCACAATCCAAACTCAAGCATTCTCCTATACCGGTTTCTAAATAGGATCTTCAAGGATGGTAAATGTGTTTTTTGTCCTCTCTTATTGATTTATTTATCTAGTAATCTTAGCTCACTCCAGAGAATAGTCTTAGAGTGTTAGGTCTTGAATTCATTTTTGGATTTCATTCACTAATGTTTGACTAACCCCCTTTGGATTTTTATTCTACACCAGTTATGGACCAACTCTGAGTCTCCCATTTTGATATGAACTTAATATTATGTTTCTTAAGGAGGTGTCCAGTAGACTTGGATTTGAAAACTTCACAATATACTTTAAAGAGGTATTATTCTTTAGTATCCTGCATGAATTTGTAGAATTTTCAAGGAAATCCATCACAACCTAAAGATTTTTCATTTTTCATTTTCATAATAACTTCATACAAATCCTCAATAGAGAGATGCATATCACAAGAAACTCGATAGGATAGAGTGATCTTGCAAAGGATCATTGTAAGGGATCGCATAAGTGTTTTTTATTGCTCATGGAAAGGTTCCTAAGAATTTAACACTTGTTGATAATGGCAAACAAAATTTTGAACCGTATCAAGCTCCTGAGTTTTCCTCTTGTGAACTTCCTCAATGGATTTTATTTTATGAGTTACATATTTGGTGTTGAGAATTTTGAATAACTCTTTAGATACTTTGTCACCAAATTTAAGCCAATGCAACCCAACTTTGGTTTGCACACCCCATGCATTATAGGCATCGAAAATCTTAATGAGTTGACAAAGTGTCACTAATTACAATTTTAAATGTTCATAGAAGGGAGCTTGATCTAAAGCGGCCATTGTAGGGATTAAAACTGAGAGGGTGACAGATTACCAGTTCTATAAAATTTGTGCCAGTTGACGGGCATATATTCAAAGAAATAGAGAGTTGTGTGAGATCAACCAACCACCATTCCATCCAGCTGAAATTTACTATAGGCTATGGTAGGAGGTTTCAGATGCACCTAAGGTGTGCAAATGTGGGCCCATGATTCAAAAGTGTAGTATTGAGAAACAATTACATTTTATGAATTTTTTGACTCTTAAATTTCTAACTAATGCAAAATTAAATGAGCAGGTGATCAGAAATGAAAAAGTGCAACAATGTCTCCATTGATAATGGGAAAAAGTTGGCAAAGGAAAACTAGAGATACATGGAGATCATGGATCTATGAACACACTTCAAAACTTAGTCAAATCCATAGTGGAGGTTGTTCCACATTTTCCATACGATAATCATGGGGTCTCAAGATAGACTGGGGTCATAGAACCCAAATTTATTTCACATAGACAACCATGCCTCTCACTCGTTAGCTACATATCACATAAGGAGTGTCCAAGTTTGTCAGTTGGTTATTTGTTCATGTTAAACTCCCCACACATAACTGAATTCACATCTTGAAACTCCTATCCAATCCACTGCCAAAGACCCACTATTTACATTACATCATTAGATTCATAATTAATAAAATCAAAAGAGCATTTTTCAATATTAAATAACACCTATAAAATAATGTTAGAGGGTTAATACCCTTCATGATCCACATAATGTGGCCACCATTTTGGATAAATAAATGTTCTCAATCCTCATGCCCTAGTACATAATTATTATTGATTACTTGACTTTCAAGATAGATTATATTGCTAAAAATTATAAGTAAAAATCATGCCACCTTAACTTCTTATAGCAAATAATGTCCATTTTTGTAAATTGACGTTGAATGTATTGCGTGTAGTATACTTATGATTCGATCTTGGGATACCCTACATGTTCCGTGATAATAAATTATTAGATTACACGTGTCAAGAGACATATCCTTAGAACCTTAGCCTTACAGAGCACCAAATCTATCATGTAGAAACTATTGCTAGTTTGATTGTAAAAAGTCATTAAGCTTAAATGATTGCCAAGGTTTTGAAATATACTCTATTTATTCCAAATGATGAAGAGGAATACGAGAGCATTGGGGTGAATCTTAGCATGTAGAATCATGGAAAAATATTGAATGTGTAACCTGACATTGAACTTGAGATGATAATTGATAAACTAATAAAATATTTACAATGAGAGGTGTATTAAAATTTGAGTTTTTCCTGCCTCCTTCAATGTTTCATCTTTGATTATAAATGAGCTCTATAAAGGGCTGAATAACTCGTCCTACAATGTTAGACGCAATAAGACCCTAAGGGTGTAATCTCAAGGACACTTTGGTGACTTTATTTGTGGTTGTACCAAAAATTTGGTTAGTAGCAATGCCCTTACTCCAACAATTTTTATGCCCTCAAACCATGGTCCAACCGTCTTTGCCACTGGTCTTAGGGGTTTTAGGAGATGGTTTTGTCAAGGCTTTATTGTGATAAGCAAATAACGAGCAATTTTTAATTTTATGTTCAATAGATTGACACTGAAAACATATATTGGGAAAATAAATTTATAAAACTCAGTGTGATTGATGAACATCACCCACTTGAATTTACATAAGCTCCTTAAGGTCATAGAAAAGGATAACTTCCACATAAATTCTTTTTTGGGGATAATCCAAATAGAATTTTTTAGGCTATTGACATATCATGCAACCAATGGTGGCTACTTTTTGGTCAATAAAATGCCAACAAGGCAATGGAAATCTAGGGAATTGATCCCAGGTCGAGATCTTAAGGGCGTTGTGTTCAGATATAATAAAATCCCATGTCCAAGGCAATAAAACCATAAGAGAATTATGAATATATAGGTAAAGGACTTAATAAGAATAAGTATATTGTATGGGTAAGGTAAGAAAACTAAGGAAAACAAACAAGCCCTTTCATCATATTTTGAACACCTTCAAACCTAATGTCGTGTTGTGTCCAAGTGTATTAAACCCAAGCTTTCAACATACTTTCACAAGGAATTCTTCCAATAAAATAACCTATTAAACAAAATTGAGTAAGCCATTTATAGGTGGAATTAAATTTAGGAGTTGGTAAAACAATATTATGCTAAGAGTCTATACCTCATGAAATACCTTGGGGACCAATTTTCAAGGCTTCTTGAACGATGGGCACCATCCTTAATAGCTCTACAATCATCCTTCATAATTTCAACAATTGGAATGGAGATTGAAGAAGCCATTAAATATGTTGAGAATTCCCTAAAGCATTTTGAAAAAACAAAAAAATGAAAAGGACACATGCCAAATCACATAAATTCTAAAAAGGAGAATGGTTTTAAAATAGATCCAACATAATAAAATGGAATGATGATACACATCAAACCTAACAGAGCTCATATCCTTTTTGACTCTAGGTACAATTACAAATCAAACTTATCTTTTAATACATAACTTCATATAAAATATATAAAACTCCTTGTTGGTTTTTTAAAAGTATTTAAATGTTTTAAAACTTTCTCTTAAAAGAATATGTATCCTCCCCGGTTTGGTGGTGTTTGTTTTGTTTGTTTGTTTTTTGGGATGGGTGAGGACTTACATTTACAAGTTTATTGATGATCATACAATAATCATAACATATATTTGAATAAAAACTTTTTTTAATTATTTAATTTGTTTTTCACCTATTAATTGTATTAAAATTATTGTATATTATTACACTCATAAAATAAAAGATCAATCAACTATAAATGAGGGTGTGGCAGACAAGAAGAAATAAAGATGTACTAATTGAATGGATTTATTACATAGGATTGCTGCAGTGGCTCGAGGCCGATGTTTGTGATGAACTGCACAGTCTTTTGATTTTATGTTTTACCGAATTATGAGCCCGAAGGCATGTGGGATATTACTTACCACTTGATTATAGAGATGTCCTAGTCGAAAGGATTTATTACACAAGATTGCTATAGTGGATCCAAACACAAAACATCAGAGTCTGATGTCTATGATGGACTGCACAGTCTTGTGATTTTATGTTCCATCAAACTATGAGCCTAAAGGCATGTGGGATATTGCTTGCCACTAGATTGTAGAGATGTACTTGTTGAATGGATTTATTACAGAGGATTATTGCAGTGGATCCAAACACAAACCATCAGAGGTTGATGTATGTGATAGACCGCATGATCTTGTAATTTTATGTTCCACAGCACTATGAGCCTGAAGGCATGTGGGATATTACTCGCCACTAGATTGTAGAGATGTACTAGTCAAATGGATTTATTACATATGATTGCTCCAATGGATACAAACACAAAACATCAGAGATACAAAACATTAGAGGTTGATGTTTGTAATGGACGACATGATCTTTCAATTTTATGTTCCATCAAACTATTAGTCCGAAGGCATGTGGAATATTGCTCGCCACTAGACTCTAGAGATGTACTAGTCAATGAATTTACTACACAGGTTTGTTGGAGTGACTCCAAACACAAAACAACTACAAATATACAAAAATAAATTATATTTTGTACTTTCAATTAAAAAATATTTTGTACTATTGTATTTTGATTTGCATATTGCACCTTCCTTAGTTGGAGAATTTGTGTAAATTTTTACTCTTTGATTGCCCGATGATCCATCATTAGGAAATATTATAGGAAATAGCTTATCCTGATTTGTATTTTACAAGAAAAAACATAAATATGACTATATTATGATCACATTTATGCCCTGATGGACTCTGAAAGCCTCAAGTCTTTAACATGTACATTTTATTTTAAAATGTAAACAACACATATCTCGGTAATCGAAAAACAAGTTCTATATTCAAACTATAAGTAGGAATAACAATTTTAGATGATTATTTATGAGGCGCACTAAAGTATAAAAAAATGAACTTATTTTGTGAATTTCCTTGAAAAATATTAGAAATTAAAAAAACAATCAATGCTAGTCTCTTGCAAACATGTCTTAGTCAAGTTGTCATATTAGGAAGTAAAAAGGTCTATTTAAACACTGACATTAGTGTGAACATTAAGAAAATACCGCTACCTAAAACCTTAGAAGGGCGAGGAAGAGGTAAAGTAGGAATATTGCAATTGCACGAAGTCACCATATTGTAATGGTCCCTTTCATGACAGAGGGCCATTTCATTCCCTTCCTCACACTCGCTAAGTTGCTTGCCATAAAAGGACTTACCGTCAGTTTAATGACCACCCCAATGACTGCATCCAAATTTCAATTCTAACAGGCAGATGGATCCCATATTCATTTCATATCTCTCTATCCAACCGGCTCATCCCACTCTACTTATTTAAAGTCCATGCAATTAGCTCATCCCAGCGTTTTTCATTAGTGGTATAATTGTACCCAGGGTATGAATCCTCCCATTTGCAGCCCAGGCATGGAATTTCTTGTAAGAAGAAACAAATGGAGTTGATGCCCAATTTGTTTTCTCCAACCCACCTTTGGTGGCCTAGCCATCTATTCCAAATGTTTGAGAACATGCACTTCCCTTGCTCCCTGCTCCCTTAGAAAAACATGGGTAGTAGCCTTGGTGTGTCTGTGCACTCTCACTGGAATTTGGTTTGTAAGAAACCTACAAGCCTAAAAAAAATCAGCGTAAACCATGAAAGCACATTAAAAATGACAAGTAACTATAACAGAATCAGACATACACTATCTAATGAGAGTTCCAGAGGATGAAGTAGGTGTGGAATTCCTGAGTGGGGTTAAACTAGAGAACACACCTCTACTCCCTTCTACCAGTGCCTTTGGCATAGATGTTGGTCTGCAGGGCATACGGTTCTCTGCCTCTATTGCCCAGAAATTCAAAGTCCAGCCTGTCTCTGTTCAAGTCATTGTTAGAAGACATTTGCACCCATCGATGTCATACTTAAATATGTTTCTTAAATAATGCAACAAATAGTTTTCAGCTCCATAACATGGGGAAAAAAGGGCTTACATAATAAGCAGTGACCACTCCTGCAGATAAAACTGAGTGCTAGTCACCACACCATTATCGTCTAGTTACCACATCAAAAGAACCAAATGTAGGGGACAAGTGAGTTTTAATGGATGGTATCGGTAATGTGCATTTAAAGGGAAAATCGGGTGGGAGAATCTGGCAGTTAAACTCCTTCACGATTACAGTCATGGTTACACAGATGGTGGTGATGTTGGAAGTGACATTGGTAATTATATTAGTGGTCATGGTTAAGTACGCTGACCGTCACTGTGTTATATGCAACGGTGGTTAATAGTAGGGGGATTCTAAAAGTCTCACTTGGTGGTGAATCTAGGGTACTACACCAGTACGTAAGTAGTTTGTGTGTACTAGTTAAGCTTAGTTGTTTAGACTGGTTCACCTTTGCCAGCATCCTCTCAACATGTGGCAAATAAACCGTTGGAGGAAATGGCCAAATGATGCCTGGACTGTTTAACAAAATGGCTCATAGAAATGTGATTTTGTGGATTGTGATGAGGGTGGTATGGATAAAACACATGGGTAACGGTTTTTTCTAAAGGGTTGTGACCTAGTTTTAAACCTATACAGATCCAACACCAAAATCCAAATAGGATAGGAAATTCAACTAGGCAAATTAGAAATGGATTAAAAATTAGAGAGATGAAGCATTCATCAAACTGCAATTGAGAACAAACTTTTATTATAAGTTGTAGTTGTGATTATCCTGCAAGATCTGTTATCTAAACGTAGAAGCACTCACAAGGTCGTGAGTGGATTGAAGAAAATGTCTCAAGTAGGCAGGGGGAAAGGGTTGATTGCCAGAAATCCTCAATGAAAGCAAATTTTTGTCAGTTGTGGTGGTAAAATGCCCTGCTGAACAGTGTAGCGAATCATTTGACAAAATGCCTCAAAGAGTTGTGGTTTTGTATACTGCTACGATTATGATATGTGCGCCTGCCTTGATAAATGTGTAAACAAAACAAATGTAGAGGCATACACTATTTTTGTGGAATTATTTGATGGAATGCCTCGAAGAAATGTGGTCTCGTGGACTGTTACCGTTGCAGGGTATGCACAGAATGGGAATCTCGACAAGGCTAGGAACTTTTAAATCCAATGCAATTGTTGAGTGTAAAGCATAATTTGACGACCTCTATAGGAAAATAAAATATAAATGATATTTTATACTATATATGAACACATGGACGTAGATCTCTTACCAGATAATATGTTCCAACAAGCCATTGATAGAGGATCACAGTTAGTATTTCTTATATCAATTGCAGAGAGGACTTAAGTACATACATTCAAAAAATATTCTTCATCAAGACTTGAAGCCCAGTAATTTGTTGCTAAATGCAAATTTAAAAATATGCGATTTTGGGCTTGCACGGACTACATCATAGACTGATTTTATAACAGGCTATGTTGTTACTCATCGGCATTGAGTACCAAAACTCAGAAAAGGCATTAGAACTCATTGGATTTTATAACAGGCTGAAGATCAGGGAAGTGTAAATCATTGTACAAGAAGGTTGTTCAGGACCAAAATCACTGATTCCATGAAAATAGAGTTGCTACTTTGTGAAATGTATGCCAAATAGTGATAGTCTGGGAGTGACTCTACATAGACAGTTTCAAGTTTTGTGGGGACATGTCTAGATCAAAAGACCATACAGGGGCAAAACATATCATAGATTAATCAATTATCAAATAAAGACCAGTTGACACACCCAGATAATTAAACTGCTCAGAGCAACAAACTCAACCAAAAAGAGATGAGAGTAAGGTCCCGATTCCATGTTGGGGGCCAGCTAAACATTTTTTAGTAGGTGTTGCTGAGAAATTATAGGGGCTTAAATTTATTTTAGGTCCCACCCAATTTTTTTTATTCATGCTACAAAAGTATAAGGCTTAAATTCATTTTAGGTCTCATGCAAAAAATATATTCCTGCTACAGGAACAACGGTGTTGTTCATGTGCTCATGGAGGGAAGCACATGCAAGGAAGATAATTGGCGGAAGAATCTGAAAAGTTTTAGGAGCAGGGAAAATAGTCCTTTTACCCCTCACCGCTTCCCTGCCCTGGAAAAATTATCCCTAAGTAGTCGTGGCTCAGAGATTTTTGGGGATGTTAGCTATAAGCAATAAATATTGGCAAACAAATTACATGAGACCCTCTTTCCCATATTAGCCGAAGTGACAGCCACCTGCATAGGACCTCGCTATAAAATCCAACCAGATTATAGCAGTCTAAGAGTAGATCAAAATACAAATTTGGCTTGAGAAACTTATAAAAGATAGACAACTATCAATACTATGCTTTTGGAGCTTTTTCTTTGTTTTAGTCATTATGAGATATATAGGATACTTTTAAAAATTAGAAAGTGGGATGGATATTAGGAATTAAATATTAGAATATTAGATGATATTAAGGATTAATTAATTTAAAAGGTGGAAGGGTTATGGTTATAAGTGAAGAATAAAAAAAGGTTATTAGATGATAAGTTAAATTAATGATGCGTCAATTTAAGTGCGTATTTTTATAATTATAAATAATTAAATAAGTCGAAGTATAAAAGAAAAGAGTTTTTACAATTGAAAAATAAAAATATTCAAACTAGAAGACCTTTATAATGATGAAGATGAAAAGTTATTCAATACAATCATAAACTTTTTCAAAATTGTATTTAAAAAAAACATTCATTGTTGAAAAGTATAACCCTATTTCATTTCTTCCCAAAATACTATATTATCTAAATAACAATTAAATGTTTAATAATTATAATAATTAATTTTATAAAATAATAAACTTAAACTAAATATTATATACCCTATTTCATTTCTTCCCAAAATACTATATTATCTAAATAACAATTAAATGTTTAATAATTATAATAATTAATTTTATAAAATAATAAACTTAAACTAAATATTATTCCCAAAATACTATATTATCTAAATAACAATTAAATGTTTAATAATTATAATAATTAATTTTATAAAATAATAAACTTAAACTAAATATTATTCCCAAAATACTATATTATCTAAATAACAATTAAATGTTTAATAATTATAATAATTAATTTTATAAAATAATAAACTTAAACTAAATATTATTCCCAAAATACTATATTATCTAAATAACAATTAAATGTTTAATAATTATAATAATTAATTTTATAAAATTAATTATTATAATTATTAAACATTTAATTGTTATTTAGATAATATAGTATTTTGGGAATAATATTTAGTTTAAGTTTATTATTTTATAAAATTAATTATTATAATTATTAAACATTTAATTGTTATTTAGATAATATAGTATTTTGGGAATAATATTTAGTTTAAGTTTATTATTTTATAAAATTAATTATTATAATTATTAAACATTTAATTGTTATTTAGATAATATAGTATTTTGGGAATAATATTTAGTTTAAGTTTATTATTTTATAAAATTAATTATTATAATTATTAAACATTTAATTGTTATTTAGATAATATAGTATTTTGGGAAGAAATGAAATAGGGTTATACTTTTCAACAATGAATGTTTTTTTTAAATACAATTTTGAAAAAGTTTATGATTGTATTGAATAACTTTTCATCTTCATCATTATTATCTATTAAACTATTTATGATTGTTTTTTTAAATACATTTAAGTTTAAGCACAATTTTAAAAATATTATCTATTAAACTATTGAGAAATTTTGTGTTATATAATTATATTAAATACGATAGTTATAATATGAGGGCCAATTGAACTCTAAAAAGAATACCTTAATCATTCAAATGGAGAAAAATCCCAATAATCTCTTTATTTTCTCAATAGTCTCTTTATTTTACATGTAATAGAACACATTGTTTTGGGTCTTGGAGAATAAACTTTAACACTCTCAAATATAATTCCAAGCCCATAAAATTTTCTAGGCTTTTAGTGTTTTCATGGAAAATAATAAGTTTAAACTCTTTTTTTTTATTTTGAAAAAATTATTTTTAATAATAAAAAAATATATTTTGTTTTAATATTTTTTTATTGAAAAGTTTATTTTTATTCAATAAAAAATAAATTATTATTTTCATATTTTTTATTGAAAAACTTATTTTAATTAATAAAAACAAAATTTGATTTTTATATATTTAAGTGACATTTTTTATTCATAACTTTCCTAATTTTAAAATTTTGGTTTTAAAAATATATATTTTTGTATTTTAAGGAAACTTAATTTTGTTTCTTCCATTATTTTCAATTATATAATTTTTTACACAAAATATATTTTAAAGAAATTTAATTTTTTTCTCTTTCATTATTTTTGATTGAAAAAAAAAATGTATATCCATAATTTTTTAAATAAAAAATATGAGTATATATTAAATTCAAAATAATGAGTAATATAAAAATATATTTAAATTATAAATATTATAATTATTAAGTCAAGTTTAAAAATCTAAAATTAAAATAGCACAATCTAAGATCAACAAATATAACTAAAATTTGAATAAATTTAAAATTATTATCTTTATTCTTATTGAATAGAAATACCCAATACTATAAGAGATGAGTCCACTTAAATACCTAAATGAATTATATATATATATATATATATATATATATATATATTTATATATATCCAGAATAAAGTCTCATAGAGGGAACGACAACCCATATTTTTTATGCATAAAGTGACTGTTCCAAAGTAAGGTTTTTTAATTTGTTAGAATGTAAAAAAAACTTTGTAATAAAAAATGTTAAAAATAGAACAAAGGAAAATTTGTAATCTACTTTAAAAAAAAAGGCAGTGACAACTTTGGAACATTAGTCTAATTAATTTAAATAATTTTTATTTTAAATAGAAAGAATTTTTATAATATATATTTTAAATTAATTAATTGTTAAATTTATTTGTAAAATAACAATTAACTAAAATAATATTATTAAATTAATTACTATGTTTTTTATTTCTAATTTTATTTTAAAAAATATATTATCTTCTATTTCATAAATCATAAAAATATCATAAACCATAAAATACCATTTTTTTATTAAAAAAATTATATTTTACAAATTTTTTGTTTAATGTTTAAGCACATTTAGTAGCAGATGACATTTCAAACTTCTCATATGGCTTACTAAAAATATTCTATGACCTCATACTTTTATATTCTACTAGCATGCCTTTTACATAGATGCAACGCTGCCAATGTACTACCACGATCTCACCTCAGTCAACAAATTGTTAGTGTCTAACAACCACTTACGAATCCAAAAATAACACACTGGTTTTTAATTATATAAACAAAACCAAAGTTTCTATTTTAGGAAGACTTGATTATAAAAATGCATATAGTGTATGTTATAAAAAAACATTTCTATTTGGACATGCTTTCTTTTTTTATCAAAAAATACCTGACTAATTAATATATTAGTGTCTTATGAAAAATACGCTCAGCAAATGGGAAAAATGGAAAATGACAACATTAATTAAAATATATCCCAAGTTCCTTACGAAATTGTCAATTTAAGTTGGCAAATATTTCTATTTTAAGAGGGTTTTTTTTCCAAAACTTAGTTTTATAATGGCCATAATCTATTGGAACCACTTGTACTATCGTCGCTTGTGTACTATATACTAGATACCTATAAATTATACTCTATATATAAAATCTCTATATATTTGACTATATATTATGTATATGATGTTTTAAAATATATATATCTTACATTACTTTTTTCTTTAATTTTTCCCCTCTATGTTACTGTACTCTGTTGAAAAAACTACATTTCTACATTCCAACTAATATATAAATTCAATTTCCATTTCATTTCCTTGTACATTTACTCTTTTAAATTATAATACAAATTTGTTTACCTGTAACACCCCCTCTCCATATCCAACAACAAGGACTACCCCTTACGAATATGCAAGTTTGTTCTTCTAACCTACAACTTAGCCTCTAAAATACTCTGTGTATACTCAACACAATTCATAGTATAATTTCTATTATAATTGACACAATAAAGATGGGGACTAGTTGCTACATGGCCCTTGTTAAGGAGGGTTCTTCAAGTGGCCCCAAAAATACATGTAAATTTTATTAAAATAAAAAAATAAAATACAAAGAGCACTAAAGAAGAGTGCCACCGAGAAAACATCAAACAAACCAAAAACTATAGGGAGAACATGAAGCTATAAAAGATTTAGAATGTTCTTGTAATATGCAAAGTCCATTGGATATTTCTCTACCCAGATTTATAGCTACATGCTGACAAAGGCAAGAATAACCAATTGTACTAAACGATTAATAGAAACATCTTATACTTGTTTTTAAAAATGATAGTGCAATCTGATTTTACAAATATCAAATAAAATATGGGGTCTTAGATCATGCCAAAGAAATTTAACTTTGTATCAATTATATTATTCCCTAGAAAAATGTGATGCATAGAACAAGCAACACTTGTGAACTCTAGAATTAAATCCACCCAATGCCACATTTGTTCAACAATAGAATAAGTCTTAAAAACATACTGAAATGAATTCGATTCACCACACATAAGGCATTTGGGATCTTCCTTTCCCAAATGTTACAAGCTCTTACCAATAGGTAGCCCTTGATGCAAGAGTGACAAAGCAAAAAATTTAACCTTTGGCTAAGCCACATGCTTCTAAAGATGCCGAAAATGTTTACCCCAAGTGGTTATATCACCATGTACACCCCAATGCTAATTTAGATTTATTAACGGAAACACTTGTAGCTTGTACCAATGAGAATCCTGACTGACAACAAACTTAGATAACACATGTTGATTTGGCCAACACCAAACATCCCACCATCAATAATTGGAGTGACAAGCGACTCTAGAGATAGTAAATGCCTCCACTTTGTTCCTAATGAAATCTTATGTTCTCTTATCATTGGTCGTAAGTTTGAATTTAGTTCTAAGAGAAGGCCAATCCGAAATTGAGCAAATCCGAAATTGAGCCACTATGTTGATTGAGAATATCTCCTACATGCAATATTCTTTTGTGAAGAAATCAAAGACTCTGACAAAATTTATCGCACATTAATGGATCCTCATAATTAGAAAAAAGTGAAGACCACTAGATAGAATGAAAGGAAATTTGTTGATCATCACACTTTGACACGTCCCAAGCAAGCCAAGACTTTATCTTGTCCCAAGCTTTCCATATTTGTTGTTATATGAGAGATCCTTAAATTTTAACTGATGCAGGTGTAACTAACCAATTCAACCAATGGGTATGACCATAAATTTTACTACCATCAGGAAGTGCTTTGGAAATCCTGTAGCACGCAATAATCTTCCAGGCCTCATCTCCTTCTAAGAGCGAATAACCCACTTGGTGGCTAAAAAAATAACTTGTAGATATTAATTAGGAAAACCAAGACTTCATGCTTCCCTATCCATCAGACACATGTTCTAGGCCATTCCAACAAAATATTTTTGACTATGCTTATTTCCCCAAAATAAGGTTTGGAGAACTCTGTCCAAACTTTTATAAGCGCTCTAAGAGGGATCCATAAAAGAAGAGTAGTAAATATGCACATTTTATAAAATCTTCAAACATACAATGAATTTACCAGCCAAAGATAAAGGATGACTACTCCATTTAAGCACTTTTGTGTTCACTTTATTTAGCACATGGTTTCAAAACTATGAAGAGGTAGTATGAAACGTGAATGGTATGCCATGAAGTGTAAAATAAGTATCAGGCTTAAGACACTTCCATTGATACTTTGAGGCCCAAGGGGGAGGATTAACATAAGACACATGAATACATTGCATTTTATGCTAGTTTATCATAGAACCAGAAGCTCAACAATAGTTGCATAAACAACTAAAAGCATTGTCAATACACTTTTCCCATGCTTCCAGAAGAAGGAAAGTATTCTCCATAAACTGATTGTATATAAGTTGATTAGGGAAATGTGGAAGTGAAATTCCATGAATTAAGCTAGCAATGGCATAGCTTATAAGGAGATGACCAAGAGCATCTACTAATAAAATAAATAAATACGGAGTAAGAGGGCAACACTATCTTACTGAGTCCTACAAAGTAATTTCTTAAGATAATTTTCTAGATTTGTAAATTTTAACGTTAGCATATGAAAATAACATCTAGACATGGCAGATGAAAGTAGACCCAAGGCCTAGCTTCTCCACCATAGCAATTAAAAAGGGTCACTCTATTTTATCACAAGCTTTGACAAAATCTATTTTAAGAAAAATTGTGTCTTGTATAGAATCAACCACACATGCCATACCTTTAGCAGCTATAAAAATATTATCGAAAATGAATCTCCCCATCACAAAACCTATTTGATGCGATAAAATAATTTTATGAAGTTAAGGCTTAAGCTTAAGTGTCATTGCCTTGCAATGATTTTATATGGCACATTTTATATTATAATCAGCTTACAACTAGTAATTAATGAAGGGTCACCCATTTTGGGACGCAATTTGATATATCCCTAATTAAAGATAGCACCAAGAGAGCTCGTGATTAGAGCTTCATGATAAACCTTATGGAGAACATGTCCTAGAATTGACCACATCTTTTTATAAAATTTATAGGTTAAACCATCTGGCCTGGGAACTTTATGATCTGTCATATAAAATAAGGCCTGGTGTAAATCATCAACGAACAACTGCTTTGTATCAATCATAACTTGGAACCCCGTATTTGGGGTAATGTCAAGATAGGTCTAAAGAGTTGCATCATCCACTCTTGTAGATTTAAAAATCTCTGCATAAAGTTGATAAAAAGTGTCTAAGATGCCATTATGACTATTGATAAAGGTACCATCCACATTGATTCCATTGATAACATGTTGTTTATTAGACCCCTTAAGGATTTTTTTCCATGGATTGATCCCCTGATCTAAGCCAAGATAGGTATGCTCTCAAGATTGTTCCTTTTGCCATATAATTTTCAAAAAAAATATTTTAGTGCCACAAGTAAGCAATATGACATTATAAATTAATTCCAGTAGGGTCTACAACCAACTTCATATGAGTTAGAACTATATTGGCATCTAACATTCCATATGATTATTAAAGCTAGCAACTACCTTTTTGACCAAATGTCTGAAAAATCTCACAATCCTTGTCACTATGTTTTACCACCATACTATCCAGCTAAAGTCACTTTGCGAATAAAGAACAATATTTCAAATAATTCTAGCATAAACAAGAAATATTTTACTATCAAGATGAAAGGTATTAAAAATGAAAATCTCATAAACTACCTTTTGACACTACATGAAAGCAATAAATCATGAAATAGGACTATGATAGGATAACACAGTTGTAGGGTCTACACAAACTGGGAGGCCATCTATTACCGGAATATAACACCACCGTTTATCAAATATCATCAAAGGATCAAGCCAACTTAAAATTCATTGATCCCCTTGTCTTAGATTATTCCATGTAAACCATCGGTAATCAAGAGGCATCCTGATCAAAGCATTAAGATCATTGACTTTAAATGTTTGTTTAAACTGAAGCCAAGTTATTTGTTCATCAGCTTGCAAAGTAACAGGCAAATCCCACAATATATCATAATCAGCCTCCAACATATTAAAATCTCTGTAAAATACCTAGATGGCATGGAGAAGGGACATCACAACCCATCTCCATAATGTAGCTCGTTAGGCAGCTTTGCACGGGGCATAAATACGAGAAATTCCCAAAACATTATTATTAGGGTGAGTTATTATGGGAAAAATTGGAAGGTTGAAAAAAAGAAGAGGTAGAATTTTCCCATCCATGTTCTATTTTATACATTATGGGACCAATTAGAAGGTAAGACTAATGGAATCACTTTTCAATTCATTATTTTTTGTTCAACCAATCAAAGAGTTTGAAATGTATATTATGATAACAATTATAAAGTGTTGCCTAAAGTTTATCATATAAATATTAATATAATTTCTAGATGTTATTTAAGCATATTTCTCTAGATGGAATGCAACATTAACATGAGTCTCCTACAATAATGCACCTTTTAATAATATCATTCATTGCACCGTATTTGACATCACATCAACTTTGTGTATATTGTACCATGAAAAGCATGTGAAAAATCAAAGATACATTCATTAGTTATTCATATTACTATGTATTATTAGTTATATAACAATGGCATCTTAAATGAAATTAAAAAAATATTCCTTAAGGCTCGCATGTGTCATGTGTCTAGTGACATAAATGGAATTGGACTGCATTCAATAATATGCTTTAGGCAGTGGAGTATAGACAACAACATATTCAAGCACATGGTCCATAATAGTGAATAAGGCCATTATCCATCCCTTTATCTCATGACATGTGCAATAGTTAAAGGAATTTCATTACTTTTAGCCACTGCAATCTACATGACTCGACAAAATACAACGTGGGCTACCCTAACCAAAGATGTTCACATGAGGCATGTGGGCACTACTGATGGTTTAGTGGCTGGAAAAAGTGATGGTAAAGGTTGAAAGTTTGTCCATGTTTATTTTCTTGCCTTCATCTTCACAGTAGCAAAACTTTTATTTCCATATATAATCTAAATTTGTCATATGTCATTTGATGTCTTCTTACTATTTTTTTTAATATTAAAAAAGAAACATTTTTTTAATATTTAATTTTTTTTTTGCTTCATTGGGACCTATTTCCTTAAATATATAGACATATTCTATGATAGCGAAAAGCTTTATTGCACGAGCCATATGGAGGATCTCATTTAATGGTGGCTTATTTTTGTATTGTGTGGGCTTAATCAAAAGCCTCAACAAGTACGATTTATGCTTGTAGAAGTTGTGAAGTGAGGGCCTCACCTTTCATCAATAATATCCAACTGGCACACTCTCCACTTATGCTTCCTTGGCCTTTTTTCATTGCAAATTAAATATTTTGAGATAAACTTAGTCACTATCTTTAATACACTAGAAAATGTTCAGTTATTACTATTATTACTCTCTCTATATTATTAATTGTTATTTTAATAATTATTAAACTAATTTCTAGAGTATCCATTTAATTAATGAGTGGTGCCATATTATCGCTACCAATACGCATCTCATCATGAAAGAAGATTATAAACATAATCAATCAAAGACTTAAATATCATCTTGAGCTATGTCATGTAGTTGTGAATGTACAATCCTTCTAAACAACCAAAGTTTCATTATGTGATGTACTTGTAGTTGCCCCAAAGTTGCAAGTTATGTCAAAAGGGTTGGTATAATTTCACTTTTAGTAAGGCATAATATTGTAAAGGGAAAAAATGTAAATTAGGTGTTGTACCTCACTTGAAACCCATGACCACTGACCTCATCTCACCTTTTGTGCATGGTGTGGTTTGCAACAATAATCTAATATTTTTGGTGGAGGTGGTGCAAAGTTCAATGACATGTCACATATGTTAATGCAATTTGCAACTTCCACCAAATTATTTCAGTGACCCAATACACAATTTAAACATGTGTAATTTGATATTTCTCATAGAGGCGATGCTAGAAAATGAGGTTTGTTCATTTATATGGCACAACAATGCACCGTGTGAGGAGGACACAATATTTCATGGTAAGCTTGAGTAATGACAAAATGGTGGGGAAGAGCAAGGCTATACCAAATATAAAAGAAAAGAAATATTTCAAGGTGAGTTGTGTGGTGATGGTGAGGCGCTATGATAAAGTATTTCAATGGATAGACTCGAATGAGTTAGGGGAGATACACGTGTAATGTTTCATGACATGTCACATCTATTAATGAAATATGTAGCTTCCACTAAACCACTAAGTCTCACTTTAAACGAGATTAAAACTAAATAGTATAATACACCCTATATTATATTATATTGAGTATGATACACTAGAGGGCCCATGTCATACATTGAAGTTGCATTTAGAGCAGTTGTTTGGATTTACATTACCTGCACCCATAACAAAAGGGTCTACAATTTATAGGGTGGTGGCATCTTTAATTTGCCACTTTCTATTGTCAATGGTAGACAAGGATATCATGAGAGATTATTTGATTGCAACACAACTCCACATTTGATATGCAACTTAAATCAACATTGTAATATGGTTGATATGGGGACAAGGCATTAAGATCTAAGAATCTATCTTTTAGCTTCCATTCATCCATGTTACCAATATATTAAAACCTGTAACAATTACATCCAACTTAAAAATATATGGAAATTCCATACTTAGACCCTTAGAATAAAGGGCAAGGCTATACAAAGCATGTAAACAATGAAATATTTCAAGGAGAGTTGTGTGTTGATAGTGAGGGGAAATGACAAGATATTTTGGGTGATATCATACAACATGGGGCCGATATAATAATATAATAATGCAATATAATATTAGCATCGACAGACATGTTACCATTTGGAAGATGATAATCCTTCTTTGCAGTGACATATGGATATCACTTATCTCATATAATTTATACCTACACATGTGACTACATTAAATTTTAAATTGGCACGTCAATGTAACAACAATGCATAATGATACATGGTAGTTATACCAAAGTAAGGTGGTGACATATTTGATTGGCTATTTTGTATTTTCAAGGTGGATGAAGACATCATGGAAGTCTATTTGATTGTGGCAGGGCTCCATGTCTCATGTAAGACTTAAATCAATGATGTTATGCTATTGATATTAGGATAAGACATTAAGGTCCCAAAGTCTATCTTGTAACTTCCATTCATATATGATGTCAATATATTAACACCTAGATCAATTACATCATGCTTAAGAACATACAAAAACATCATACTCAGGCCCCTGACTCGATGAACCCTAGGAAGATACACACATAATGTTCAATAAAATGTCACATCTATCAATGCAATTTGTAGTTTCCACCAAACTATTTCAATTACCCAATACAATATTGAAATAGGTGCCATTTCAATGAAAACATGGGTCAAATTGTAATGGCTCCTTTAAAAAAACAAAGATTGCACTATGTGTCAATTTAGAAAAGTCTCAAAGTAAATAGACAAAAGTTTTAATTGTGTTAACTATATAAAACCTAATTATATGACTTTAAAGCCATTAAAAAAATGGAAAAGACTTTTTCAATTAAAGACACCTCTTATATAATCCAATTAACTGATTTATGACACTATATAATAATAGATATGGATACAAATATTTCCAAATGTTTTCCATTCTCATTCTCGGTAACACTAACAACAACAATTGTATTCATAATAATAGTGCCTATTTCTCTTCATTTTGTAAATGGAAAAAATGTAAAATTGCACCTAGCACCACAAGTGCTACCAATTTTGGGTAGTTTATTAGATCAAGATTCGAATCCTCACTAGTTTCAACATGTTTTCTTCAAGCGCCATGGTAGTTTGATTGACAATCAAATTGCACTTAAAACCCATAATTATTGACCCCATCTCCCATTTTTTTCACAAAGTGTTAAGTAACAATAATTTGATATTTTTAGTGAAGTTGACAATGGAAAATGGGCTTGTGTGTTCCTTCATACAGTATGTAAATGCATTATGCAGGGAGGGGACATCATAGATCTAATGGCTCCTTTAAAAACAAGAGTCATGGATCTAATGGCTCCTTTAAAAATATAGAGAATGCACCATGTGTCAATTTAGACAAGTTTAAAACTAAATAGACATAAATTCTAATTATGTTAAGTATATAAAACCTAATTAAACAACTATAAAACTAATTATCAAAAAAAAAAAAAAAAAAACTTCTTCAAAGGAAAATGTCTCTCATCATAAAACAAGTAAGTTTTGTAACACAAAGTCATTCAAGAAACACCAAATCGTATTATTGGGTTGGCCCATTTAAACGATTCATTTTTCATGTAGTGATGCATTCATTAGGCCTATTCTCTATGTAAGCACTTCACTTTTAATGAGATAGTTAAAAATAATAATAAATTGAGATGAGAACCCATTCAAAGACAGACCAAGTTTATTTTTAATTTTTTTAATTTTCTAAAGTGTTAATATGATGTGTGGTTGACTCCTTTCAATCTCACCACCAATCACTACAAAAAATATTTCCTTTATTTCTTATATGTAATAAAGAGAATATTATGATACATGGTATGGGGAAGGGATTGCATGGTTGTTTTATGTCAGATGTCAGATTACCAGGGCACTTATCTTTCTAAAACCTACCTGCCTATGATCATTTTCAACTTATCATCATCACCTCTATTACATGCCTTAGGTCTTTGATTGCCATGCTTTTTATGCTTCAAATTTGTAGTGAGAATGAGTTCATTGCATGAACAAATTAGGATTGTCAATGGTCACTTGCACATCCCTTGCTTCCTACCATTCATTAAGCTTAAAAATTTGTATCAAAACATCAAACGAACAAATAGAGGGATCTTCCTATGGGCTTTCTTGGCGTATGTTTTGTGTGGGCCATCTCTTCTCTATATCAAATTGGACTTTGCTCTCAGGTATAGAGAAAATCTAAGATTGTTCAATGTGCTATAACTAAAATGAGTAGATTCCCAAGTGCCAATCAAAATTATTGCCTTCATCTAGATTTTCATTCCAAGAATTGCTTAGATTCAATTAGAACTTGCTTTCAAGAGTAAAAAATCAAAATATTTTCCTTACAAAATGAACCAACCTTGAGGATAATATATGTGACCATATTTGTTTCCTTACTTTTCATGGTTCTATCTTGCATAAACAATAACAAAACAAAATATTAGAAACGTAACTTGATCAACAATTACTTCTTCGTATATTCTATATGTTATCCAGACAAATTTGATCTTGATGAAAACATCAACAACTACTCTTTGATGTTCATACACACATGAATTTTTTGTTAATTTAATCCAACGTGTGTAGTATGTTCCAACAGTCACTTTGTCGTCAGGGGTATCTTCCAAGGGTTCATATCAGGAAGAGTTAAACATGATTCCAATAGATCCTCTTTGAATTTTTTTGATAGTTACACACATGTAAGAATGATGGTACAATTAAAAAACATAACTACATATTACAAAGGAGAAAATTAAACCTAATGTTTTTTCATGTATGTGTCCTTATGGCTGCATGAATGAACAAAACATGGTGTGCAACAACATAGGGCTCAGACAGGGAATTCTTTGTAACACATGTTCCTTAAGGGAGAGAACACCTTATAGGTGTAAAAAATATGGTGGTGTAACCCATCAGAGAAATTATTCACATTGTCTATGACCCAAATTCAAACCCACTTTCCTTACCCATGTACATGGTTATTGCCTTCAAGAAATACTCTTGTCCCCCATGGGATATTTACAATCCAACACATATTTTGATTCTTCCTATTACATGGGGTAATCACCACCAAATGCCTATCAAAATGGCATGTGCTCTAAACATACATAAAACACAAGGAATGACTCTCAATAAAGCAACAATTGATATTAGCAACATTGATTGTCAAGGGTTCACCTTCACCACCGTATCAAGAGTACTCTCACTATACAACTTGCATGTCAACCTTTGTTTACATTTGACTGCTATGCAAGAATGAAGGATAATCAATATGTTAATATTACAAGAGCAAAGGGAACGAGACTCGGTGTAATACCTCTTCCACAACATTTACATCAAATGTAGCTTTTTTCAATAAACATAAGAAAAATACAATTCACAAAATTTGTTTCACTCGTTACTACTCCTCACCCTCTTCACACTCATAAACACTTAATAAAAGAAAGAGAAAAGATAAAGACACATTATTTTTGCCATAATTTGCACCTTCAGGGCAACTACTAGTAAATAAGTTCCTATAATATCTCAATGACCACTTTATAAAATTACGAAGGAGTGAGATGGGATGA
Source organism: Torreya grandis (assembly GCA_037957365.1). NCBI lineage: Eukaryota > Viridiplantae > Streptophyta > Pinopsida > Cupressales > Taxaceae > Torreya > Torreya grandis. The sequence continues at coordinate 705,491 of JARHVA010000768.1, read as the reverse complement.
ATGAATGAAAGATTTTAATAATGCCTACGAGACCAAGTAGCCTATGGGACCAAGAGCTACAATAAATTTGTTTCATGCTAACACAACCTCTTAATGCAATCATTGTCCTGCTAATATTAGAAAATTTCTAACCCTTCTCAATGTTAACTCTTCTACTATGAATCTTGATTAGAAAACTTGTTGCTCTATTTAACCTTTCCTCTTCAAACAACTCAGTTAAGTTATCAACCCTCAAAATGCCTTTGTAATTAATACATATGTCATTATAGGTTGCACCTTCAATATTGAAGTGTCATTTTATATCCACTACTCCATTGTCATAAAATAAACATGTTTTTATTTCCCATTCTTCCTTGGGCACTATCCACCTACCAGTTTCACACCTAAGATGATGTGATCTAGTACTCAACTGTGAAATCAATGTATTTGCTTTTCCATTTGATTTATGCTCCTTTGTATGTCTTTTCTTTGTGCTCCCATGTAGAATTAAACTCTTTGATGTAGTATGCTTTCTTCCATCCCAGATGTTTTGTTCACATGGCTATCTTGAATTTTTCTCTCATGTATTATTTTATTTCCTCATTGTTGTTTAGACATTCTTGCATGTTGATGTCCCATTTAATTATCCATTTGTTGATTTATTTCAGCCACGTGTTTTTTATTCTGCTTAGCTCTTCTTCCATCACCATTTTTGGCAATCGACGATTCTCCATTCTTTGCATATTTTTCAAATAAGTTAAAGTCCGAGTCATTATCGATGCTTCCAACAAAAAAGTACATGTGTCGGCTAATATAATCTCATATGAAACTGAAACTTTGACTTTAAGTTTGTTGGTGACTAAATATTTTTGGATTCTCTATATCTATGTCCAATTTAGGTCGAACACATTGCTGCCCCAAACTTCACATCCATATAGGACCAATGGTGTGATAAGTAGGTCAAAAAATGTTCTTTTGGTTTTCCAATCCCATAATTGTACATTACTAAACCTATTTTGCAGTGAGTGCAAGGCATTCCACCCCCCTTGAATTATTTTTGCCTCTCATGTCTCCCAACTAAGCTTGTTGTGAAAGTCAAACCCGAGATACTTGTATTCTTCCATTACTTCCAATGGGGTTCCTCTGAAAAAAGAACTCAATTTGTTTCTTTTTTCTCCATAGAGAAAATATCATGACTTTTGTTTTGATAATATTATCTTGTAATCCCACCTCTTGGCAGAAAAGCCTTCAAATATTCTCTCAAACTATGGGTTAATTTTGCAATTAGAATAAGATCATCTGCATATAAAAGTAACTTTATAACATAATTAGCTAGGTGGACACCCCATCCACCAACATTATCTATCCATTGCTCTAGTTTATCAATTTATAGCCTAAATAAGGTGGGAGATAGGGGGCATCCTTGTTTGACTCCAATGTTGCTTTCAAAACATTATGACATTCTTTCACTTGTTTTGATTTTGGCCCTAACTTGCTCATAAATTATATGCACCACCACTCTATATTCATTTGGAAATCCAAACTCCTCCATTCTACTCTAAAATTTACTTCTAAGGATTGTGTCAAATATTCTTTTGAAATCAACAAAGCAACATAAAGCTTCTTCTCCTTGAGTATCCCATACTTTTTCAATCCAGTGTCTATGAGGGATGAAATGGTTGATAGTGAAATGTTTCGACCTAAACCCCACTTGACCTTTTGCCCTTTTACGTTATTTTTCTACCCAATTACTAATTTTGCACTCTATCGTGCTACCAAATAACTTTCCAAGGATGGGATTGACCATGATAGTTCGATAATTAGAGTATTATTGATATCCCCACTTTTATAGAGATGGATAACGATACTAGTTATCCAGTCTACAAGGAAGCCTTCTTAAATGATACCATGATTTTGATGTACAATGTGAGGGTTTCTAAACCTCACTTTAGATACTCAACTTGCATCTCTTCTATGTCTTGTGCCTTGTTTCTCGTTATTGTCTTTATACCTTGAGTGATATCCTTCATAGAACAAAGCTTATTTGTTGTGTTGATTATGCAAAGGTTATCTTTACCCTGAAATCTTTCATAGAGTAACTTTTCGTACTCTAACCATTGGGTATCTGTAATATCATTCTTTGTTTTTTTTGTTATTATTGTAGTTCCCTCCAAAAACATTTGGGATTATGCTTTCCAAGAGAAATGAATTCTTTTCTCCTTATGTTTATGTAGCTTTCTTTTTTAGACCAAATAATTCTTTCGTAAGCCTTTTTATTTTCTTTGGTCATTCAAAGTCTTCTCAAAGTCTCTTTGTCGCCTTACATTGTTCATCATACCATGAGTTCACCCAAAAACTACTTGCACGTCCACTCTCAAGTCTACTTCTTCTGTATGCATTTAGATAATTTTGAATTAAGGAAATCAACATATTGTTATTTGTTGGCCAATTGTCCATAAACTAAGAACTATTCTTTATTTCCTAAAAATGTTGCTTAAGGTTTAGTTTGAAGAGTTCTCGATTATATTGAGTCACGAGGATTCTTCCTTGAATAGGTCTCTTCTTTTGCTTGTGGTGGTCTTCTCCTCCCCATTGATGATTTATGTGCATATTAAATTTTACATACATTGGATTGTGATTTTATTTCATCACAACAGTGCAGTCCCCAACTTTAAGCTTCATCAATCTCAGGATAAAATTTTACTAACACATAACATGGTCTATCACACTTTGACCATTGTAAGTATCACAAGTAATGTTTCATGCATTCGGTGATATTCTCTTGTCATTGCATATAACCATGTCATACAAACTACATATTCCCAATAATTATGTTCCATAATATGTAACTCCCCGCTTTCCATCTTATGATTTCCTTTCCCAACATTGGTCTTCTTCTTCTTCTAACCATAGCATATTATTTCTCACTCCCCCTTCATTCCTCGAATTAAGAGCTTGGTTGTTTGTTGTCCATGTATTGAAGTCCCTTATGATCAAGATTTCTCCTAAAGTGTTGAATACTGAAATGCCAATTTTTAGTGACACATAAGGGTCTTCACAGTCCAACTTCATCTTCTTATACATTTTTGACCCTATTGGTACAAAATAGCAAGCGACAAGTCTAATTGTAAACTTGTTTTCTATTCTTTTCAGCCATATGTATTACTTTTTGGTGTCCTCTTTCACCACTTTTATAATTCCACACCATGTTTATTTGATTAGTACCGTAACCGCTCCATGTCCCTTGTCACTTTTGGTCCTTTCGTCCAAATTGATATTTTCTTATATCCTTCAAAATTTGAAACTTTGTAACCTTTGTGTTCACAAGTTTCAGTAAGAATGATAACATATTTTCCTTCTGCTATGGGCCTTAATCTAAGACCTCTTCTCCAAGGGTAACCTCTACAATTCCAACTTACCTTGGGAGCCGGGGGGAGGGGGAAGAGGGGAAGGGCAAGTCCCTATTTCTTGTGTGTCATTTGGTGGTTGACTTAGGCTCTTCCATTATGCAACCATGCTCATTTTCCTACATCTCTTATTGCTTTCATTTTTCCCCATTCTTTCCATCTTTATTCTTGTTGTGTGAGGGTTACATCTTTATCTAGGTAGATGTGTGTCCCTCTAAGATACATTATGTTCCTTAATATCTTGTTTTTGTCTTCCATGTTTTTCGTGATAACTCTTACATGTTTGTCCTTTCCTTCTATCAATTTTCACTTTCTATTTGCCTAATGAATGTGACCTGTTATGCAGTTGGTCTACTAGGAAGTCTCTTACTAATTTTTTGGTATTCTCATTCTCATTAAAGTCCTTCAATCCTTCAAAATTAATTTTTTTAGCCCTATCATGTCTATCGTGTTCTTCTCTTATTTACATTCTGGCATATTTTTCTATTATCTCCCTATGTTTAACGGTCCTCAAACTACTTGAGCCCAAAACTTGGTCTCCTCATGTTGGACTCTCGAGTGACTTTCTTTTACTTCCATATTTGTAATTGTAGATTGGGACTCTTTTGCTTGTGGCACATTCCTTCCTTTGTTCACTTTTGGCTTATTTTTCTCTATTGTTTTCAGAGGATTTAAAGCTTGTTTTATCACCGTCAACTCTTGTTGCCCCTTTTCTATATTGTTCTGCAAGTTGTCTACTTGTTTATTGAGTATTTTATTCTTTCTTATAAGTTTCCAGTGAGAATCTATAACCTATTTCATCTTGTTATCCTCATATTGTTTCTTTGTTTTTAGGTCTTCGAGCCTCCTTTTCATGTTCATTAATTCTTTAACATATAGCTCGAGTGACCATATTAGTGGTGTTGATGTTGGGTTATATAGTTCCTCGCTTTCTTGGTTCTCTTCATCTCTTTCCCATTTGTTTGCTACCCACACGTGTTTTTGTTTCCATTCTCCATATCCAAAACTCACTATTCTAACGTATATTATCTTTATCTTGTTGTATATGGTGAGTAAGTTGGGTGCGTTGTTGCACATCCTACTTTGGTTCAATTTTTTTCTTAAGCAATGTATTCAGTTTTTATTTACCCCTTTTCTTACCCTTGTGTTACTTGAATTGTCTGTGTTTGCTACCTTGTGGAAGTGACTACTAAAGTGTTGCCAACTACCCTTTATAGCATAACTATGAGTTTTTTGCTCCTAGTCTGTCTCAACTTCTGAGCACGCTTCTGCTTTAAAATATCTTTATATTATTTTGTGTTAAAATAGAGTAGTTTTTCACCAATGTCTGATAGATTAGCCTATGGGTATCCCAACATATGTGATTGAATGTGTGATTCCCATGTCCTTGTCGTTGCACCCTTGTACAAATATAGGGGATGTTGTATGAGGTCCAATGAAATTACCAAGCCTCTTTGAGGCATCATTTCAATCATTGGCCTTTGTGTTTGTGTCCCTATTTGAGACCCCCATATTTCCTCCCAATTGGTGAGTGTATGTTTCTTTATCATTGATGTTTCTACATTTTCAATGGGTTTTGTGTTGTCATTTCCAACAATGACATGTTCTTTATTGCCAATCTCTCTCATAATCCTACTACCTTCTTGTTGTTTTTATGTCATTTCTTAGGTTTGTTGCAATGTCTAGTCTGACTTGGTACGTGATACTTATTAAAGATGCTTGGAATATAAAAGGTGCAGGACAAAAAGTTGTCTCTTTTTAAAAAAATGTCCCACACCTAGGACCTATGACTTTTCAAATGTTGGCCATGTTGAGGTTAACCACTATGCACAATGCCTTTTGTCTAGTCCGAGACAAACCATGTCTCCATTTTTCTATCTGCCTCGTTGCCTCTTTTGCCCTATCTGCTCTCTTTTGCCGTGTCTACATTTTTTTGCCTCCCTGCCCAATCTACACTTATTTTTATTCTCGCCTAATTGTATGTTTCATCCAATCCAACTAGAACACTCCCTATTTGAAACCCGAACTCCTCCAAATCCAACCCAAAACCTATAGGTCGTAAGGTAAAATATTCAACTAGTGAGTCAATCATGCCACCATTGCTACCTCAACCTAAACCTTGCTCTAGGATTCACCCATGACTACCCACCATCACTAATGGAAAGATGAATTAAAAGATGAAGAAGCTATGTGTGCGCTCATCACTTGATGGTGCAGGTGGCTCTCACCTAAATCCCAAGTACACCGGGCAATAAAGGATGCGATGCAATATTACACCCGTGATTAAGAAGCCGAGAGTGAAAGTTCACAATTCCCGCATCCTCTAAAACAATAAAACCCAACACCACACTCAAGTGACGCGTTTGATGCGATAAGAAAATGAGCCTGAGCCACAATTTAATTTAAGTCCCTCTCTGTCTTTATCTTTTCAGAGTGGAGTACACAATGATTTCACCAACTATTAATTAATTAAAAATTATTAATTTGCACATGCATGTTTTAATGTGACTTGGCGCTGGTGCAAATTAGTAAAGTAAGTATATTGTCGTATGATTTAGATTATGCATATGAGTTAAATAGGTAATTTAAGAAAAAAGTGATTTGATGATATAAGCGAAATATATTTTTAAGACGATGTATATGGAGTAGTTAAAGATTTCAATCCATGTCAGTGTTTAAAATTAGTTATTGAATTTTTAATTTACTGGCACGAAATTGTTAATCATGGAAATTATAATTTTCATTGCGAAATTATTTTATTTGATTTTGTTATAGTTCTATACAATGAAATTGATCTGATTTTATTTCGTATTAAATATTACATCGTGACAGTTAAGGATTTCAAAATTGAGACATTAAATAACGTACAAAAAGGAAGGGAAACTCCAAGGGAAGCACATATAAAGAGATTTTGTATCGTGATTGTAGTCCAAAGCACGCTGCGAGCTGTCATGTACGGAGCTTAACTATTGAGTTAGGTACTAAACCTCCGAATATGCTAGCAAAATAACAATTGACATTAATTAGCATGCCCACTTTTCAAAACACAATTAAAATTATATTTTGAGAGAAAAAATTACATCGATTTTAATAAATAATAAAGAAAAAAAACATCTATCCAATCACATATCAAATAAATATTTCTTTAATTTATTTTTTTTTTACTAAAAAGGGGTAAAAATATTATTAAAAGCGGTAAAGACCAGAATTACATAAGTTTACCCTGATCAACAAGCCGCTTTAGCTGGCCACGGGCGCGCGCAACACTGTGATTGGCGAACAAAATATCCTTGGGGAAGGCAGGGGCGAGGCGTGCATAAATCTGAGCATCAGCCAAGCCTAAGTCCACCGTCACATCACTCTTGGCATAAAGAGTTTCAAGAAGAGCACTCAGAATTCTCCCCCACAAGACGTTGGTCTCAGTACTTACATCCTGGAAAATTTGCCTGTTCCTCTCCAGCCACAGGTACCACAGGATAAAGGACAGGCCAATGCGCCAAACGACCTGGAGAAATGAAGCTTGAGCGGGGGAGTGACCCAAGCGGTCCCAGAATTTGGCTAAAGAAGAGACATGCCATCAAGGGCGATCCCACACTTCCCACCACAAGTGCCATATCAGTTTGGCAATAGGGCACTGAAAGAAAAGATGGGAGATAGATTCCACATTGCCGCGACAGAGAACACACATTGAGGGCCCCTGAAAACCCCGTTTGCAAAGATTATCCCAGGTAAGACATCTATTATGAACCAACACCCAGAGGAAGAAATTACACTTGGGCCAAGCATAGCTGTTCCAGACTTTGTTCCCCCACGAGACCACCACCTCCCCAAGGAGTTGTTTGGTCAGGGCAAGGTACCCGACAAACACATAATACTTTCCTGAGGGATAACCCCCCAAGGCCAGAACATCACGCCCTACAGGGAACTACATTCCCTCGAGGCCAATATCATGGATAGCTCCAGACGATCCTCTATCGAGCCACCCGATGGCCAATCTGAGGAATTCTTCCACCGAAACCCCACCGCAGTCCCCATCCTAAAGGCCTCCTTATAATGATTCACCGTGTTCCATCCAGCCACAAGCAAGGAATCACAGAGTAGCTGCAGATGTGGATGAGAGGCTAAGATAGGGGGAAACCCATCCTAGGAGTCGCTCCAAAAAAGGGTGTTTGTTCCCTTGTTGTAGATCCAAAAAACGCTGCTCTTCACCAACTAGACTCCTTGTTTGAGGGTGTTCCACACCATGGACCCTCTTCCCTCTAGGGGGAGTCTTGGAATGTCCTCCGGCTTCTCCCCGGGGTAGTATTTAAAAGCTAAAATACGGGCCCAAAGATGAGCCAGGCTGGAGCACCAGCGCCAATATAGCTTGGCAGCAAGAACTTGACTACACAGAATTGCAGAACACAGCCCCAGGCCACCTTCCTTCTTTGGCCGACACACTGTATCCCAGCTAAGCAGGCTCCACTTGGTGTTTAGCAGAATACCACTCCACAAGAATTGGCGAGAAAGAGCATCAAATTCCTTCAGAAAGTATCCTAGGGCAGCCTGCACCATATTGCGATAAATAGGGAGGGCTTGAATTACCGACTGCAAGAGTGTCACCCGTCCAGCAGTAGAGAGCCACTTGTGCGTCCAATGATTAACCTTCAGTCTGAGTTTGTCCAGAACCTTCTGCCAGTAGAGCTTGGGCTGCCTTCCTACCACGATGGGAACCCCAAGGTAAGTAAGAGGGAGAGACTGTGTCTGAAACCTATGGCCATAATCCTTTGTTGAATAGGCTCGAGGGTGTTAAAGAACAAAATGGAAGATTTATGGTCATTGACCTTCTGTTTAGAAGCCGCCATATAAGTGTCCAAAGTGAGCTGAAAAGCCTCAGCTTCCCGGATTCTAGCTCTCCCTGCCAGCGAGGTGTCATCCACAAACTGAAGGTGGGAAAAGGCAGGTAATCCATTTCCCCATCGCTAGCCCTGTATTACTTGCTGAGAGACCCAAAGTTTGATAAGACGCCCAAGGCCTTCTGCCAGAATAATAAACAAATATGGGGAGAGTGGGTCTCCCTGGCGAAGTCCTCTGTATGCACCAAAAAGCTCAGAAGGGACCCCATTAATAAGGACCGAGAAAGAAGGAGTCGTGACACAACTAAGCACCCAGCTGATCCAGTCCTGATTGAAACCAAAGGCCTGAAAAACTTTATGTAGGAATCCCCAACTGACTATGTCGTACGCCTTGGCCATATCCAACTTGACAAACATAGCACGTTTCTGGGAAGTGCTCATGGAATGGATCGCTTCTGACGCTATAACAACTCCATCTAGAATCTGCTTCCCAGCAACGAATCCCCCTTGCTCCTCGGAGATGAGTTTGGGAAGACAGATTTTAAGTCTTTCCGCAATGAGTTTAGTGATGATCTTGTAAACCACGTTGTAGAGGGCAATAGGCCTGAAATACTCCAACTGATTAGCTTGTTCATGATTCGGAATGAGCACCAAAAAAGTAGCATTCAAAGCCCTGAGCATTTCCTTGTTGGAGTAGGACTCCTGAATCACCCTTAGGAGATCTTGATTAATGACATCCCAAAATTCTTGGAAGAATTCCGCAGGGAATCCGTCAGGGCCCAGAGCCTTGCCTTTCTTCATGCCAAAGACCACCCCCTCCAGCTCAGACATGCTAATAGGCCGCATAAGGGAATCATTCATATTTGAAGACATAATAGGGGGAATACAAGATAATACAATACCTTCCGCAAGCTCATCCGCAGGAGTATCATTTGAGAAGAGTGCATAATAGAACCGAATAGCTTCCCTGGAAATGTCTTGGGAGGAAGTCAGGCTTCTACCAGTCATCGTAATCAAGGACGAGATGAAGCTCCTGTTTCGACGATTCTGGACCGATTTATGGAAGAAAGCCGTGTTCTTGTCCCCCTCCTGAAGCCAGTCCACCTGAGCCTTTTGTTTCCAAAAAATCTCTTCACGAAGCTCCCATTCAGTCAATTTTGTAGAGGCTTGAATCTCAGCCGAGTGCAGGCCTTCTGTCAATCCAAGGTCGCGAATCTGCCTAGTGATAACATCCAGCTGGTCTTGTGCCCTCCTCTTCCTGATGTGGAAGTTCCCAAAGCAATGGTTGTTCTAGTATTTCAGTTTCTTTTTCACATACTGGAGCTTCTTAGCAAAAACAAACATAGCCGTACCATAATTTGCAGCCCCTTGCTGCCACCAACCTGTCATTAAGTCGTGAAGGGAAGCGTCCCTGAGCCACATCAGCTGAAATTTGAATGGAGGCTTCTTTGGAGCAACAATGTGTCTCGCTGAGAGCTTGATAGGCCAGTGGTCAGACCCCCGCCAATCAAGAATATCCGAGGAGAGAGAGAAGGAGCTAGAGCGCCAGAAACAGGATACAAGGAACCTGTCTAGACGTTTTGAGATGGCCGCATCTCCTGTCCTTCGGTTGTTCCATGCGAAAAGTCCATTGAGGGGTTTAACATCTGAAAGATGTAACCTGTCAATATTTTGTCGGAGTAGCTCCGAAGAAGACCCTAGCCGAGCTAGTCCTCCTATCTTCTCCTCCAGGCTGAGAATAGCATTAAAATCCCCAGCTACAATCCAGGGCAAGAAGGGGTGGCAGCTTCGAACATGTCAGATATGGTCCCAGAGCTTGAGTTGACCTGGGAGATCAATCGGTGCATATACATTAGTCACCAAAATCAACTCCCCATTCTCCAAAGAGGAGGCTACCATTGAGATGGTCGAGATGCAGGACATACAAAGAATTGGCTTGACTCTTCTCGGATCCCAGCCCATAGCAAGACCTCTCGAAGTCCCCAGTGCGCTGACACACTGCCATTGGCCATGGATCCAAACATTAGGACAGCATGTGAACAAGGAGTCCACGGAGAGTTTGGTCTCTTGAATGCAGAGGATATCAGGTGAATGGTCTTTCACCAAATTCTAAATAGCTTTTTGTCTGGGGATGGTATTCAACCCCCTCACATTCCATGATAGAATGGTCATTGAGTGGAATGAGGGAAGTGCTCATCTATGGTTTTCACCACCCCTGACTCAACCAGAAGATCCCCTGTGATTTTAATTCTATCTTGATCTTTCCTTCGTCCAACTCTGGGAGGTGTGGAGACGGCATCCTTCTTGAAGGGTCTCAGCATTAAGCCAAGAGCAGAAGACGGTCCCTTTTCTTTACTGGGAGCTTCCACTTCTTTTACCAAATCTGCCTAGCGTAAATCTTTGTTCTGTGTGGGCACCTCCACAAGGGCTTTGCACTCTGGATCTAGTACTGATTTCGGGGTTTGCTGGTTGGCGATGTCCTGGGAGTCATTATGGAAAGTTCTCCCTCCTTCCAGCTCCAGCGCCCCACACTGTTCCACTACCGGAATACCCTCCTCTATGATCATATTATCAAGAACTTCAAAACGGTTGAAACCTACATCACCTTGCCGATCTAAGTGAGACCGTTTCTGGCCTCTCCCTCTTGAGCGATGTCGAACTGGAGTGAAACCATCTCTATCAGGGTCGTTAGAGTCAGGTTGGCCTGGTTTCAAACTCGAGGGATCCAGGTGGGCTTTCCCCTTTGCGACTTTGTCTGGATGCCCCTTGCTGTTACTAGCAGGGTCTGGCTTTCCATTCCTCATTCCAGTAGTGGCGGTTCATGGACCAACTGGTCCCTCCTGATTGCCTGGGCCCTTGGGCACATGAGGACATTGACGTTGAAGGTGTTCATACACATGACAAATACGACACCGAAAGGGAATGGATTCATAATCAATTTGCTGGATCTAGGACGAGGAACCCAAGCAGATCTTGATAGAATCTGGTAGAGGGTTACTTATATCTATATCAACACAAATACGGGCGTAGGAGATTACCTTCTTGTCCAATGTATGGTGAGCGATAGCAGCTGGAGTTCCAATCATGGTGCCAATCTGGCGCAGGATGTCCTCACGCCAAAATTCCAACGGTAGCCTTGGAAGGCGAACCCAAATTGGGACTCGTGAAGGAAAATCCTCAGTCAAGTTAAACCCCACATGCCAGGGTTTTATAAAAAGGCCAATACGGTCATAGAAGTACGGGCCTCCCTCGAAAATCCTATTCCTGTCAGAAATGGAGGTGAAGTTAACCATGAAATAGCTGTTTCCAGCCAACATGATGTCAAAATCCCTTTCAATCTGCCATGTTTGGCGAATCCATGCTTCCAAAGCCACCTGGGAAATGCGAATTCCAAGAAACTTGCAAATTAGAGTATGAGAAGCCAAATAATCGACATCTTCCTGAACCATTTCTGACGAGATGACAAGCACCGGCCTGTCTTGGCTGCGTGGGAAGCAGCCATTGGTTTTACTGAACTTCGCTCGCCCACCTACAAAGAAAGCCTCCTGCTTCTCCTGCGCATTGTCGCCAGGCAGAGATCGACTAGCTGCGGAAGTATCCGCCCCACGCTGTCCTCCGGAACCCTCACTCGGCATCATCGCCCCCAAAAAAATCCCCTTTCTTTCTTCAATATTTCTTTAAAAATTAATAAAGATTTTTTTAAAAATATAAATTATGATTCGCATCTTAAATTTAACACGTGGCAAATTGGAACGAAAGATATTAAAGGCCACAAGCCTTTTTTAAGTTGAATCTATGCACCCAATCCCTCATCATCGAATGTCATTATAAGTCGCGCACTCCATGATGAAGTACAATTCTATTTCTACCACTCCTTTATCATAAAACAGGGATGTTCTCATTTTCTGCTCTTCTTTAAACTATGTCCCCCTGCTCGTCTCACTTCTAAAATAATGCGAACTAGTCCTTAATTGAGCTATCAATTTTTTTTACCTTCCACTTGGTTTATATTCCTATGTAAGTCTTCTCATCATAGTCCTATGTGACATTAAATTCTCTTATATGATATGTTTTCTTCCTTCCTAATTATTTTGTCCATTTGATTACTTGAATTTCTCTCACATATTTTTTTATTAGTTTTTTTTTGATTGAAGAGTATATCTATATATTAATAAAACAAGATTATAGTACAACACTAATCATATTAAAAAATAGGTAGAGAAGTCACACCTCACGAGCAAAGTCACATCGACAGAGAAAACACTTCGGGAAAGGTCCAAACAATAGTCAATAAATGATCACAAAAAAAAAATACCACATCAATAATTCAATGGCTAAACATAAAGAGCAAAGGAACATAAAGCAATAAAGAGGACAATTAAATAACCGCAACAAACATGAAAATTGAGGGAGGCGGTGGAGACGACGAGTCCAGAAACTTATCTTCTTATTAGTGTTTGAATATTCTTATAATTAAAACTATATTTACTTTTCCACTTGTTATTTTTATTTACATATTTTTCTTTTTACTATGCTCTTTCTCGATCAACATTCTCAATAATAGATAATACTTTATACTTCATGTCTTTTTATAATATAATTTATTACATGAATTATCACATATGCAATCAATGATTCTCTATAATTAAAGTGTCCTCTCCTCAATTTCCCAACTTAAAAATATATAATAAGTAAATAATTTTTCTTAATAAGATCAGATCAACAACTACAACAAAATTAACACCCAAAAGACCAAAACCAAAAAAAAAATAAAATAAAAAAAAATTGTTAATTCTATGGGAGCAAAAGCTCCAATAAAATTGTATAGTGTTAGCACATCAGAATTAATGTGTCCAATGTGCCCTCTAAAGAATGGAACCCTGCGACCCAGAACGGGGTCCCGTGAGAGGTAAGCCTCGTTTATATTGAATTGGCTTTAAATCATCAATGCCCACATGGATTACATTCCGGCATAACACTTAATGATGGGACTAATAGCCATCGGCCACATTGTTTCCTGTCACTGTGCCGAGTTATTCTATTGGAGGCCCTTCCCATAACGTTTTTTTTAAACCTTTTTTCACCAATGGAAGCATCCTTCTAGAGTCCTGTTTTGAGCCCCGCCAAATCTCAAGCGATGGACAAACCAGACAACAAACCTGTTGGCAAGAGGAAAAAGAAGGTATGTATTTATGTACCCATTCGAGAATATGTAATTTTCAGTTGAATTACTGATGGCACCCATTTCAGAATATGTAATTTTCATTTGAAATTACCGATGATTTTGGAATTACTGCTGCACACATTTGAGAATACTTAACACCCATTTAAGAATATTTAATACCCATCGAAAATCTGTAATAACCATATTGCAGTATCAGAAGCCACTTCCAAGCTAAAGCAATTAATTAGCAGGGTTTGTAGTACTTTTTGGTTTTAAGTACGAATCTGTGTTATGAAGGCGATTGGAGTTTTGTGTAGTTAAATTTCAGTTTGTAGCGCATTTGATCAGTTGACATGCATTGTATATTTGAGATTTAGATCAGTGTAACAGTTCGTGGAATGTTTTGGGCACTCCTTATTGGAACGCTATTACATAGGTTAGGGTTTTTTCTGCCCTGTTAAAAGCTAATGGCAATTTGTGAGGGTTAGCTCATTTTGTGGTTTTTTCGCTTCTTGTGAGGAAAGATTGCTTCAAGTCTAATTGATTTTCATATTGTTCTTTGACTTGCTTTTGCTTTGGTTTCATGTTTGAATTTCTAAGGGGTATGATTTTTGTATGACAGAGAGGGGAGAAGCAGAAGAAAGTTAAGGGGGGAAGTGCTGTAGAGTTTTCTGTGGGGGACATGTCATCTGGGGAACACGTTTTAGATCTTGGGGAATGCAATCCCGAACCAGAGACAAGTCACGGTGTTGCTTTAGGGTTATCAGGTGGCAGCGAGGGTTTGGAGTCCCAGAGTATGGAGGGGGCAGAAGTTGTCATGACGGAACCTCAAGCATCTGATGATGTGGAGAATAATAATATGGGGAAAGATGGCCTTTGCAAAGATGCAGAGGCTTCCCATAGGTGTGATGAGTTAGTTGGTCCTGCGATGGATGAAGAGGAGGGTTTCAAAGATTGTGATGTTCCGGTGGAAGGGAAAGTGGAGAATGCTATCAGTCTCCCTTATGGCTTCTCAGAGTTGGTTGACAATAAGGAACCTCCTTTGGCCGAAGGGGGGCGGATTGACATTGGCACCAGTCAAGATCTTCCACCTAAACAACAGGTGGGTATTGAGAATTCATCTTCTTCTGATCTAGCCAATGATGCAGAAAACATGCCATGTAGTTCCAATACGTTGCATGAGCAAGCACATGAAATGTTCTCTCCCAAGGGCATCAAATTTGAGCTTGCATGTCCTGCACATGATTCTGAAGTCACAAGTTCCAAGTTGCCTGAGGGCACTTTACAAGACTTGGGTGCTAATATGGAGGAGAAAATCTCCACCGGAAATGAGTTGGCTTCTGAAACACAGGTTGGTCAAACGGGTGACAAAAAGGCTTTGAGTAGATAGTTTGAATGAGCTTGTTTGCATACCAAATGCATTTTGATAAACTCATTTGTTCTCATATTTCTTTAATGTTGGGTGCTGAAGATTTCCTTGTTTAATTACTCATTCATTTCTGTTTTTGGCAAGGAGGTTGCAGGTGGTTGAGTCTTCAGATTTGGATATGCCACAAAATCTAATTGAAGAACTACAGGGAGCTAGACAGGTTAGCGTGGACAAACCTCCTACATATTTTTCAGCTGGCAATTTGCAAACTTCTTTCGTGAACTCTCTGCATTGTTTCAAAGATGGGAGAAACAGGAATATGAGTGTAGACGAGTCATTTGTTGATGCTCTAGACCAGCTGACAGAAAGTAGAAGTACAAGTTTGGAAGAATCAGCATTTGTGATGGAGAGTGGTCTTCTTGACAAGGAACGGTTTCTACATGAACTTCATGCATGCAAGGATGCTCTTTTGCAAGCAAATGAAGAGAAGACGCAGCTTGTTTCCAAGTTGAATTCCTGTCAGATGCAGGTAGAGAAGCTTGCGGAGGAGAAACTTAGTTTAGCAGACAAACTTCGGGATGTGGCCTGTGCTGAAGTGCCTGAGCATGAAGCTCTTTTAGAACAAGAGTCTTTAAAGCAGGAGGATCATGGCTGGGAACAGGAGAAGTCAGAAATGACCAATGCATTGGAGGAGTTGAGAACCCAGCTTCAAGGTGAAGCTGAACAGAGGGCATGCCTTTTGCATGAATTGGATGTTACACAGCAGAAACTACATGAACTCAGTGAAGAGAGAGATGTACTTGCCAGTAATCTGGGAGAAAAAGTGACTGACATAGAAGACATGAAAAGACAAAGGGGTTTCTTGGAAGATAAGCTTCAAATCTCCCAATTCGAGGGGGAAAAATTGGCAAAGAGTGTGAATCAATCTGCACTCAATTTTATTACACTGCAACGAAAAGTAGAGGATCTTGAAACAGAGAAAGCAGCTGCTTTGTCTAAAACATTAGCAGAGGTGGTGCCAATGAATGAAACCCAAGAAGGTCATCATTGTCTCGAAGCTGAAGTTTCAAGATTCAAAGTACGAAACGACAGTGAAGAAGATGTTCAAATAATGGAAAAGCTTGGAAGTCAACTGCAGATTCTTAGTGATGAAAATCACAAAAAGCTTTTGACTAAACTTGATGAGTATTTAGAGAAAACAAAGAAGGAAGCATATGAGAATCAGCTTGCGAGAAATGAATTGGATGAACTGAAACTTATTCTGGATGAAGCAAATAAAGCTAAAGAACATATTATAAGAGATTATGAGTCCTATAAACTGGAGACCGGTTTTGCAATTGATGAAATGGAGCGAAATGAAGCAGAAGCTATAAGATCAAGACAGCAGATAGATGAACTCAGTCTTCAAATATTTCATCTCAAAGATGAATTGCACGAGGCAAGGGATGAAAAGTTGAAACTAATGGGTGACCTTGATGAATACAAGTTATTGGGAGAAAAATTATTAAGCGAGAGAACAGACCTATCCAAGGATCTTCATTTAGTAAAAACTGAGTTGGACCAAATGAGGAGAGAAGCTGAGTTCCACAAAACACTTGAAGAAGAAAGGAATCAACTTGCGGAGGAGAACAGCATACTTTCAGTAGAGCTACATGATTGCAAGAAATGGTTATCCAGGATGCAAGATGAACAATTAGAACGCAATAATCAGTTGAAAGATGTTGTACTAAAGCTTCGTAATGCTATACATGAAAATATGCACCCGATAAGCAATCTGCACAAACACACACATTTGTTAGCAGAGGCAGAGGAAGAATTTTCAAAGCCCATCCAAGAAGCACAAGATGATCCAGCTCTGTTGCAAAACCAAACAGATTTATTGCAGAGAGAGTGTATTGAACAAGGGAGCTTGTTAGGTGCTGATCCTAATGACTGCAAATTTGCAATGCATCAAGTAGTAAAAAATCTTGAGGAAAGCATTCAACCATTTGAGCCTACCAGTGAGTCAAATATCTTGAATATTGATTCAGAGCTCACTACTGCTGTGAGTGCTACATTAGAAATTCTTGCAGAATGTAGAATCTTTCAGGTAAAATTTGAATCTTGTAGGTAAAATTTGAACTTAGTAATTTAGAGTTTTCAGAAATCCGGAGTTTGTTTGCAAAACCGATTAAGGAAATTGCTATTTTGCAGGACGAGAGGGTTTTGGCAGTTAGAGAACTTACTAATACTTATGATCACCTTAGAAAGTTGGTCCAACATCAAGAGAGTATGAGTGAAGATGGTGAAGAGCTACTTAATCGTCTGCGGCATGCAGAGGCTGAAGAAGGCGGAGGAAATATGCAGGATCCCATGGCTTTGAATATCCTTGTTGATGGCTGTGGCAAGTTTGTTAAACAGTTGCAGGAAGTATTGGGTGAAAGGTCACTGTATGAATCAACTATAAGGGAACTTGAGTCTGCTTTGTTTACAAAGGACAAAGATATCCAAGATATCAATGGCAAGTATGTTGAACTTTCTCAGAAGTATGGTCGAATTGAAGAGATTAGTGCCAAGTGCACAGTACTTGATGATAAATGTGCAGTTATGGCAAAACAGACAGCTCAACTTGCCAATGAGAGGGATTCTTTATATTTGGAGGTAGAAGCTCTCCAAAAATCTCTTAGAGAAAAGGAAATGCTGATGAAGGCCTCTGTAGATTCTCATTATGACTTGAAATGCCAATTTGATATGATCATTGAGAAGCTAATAGCTTCCGTTGAGGAGGCCATTCAAGATGAAATGTTAGTGGCTGATCCTTGCATCCAGCGAATATCTTATCTTGAGACAAGTCTCCTCTTGCTTATTGAGAAGTATAGGTCATCTGTTTCACAAGTTAACTTGTTTCAAAAAAAATTATTTGAACTTGCGTCCAGTTATGCGCACTTGTGGGAGAATGAGCCTACAATGCCTTTGGATGAGATTCTCAGGGAACTCATCAGCTGCAAAGAGAAGGAATTGACTCAGTTATATGAGAAACTGGATGAAATGAAATCAGTCAGAAACCAACGAGAGGCTGAAGTTAGGGAACTCAGGGACACCTTATGCAAAACTGAAGAGAATCTTAAAGAAGTTAAAATTGAAAGCACCAAACTCAGAAACGATCTTGACCAGACAGAAACCAAATTGTCTTCCATTAGAGAAAAGCTTAGTCTGGCTGTCTCCAGAGGTAAAGGATTGGTTCAACAACGAGATGCACTAAAACAATCATTAATAGAGAAATCAAATGAGCTGGAAAAATGCCTGCAGGAGTTACAAATGAAAAATGATGCATTGCATGCAGCTGAAATGAAGGCTTCTGAGCATGTCAAGGCATTGGAGTTGGAGCTATCAGATGTTCAGAATTCTGCGAATGCTTTTCAAGAATTATTTTCACACAAGGAGTCTGATCTTCAAAAAATTGAACATGTTTTGGGGGAGGTGAATTTGCCAGAGGAGCTCCGCTTGAAAGACATAATAGACAAAATTGAATGGCTTGCAAGATCATATTCTGGTGAAGTGAACGCATCACACTCAAGTAGCAGGGATTGGAAAATATCTGAGGGTAATGCTACTAATGCTGCAGATGATAAGTCGCCTGAAATAAGTGTGGATGGTGGCATGCTTGATAAGAGAACTGTTGATGATCTAAAAACAATGTTTGAGGAACTGCAGGATAAATACTGCAGTCTAGTTGAACAATCAGGTATGATGGAGCGGTCCTTGTCAGAAAAGAACTATCTTATCCAAAGATGGGAAAAGGTGCTTGATAGCATTGACTTACCAACATCAATTCAATCATTTGAACCAGAGTCTAAGATTGAATGGCTTTGCAGGGCACTAAGTCAGGCTCAACAGGATGTTGATCATTTTCAGCATGAAATTGAGAATGTTCAGAGAGTTGCTGATTTATCTACTGTTGAATTAGAGGAGTCAAAAAGGAGAATAAATAGTCTAGAGGAAAGTCTTCTGAAAGAAAAACAAGAGAAAGTGGTATTTGTGAAAAATCTTGAAGAGCTTAGTTGTGAATATGAAAAGTTAGCTCTGGAAGCATCTCAAGAAGCATCCCAGAAAGAGAGTTCATGCAATGAACTTGTTGATCAACAAGTTGAAGTTGTTGACCGTGAATCTCCTCTAGAATCCAGTATTGTTGATAAGATCTCAGCTACAGAAGATTGCATGAGGAGGCTAGTGGATATTGTCAGTGAGACAATGGATGATCAAGATTTTGAGGAGTTATCTTCCTACCGCAATAATGAGGAGCATTTGGAAGGATGTATCAGGAAGCTAATAGACAAGCTAAACACATTGTCTGAAAAAGTAAAGATGCTTAAGGAAACTGATAATGCAAAGACAGAGGAACTCCAGAGTTTTCAGGCTGTTTTAGATAAGAAAAATATGACTTTAATGGAATTGAATAAAAAGGAAGAAGAGGCCTATTCAACAGTAGCATCACATAGAGCAGAGATAGATAGTCTGATGGAGAAAAATAGAATAATGAACGAAGAATTAGTGACAATAAAAGATCAAAAGGACGCTCTAAAGGTTCAGCTTGAGGAGGCAGAAGAGAGATCATCATTAATAAGAGAAAAACTAACTATGGCAGTCAAAAAAGGTAAGGGTCTGGTTCAGCAGCGAGACAGCCTGAAACAGGCTATGGATGAAAAAGTATCAGAACTTGAACATTTGAGAGCGGAGTTGCAGGGACGTGACTCAGCTATAAATGAGTATGAAGAGAGAATAAAAAACTTGTCTATTGAGCTGGAGCGTTTTGAGAGTCAAGAAATAGATATCATTTCCATAAGGAACCGCTGTACTGAGCTAGAAAAGTTGTTACTTGACAGCAATAGAATGATGCAAAGACTAATGAATTCTGTAGATGCTATTGACTTTCCAGGTGAAGTTTTATCTAGGGATCCAATAGGGAAGATTAAATGGCTTGGTAAATCAGTTTATGAGCTGCAACAGAAAATAGGTTTTGCTGAAGAAGAAGCTAAGAAGTGCAAAGAAGAAGCTGATGTATTTGTTACAAAGCTGGATGAGGCTTGTGAAAATGTCCGCACCCTTGAGGATGAGCTAAGATATTCAGAAAATAAGATATTAATGCTTACAAATGAAATAAAGGCAACAGAAGCGGAAAGCAACCGTGAGATAAAAGCACTCAAGGGCGTGCTTGCTGTTCGTACAGAAGAGTTAAATGAAGCCCATATCAGACAAGATTGCCAGATTTCTGAGCTGTCAAAACAACAGGCTTCGTTGAGGATTTTGAAGAAAGAATGTGGATGCTTATTCTCTTTATTGGAAAATGATTTTTCTAAGAAGCTCGATCTTTTAAGAAGTATGGAGCTCTCTTTTCAAGACATATTAAGTCAACTTGATGCATTAAAAGGCTCAAAGTTGCCCATTGCAAAACTCGGCAGTGAACAGACATCTACTATCATGAAACTTTATCATGAGGTAATGCTAGAGTGCCATGCCAAATTTGGTGTATTTCATCTCTAATTCTATGAAGTTTATTATTATTTTTGTTTTCCGTTTTATTTCTTATGATTTGAGGGCTACTCCTGATGGCCTAGAGGGTATATGCTTCCAACCTGATTCTAGAATTAAAAAAATATGTACTCCAAATGTTTATCGTGTGCATCTGCAATATAGTCAGTATGAGACATGATACCCATATGTGTATGGAGATGGGTCCTGAGAGGAGTCATCATTTTCAGAATCAGGTTTGTGGGTTGCAAGGGTATAATGCATGTTTGATAGACACACATGCACTCACACATACAAATTTCAAAAAATTAAATTTTAATTGACATTGAATTATACATGAACTGTCCTTTATTGTGTGATAATTTTCCTTGCAGATCTATGCTTCCCAAACTGCCTGTTACTTTTTAATCTAGCCCTCCTTTTAAAACAAATCCTGGTGATGTTTTTTGCTAGCGCACCAAAATTATTGCCACTTTCTTTGTTTGAATGACTAAGAAATCTGGAGTCTTTTAACCTTTTAGGGCTTAGGATATTTCATAAGCAACATGGCACACGGTATATGGATGCAGTCCTACTTGGGCATTGAGGATATACGCTAGTCAACCTCTATTGCGTAATGGTACTTTGAAACCTGCACTGTCGGGGAATGTGTTATGATCATTATCAAACTTTTTATCCAAATGTGACAACCTTAGTTGACACTTCTTGACTATCATTGATACCTTACAAGGGGTTAGCTCATTTTGTGTTTGCACAAGGTGTTATCGTTACTTGTGCATAGCCTTCTGCTTATTTGAGATCTACCGAAAGATTGGTAGGACAATTCCCTCATTGATTAAAATTTCCTTGCTACCCAAGTCTCTTACGACTCCCTATATATTTATGCCGTTAGACGTTCTACAATGGCAGCAAGGGTTGGGATGTAATGTGTGAGCGTGTTCACAATTATTTTTGACCTTAAATTTGACGTCCATTTGGCTGTCACAGGGAAATTTCAACGTAATTTTTTTATGTACATTCGACTGTCCCTTAGAAGTTTTTTCTTTTTACTCGGAGAAGTCAATTGAAAAATATAATATCTTGGCCATACAGTGGAGTTTGGAGCTGGGTTTTTTTTTCTTGGAAAGATTTTTTTGAGACCAAGATAGTGGTGTAACTAGATTGATGCCATTTGTCACTAGTCATTGGGAAATTTATGAAGAATGTAATGAAAATATTAATCTATATGGTTTGTGGAAAATCCAATATAAGCCTTGAGATTGATATCTCTCGGTGTAATTCAGATAAATGTATTTTAGATATTTGTACTAGTATATATGTATATACCATACATGTAAAATAAAGCTCCATCCCTAAAGATCGAGAGTGCGATGTATATGACAGCCTTAAGTAGCGACAATTTCCAATAACCCTATGCTAATATCATCATAATATCACAGAGTTGTATTTACCAATGATGCACAGTTGGCAACGACACTAGTTACGAGTAGTTCATGTGATTGGCATTTGCCAGTGGTAATGTCTTCGACAACAGACATACATTAAGATGAATTACTTACTCATATTTATATACAACATGACACCATCACCACCTCTTACCCATTATACTTCTTCATATTCTTCCTTTTAGTTGGGATTAATTAATAGACTGGAAGGACCCTTCTCGAGTCCCTTATGACTCCCTATATATACTAATGTTATGCAGGGACGTGTCTCATGGATTTTGGTGACGCCCTGAATATTTCAAGGACTTGGGGGCTTGGAAGGGATGTCCCCGATTTTATTAAATTTAAAAAATTAAATTAATACTAATTTTACTTTAAAACAGAACCTCCCACCCCCCAAAAAGCTGTTATCTTCACAAAAAACATTGAACCCTAATCCTGAAAGTACTGTAAACAATAATAAATAAAGTTTAAAACCCTAAATTTCATTGAATGAATTTAAAATATGTAAATATTATTATTTATATATAATTTAAATAGACATCCCCTGCTGTCCTTAAAATTTGGCAATTTTTTACTGTTCCGGAAACCGTCGTGACGCCTGCCACCCGCCCCCAAGATGCAGGTAACTATGATATATACTACATGTTCAAAACAAAATTCCACCCATGGAGACTGAGGGAGCCATGTGTATGATGGTCTTAATGAAAATTTAACAAGTAGCATCAATTACCCATAACCAAAGGACAACATCAACATGATGCTGCAGCGGTTTCAGTACCATTGGTACTTAATGGTTCATGGGCCAAGACACTTGTTCAAGGTTGCTCATGCAATTGACATAGGCCGTGATAATACCCTCTACAACATACTTACCTAAAGTTGAATTAGATACTGGCATTTACATGCATCATAGCACCATCTCCACCTCATACCCATAATGCATACTTGATTATTGTCCCTAGGGAAGTCCTCTATGCAATATGACATAGGAGCATGCACATTGTTGCAAAACAATTGAGCTGGAAACACACCCATACTGGGTGTGTAAGTGAAATGCAACTATGACATGCCTTTGGGTGTCATTAGTGCATCTAATTGACGGTGTTCTCAGTGCCTTTAGGATGCACCAGAAGCTTTATGGCCGGGCCTTGCTCTACAAGTTCGAGATGCATCCTGTTCTGCATGCCCCAAGTTCAGGGTGCATCCTGGTCCAAAACTTGTTTGGTATTTTGATGTTGAAACTTATATTAATCTTTTTGAATTTATACATCTATGAAAAGTTTTTTGATGTTGAAACTTATGTGCTGCTATTCTAAGTTCTAACGATTTACTTCAAATCCCATTGATCTGCTTTGGTTATTTGTGGACTGAACATAATTTCTTTCCTTCTTTCTAGATGGGCCACCGTGCCTAGTTTGCTGCAATATTTGTAGTTCTGATGATTATTTAAAATCTAATTTTTAGCTTTGCTAAAACTTTCTTTTGTCAATAATTTCCACGGCATTTCTCTGCTTACTGTGTTTACATCCAAGTTTTATTAGCCTGAGTTTGACTATTGCATTTTTTCCTGAAATTCAGGGAAAGTTTCTGACCAATGAAGCAGTTATTGAAACATACAGAGAAGAGCACGTGGATCATTTGCTACATGATAACGACTTACATAGAGGACAGATTGTTGATGAGCTTGTAAGTTATCTAGGAAGTGCTTTGGATGGATGCACAGGACAACTTGAATTTGTCAAAGAAAGATTTGGACAATACTCTGATGCTGTTGACCAGGGGACCAGAGTCTTGTCACAGCTGTTGCAGTGTACCAAAGGAGATGCTGTTATTCTGGTGGAATCTTTGGAGTCCCTAAAGCAAAATGTTGCCAGTCTGGAAGCTCTTAATAAAGACAAGGATAACAAGATTCTTATGTTACATGACAGCATTACCACATTGGTTAATGCATGCAAGAATGCTATGGAAGAACTCCGGAGTTTGAAAGTGCAGATCATCTCAGATAGTTTGAGTTCTAATGAAGAAGTAACAACACTCGGCAGTACTTTTTCAGCATCAGAAAATTCTCATGCCATGCAATTGACAGGGCAAGCTGACTTCTCTTCTGCAAGTGAATGCATCAAGACATCTGAAAACTTACTGTTCACCATCATGGATTTTGCAAATGCAGCAAAGGAGATATCTGAAAAGAACCAAAGACAAGTCAGTACTTTGAAATCCAAATATCAGAAAGCGGAAATGGAGGCTGAACAATTAAGAGCTTGTAAGGAACTAGAAAGTAAATTAATGAAGGTTGAAGCCATTGCAAATGATATCGCAAAAGAAAGAGATGTTGATAAAGCAAGAATTTGTGAGTTGGAAAGCTATATTGCATCTTTGGAGAATGATGGCCGTGCATTGGAATCGAGTGTAAAGGATTTCCAGACACGCGAGGCATCAATGAAGGCAATGCAAGAAGAGTTTGCATCACTGCATGATGCATTATCAATCAAAAACCAAGGTAACTCCATGTTTTTTTGAACATTGAGAGGTTTAAATTCCTGGGCATCTTCACTAGCTTTGCATCACTCGTTATTTACTTATGCTATTTAAATTTTGCAGAATTAGAAAACCTTTACAAGAAGGTGCAGAAACTGGAAAATGATTGCCAACAGAAACAGGCAGCATTGGATAATTTGGAATCATCCCAGGGGAAATCATTATCTGAACTGTCTGACATGCACAGTAGATTTGAAGAGTTACATCAGCTATCGGAAGGGTTCATTGCTGAGATAGAGAACTTGCATTTGCAATTGGAAAGTCGCGATGAGGAGATAACCCAGATGAAGGAAGAAGCCGCAAAATCCACCTATGATATTCCAGCCTTGCTAGAAAACATTGAGATTAAAAACCACGAGTTAAGAGACTTGCAGAAGGGATTGGAGAACATTATTACAAAGTTAGGACTGGATCATATGCTTCTTGAACAGAAAGAAGAAAGCCAAATGCAAGCAGTGTTGAACACCTTAGAAAAAACAATTTCTGGTATTATGTCCAAATCAGAAAGTTTCAGAGCAGATGTACAGAATAAGGATGTCCTGTTACAGAGCACTCAAAACATTGTGGATGAGTTATCTGGCAAGGTAGAAATGCTCGAGGCTTCCCTTCGTGAAAAAGAAACTCAGTTTGAAAATATTCGGTTGGAAAAGCACCCCCAACCAGCAGCCAGTTCTGCAGAAGTGTCTGAAATTGAAGAGTTGGTAATTTATCTTCTTCAGTATCATCATTTGAAATATTGTGACCTATCTTTTTAATGCAATTTTATGTTTTGTGCATCTGTCTCTAGTCAATTGTAAAAGTATATTTTCATTGACATCTAGGTCATTCATTCTAATATTTACAGTTCGTAAGTCCAATTTGTTGATTTGTGCTTGCTGGACTACGCTTGTTACTTGTTTTTAGTCCTTTTTAATAGTATATTTTCAGTGGCATCTAGGTTATTCATTCTACTATTTACATTTAAGAAGTCCAATTTGTTGAGATGTTCTTACTGGACTATACGTGAAGAACATTACTGTTCAGGTTCTATTTCAGATCAAAAATGGGTCATAGGAGTAGGACTAGTTAATGCTTGAGCATCCTAAAATAGAGGACATTTCCATGTCTTGTAAACTATTTGCCTCAAATAGTATTGACAGACACGAGCACCAGCTCTTTTACCTGAAATTCTCCTCATTTTCTTACTTTTCTTCAACAAGTTCATGTAGAGTATAATGGTTGGACTTGCGGTAATCTGAAAACAATAATATCTTCTGCGTATCTACCTCTTAGCTGTGCTTACAATTATGAATTTTGGGGTGGTCTTGAATCCAGCATCAGAATCCCTAGATAAGTATTGGGCATTACTTGATTTTCTGTTTGGGGAGTTAATTTTTTCTTGAAAGTATATCTCTATAAGGTAATTTGAATTCAGTCACATTGTTTAAACAATGATGAAGGCATTCACAAGAATTGTCTGTCATATCATTTCTTGATAGACCAAAAGATCTCGCATTTGTAAGGGAATGGAATGCCCTGAAAAAGTATCGTAACGTCTTGCAATAAAAGCCAGCCTGGAGAGTTAGCCCCACAATCAATGGGTTTAATCCAATCTGAGTCTTTATATTGAGTAAATTCTAAATAGAGCTTATATTCACATGTGGCTAATGACATTTGAGTATAAAAAGAATGGTACATAGATCTGCATAATGGCATGAAACATCAGAGATAAACTTGACACAGTTTAGCGTCATATATAAGGCCCAAGTACAAATTCCTAATAGACTAAGGATGCATATCAGCCCTTATGATTCCATCCTGAACTTGTCTACCATCCGCAATATCTGCCAAAATCAATGGGTTTAATTCAATCTGAGCCATTATATTGAGTAAATTCTAAATAGAGCTTATATTCACATGTGGCTGATGCCATTTGAGTATAATAAGAATGTTACATAGATCTGCAGCATGGCATGAAACATCAGAGATAAACTTGACACAGTTTAGCGTCATATATAAGGCCCAGGTACAAATTCCTAATAGAACAAGGACACAAATCAGCACTTATGATTCCATCCTGAACCTGTCTACCATCTGCATTATCTGCTTGCTTCTGCAGAGTTATAAAAACAATATTGGTTACCTTAGTAATAACCCTATAGATTGTGTTACACAAAGAAATGTGCCAAAAAGCATCAAGGCTCTGTGCATCCTCCTCCTAGGGGAGTAGAAAAAAATGTGAGATGTTCAAGGCAGGGAGTACTTTACCTGAAGAGTAAAATTCCTCTGCTATAGCCAATAAATCCTTTTTAAATATTATCCCAAATGGTAGAAGGATTGAAAAAAGTCTGTTGGAAAAACATTGGGATCTGGTGCCTCATCTCTAGTAAGCGAGAAGACTGCACCATGCAGTTCTGCTTCCACGACCAGAGACATAAAGGTTGTGTTCTGAGCTAAAAACAAAAGGTGGAATGCACCACAGTAAAACATCCTAAGTGGAACTTGTCTTGATCTAATTAATTATTAATGTTATTCTGTCTTACATAGTTGATGAAAGAAAGCAGTGTTACAATTGTCATGTGGAAACCAAGTCACACAACATTTCTGTATCTAGTATACCTCTTCGCTGGAATAAACATAAATAAACTACTGAAGAAAATATTGTTCCTGTTGAACACTTCCTGGCATATATTCGACCTGAGATGTTTTTCCTCGATCGAAAAATTCTTGATCAAGCAGTTGAGGATAGCTTAAAATTGCTCAGGAAGAAAGAAAGAAAGAAATTATATTATTGTCCACAAATGACCAAAAGTAGTTCAACGGTATTCAAGAATACATCCAATTACAATAGAATTGCTAGGGTAAAAGGACCCTTTGATAAAAAAACCAACTAATAAAAATAACAAAAGCACTGAAAATATACGAGGGGGGTAAACCCAAAGAAGTGAAGTCCCAACTCATGTGGTTAAGGTACCAGTACATTTAGCAGTATGGGGGAGCAAGACCCTCCAAAGAGCATGGGCTGGTGAAATTTGGAAAGACTGGGACCTAGTCCCATCATACATCCCTGTTTAGGCCCGGGCTAGAGGAATCGCCTATGTCATCGTCTATCACTATGAAAGGGCCAATGCAGGATTTGATAATGCTCATCGGGGAGGGTCCAAGGTTGAGGGGTCTAGGCAGGGTAATCCTCGGAGGAACCTAAGCAGTCCCCCCTAGAACCTCTTCTAACATCTAAGGTCGAAGAAACTCTAGTAGTAGTGCAGAAACTCGTAATGTGTGCCTGGTCTCATGGCCTAGGAAGTTGTTAGAGGGAGCAAATCCACAACGCCGAGGAGCAGATCCACGACGTCGAGAGAGAATCTATTGGGGCATCCTAGTAGTAGTAGTCTGCAGAGAAGAGCATCACCTCACAGATTGACCTTCCCTCGCCCCCACTCCCCCCGCCCGCGTCCTCCCCAATGTGAGGCAGCCGTGTCAAAAGGGCACTCAATGCTGCCAACCTCCGCGATGGGCTGAAAGAAAAAGGTGATCAGCTTGGGAGCTCTAGGTCCCCCCGATAGGGGATCTGTGTGGAAGGGTGACAACTTCTCAAAGAAAAAGAGCCAAGCACTGCTGGACCGGGTACCCAAAGTATGTGGATATAAAGTTCCCCGAGTCTTTGTAAAGACAGTGGTATCTCCTATGGATCTCAAATGCAATCCAACTATTGCTGTTACTAATCAAACACACTTATCAAATTTAGGATATTGAAGCCACATTTTCACAAATTTCAACTGCAATGGAAAGGGGGAGCTTCCAGGCAATAATGATCTTAAATGGTAATAGTATAAGAGTAGCAGCGATTCCCCAACTGTTCCACAACAGCTTGTAGTAAAAAGAATCTATCCGGCAGATCAGTGTGATACCAAGCTAGTGGTTACTCCACATATTATGACCTTGATGCAGTGGGATAGTCACCAAATTATTCTAAGTTTAAATTTCAAATGTCACGTGAAGCTTCATGACAATCCAAAACCCCTTTTTCCTTGTGAAAGAAGAGGACAGTGATTCTAAATCATATCATTCCATATCAACAGGTGTTGCAAACAGAGCTTATGTGGATGAGGTTGGAAGGTCACATATTAAAGAAATAAAGAGTAAAATGAAGCTCCAAAACATGAAGCTTGGCAGCTGTACCTACACAACTAGAAACCACCCTGGGTGCTGAACTCACCCATCCTGCCCTAAAATTGCCACTACCAGAAGCCCTTGCGGGCTAACTAGAATGCACTGATAATTCCATGAATCTGTAGAAATAGAAGTGTGCATCAAGTTTGTTTTACTCTTTATTTCCTCTAAAAGCAGTATCGCTGTTCAATATTTACTAAGCTGTCCTCTATTATAGATGTGAACATATATCTCTCATGTTAAAAATTCAATTCTCATGAGGAGGAAAACTTTGAAAATTTATCCTTTTGGGCAGAAATCTTGCCTGGCATGGTATTTGCTTCTTCTAGATCTGGGATGGAAGATTTGTTACAATTTAGAGCATGGCTCTCTTATCCATGAAGTTTTCCTCTAAATTGTCATAGTGGCGGGAGGCACTTATTGAGTGTAGACTAGGGAGAACAATCAACTCATAAAATAGATGGCAGTGCCATCACCATGGTGTCATTTATGACATCATCCAATCATTATATCATTATCTAATTATTATAATATTATCGGTGCACTGAGCCATATTTAATGGGTGATATCATCAGAGTTAAAGTTAAGTCAAATACGGTAAAAAATTCAGTTTTCTCTCTCTTGGCTGACCTAGATGAAAATTTCTTGATATGCCACATTTAACCTTGAATGACTGCTACAACCAGCGCAAAATCATCATTGTTTGATCGGCACATATAGTTACAAGGTTTGGCGAATTTTTTTTACGAGATTCAAAATTCGTCGAACTTTTGGCATGGCAGAAAAAATCGGCCAAGTTCGGGAAGTTCGCCAAAGAAATCGCAGGGGAAAAATCCTGTACAAAAAAAAACCCTCCTGTCGCTTCGAAACTGCCCTTCCTCTCTGCTAAACACCAAAAAAACCCTATACGAGGCGAGATCCGCTGAAACTGAACATGAACATGCGCAGAAGAAGAGTCAAGGTGGGCAGACGTGCGCGGAGCGGTGGAGGTGATCTGGGCAGACTGCTTTTGTTTGCTCAAAGCCGGATCGTGGGAGAGAAGCTGGAGAGTCGATTGGGGGAGCTGAGTATTTATGTGTTTTTTTAATGTTTGTTTATGTTTTTTTTTAATGCTTGTTTATGTTTTTTTTAATGTTTATGTTTTTTTTTTTGGGCGTTAATGTTTGTTTATGGTATTTTTATTAATATTTAACATAACTTTTTTTTAAATATTTATTATAGTTTTATTTTTTTATTATATTTATTTTATATTTAATTTTTTGTTTTTATTTATTTTTAAATGTTTTTAAATTTGTTTAGTGCTTTTTTAAATTTATATTTATATTAGTTATTTTTTTAAATACTTTATACTTTTTGTTGTTTATTAAAAAATTATATATTTTTTCATTTTATATTTATAAATTATAATTTTTATTTATTATATATATATATATATATATATATATATGTCGAATTTAATGGCGAATTTTTTTTCGAACTTTATCTATGGACAATTTTGAACCAAACTTTATCCTCGTCGAACTCGAGCTCAACCCCAAACCTTGTGACTATGGATCTGCATTAGTTATTTTTAATAGTTCAATTAATGGCACTTTTGATTAATTTTCGGAAATTCCAAGTCCCTAACAAAAAAATATAGTTTGAAGGGGATGGAATTGCAGCTGGCCATGTGACTGTAGCTGCTGGGTTGACCAGCTGTTACGAACCGTTTGTTGTTCTATGACGACCATTTTTATATAATTAGGAAGACCACTTCTGGTGTTAATAGGCCAACCCACCTTTTGGTCAATATGTCTAGATTAAATGTATCTGTTGTCGCTAGGTTTTGGTAGATATGTAATAAATAGGTCATTTAATGGTAATGTCTATAAATAGGCTTGTTCCCTTTGGTAGGATGTTTTGTTTTGGATGGAATTTATTTGTGCACACATTCAGGAATGTGTTTTGCCAATTGCAGCGTTTGTACTGCTCTTGGAGACCTTTTGGCCTGAGCTGGTGTCTATACCTTCTCAGGAGTTATATTTCCAACAAATATATCTGTTTTAGAAACCTGAGTACTATTAAGCATTCTTCAATTTCAGATTTCATATCTTTGGTTCAAAATTGAATAATTTCAGAACTAGGGTTTACATCTTCAGATTTCATATCATACACAGTTCCAGTTTTTTTCAGAATTTCCCATCTGTTTGTTTCTACTGCCCGTTAGTTTTAGTTTCAGGTTACTGTAGGCTTTAAATCAATTACAACAAATATTTTTTTGGCTGGCCAGCGTTGAATTTCAGTAATGTAATGACTCTGATTGCTGTGTTTGACAACTTTGTTGCCTTTGGAGGACAATTTCAGTGTGTTTGACCTGTTGATGAAGTGTTTGACCAGAAATTGGATCTTTGATTGATGTTGACTTTTTAATCACTTGTTTTGTTGAAGTACATTTGATTTTCAGTTACTAAGGTATTTGACTGTTTACTTGATTCTTTGGAAACGTATGATAACCTTTGCTTTTAATGTGACTAGATATTTACTTTTCATGCAAAATCTTGTGCCTTGGATTTGCAGGTTGATTTTGATTGAATAATATTCAATAATTGTTGACTAGGGATGATATATATAACCTTTGATATATGGAAGTGCCATGCTATTTGGGTGTATTGATGAAAACCCAAGAAGGCTTGTGAGAGTTGGATGTTTTCAGCATAGTTACCAAATCCGGCTGGATCTGCACAAAATCCAGTTGGATCCGGTTTTTTGGTTGACTCGGATAAGATTGGGTCGGTCCTTTTTTTTTCAATTTTTTTATTTTTATTTTTTTAAGGTTTTCTGTGCAAAAAAAAAGCCCAGAAACCATAAATATCATACAATATTAGTATTTTATATTATTTTATTGATGTTTTTCATTTTATTTGTCAGTTTTATCATATTTATTAAACTATGCTCACACACACACACACACACACATATATATTCTGGATCGGATTTTTTTGAAATTTTTCAAGAATTCTGGATTTCGGATTTTTTGCCATCCTGAACGGATCCGGGTTTCCGAACTTGGTAACTATGGTTTTCAGTACTGTTAAGAACCCATGAAGGTCAGGGAAGCCCATAATAGTTGGGTGATTGAGTATTTGTGTTAAAACCCATGAGGACACATGCTAGTTGGGTGATTGGATAGATCATCATTCCATATGGCAGTAGCCAAACTACAAGTGTGCTGGATATGATATTCCTTCTAAAAGTTTGTAAAAACATTATATACTTTTGATTCCATTGATCTAAAATTGATAAATTTTGTACTTTGTCTTGACTGAAGTAAAATTGAATTGTGTTGTTTTATGTATATTGGTATTATTATTCCGATAGGCATCCGACAATGGCAGCTGGGGGTGGTTGGGGCTGTGATGTTCATGGATAAACAATCAGTGATGACCTTAAATTTGACATCCAATTAACTGTCACAGATAATTTCAACTTAAATTTGACGACCAGTTGAGTGTCATATAAGTTTTTTCTTTTTTGCTTTGAGAAGTCAATCGAATATTTGTAATATCTTGGATATTAGTGAGTTTGGAGCCTTTTTTTCATGGAAAGATCTTTTCGAGCTTGACACATTGGTGCAACTAGATTGATGACATTTGTCACCAGTTAGTGGAATTTTTTTGAAGAAGGTAATGGGGTTATTAATCAATGTGGTATACGTAAAATTCAAGATAAGAGCCATGAGATTGATATCTACTGGCGCTTTCCAAATAAATCTATTTAAAATATCTGTACTAGTTCTGGCATCATTCCCATTATTGTCCTTGTCTTTCTATACACAAGGACTTTGCATTTAGTACACCCTATTTTTCAGGGGCATGTGCCAATTTCAAAACATTGAGTCACTTTTTAATGCTAATCCTTTTTGTTGCAAATCCACTTGTCTTATATCCGTAGTCCCTTTTTTATTAGGCCGATAGCTATGCTGATAGGTGTTTAACAATGGCAGCCTGGGGTTGGTGGTGGACAATAATGTTCGCGAGTTGTTAGCAATTAATGGATACCTTAAATTTGACGTCTATTTGACCATCATAGGATAGTTCAGACCTTAAATTTGACATTCATTTGACCGTCATATGGATTGTTTTTTTTCCTTAGAGAAGTCGATCAAAAAATTGCAATATCTTGGGCATATGGTGGAGTATGGTTTCCCCCATGGAAAGTTTTTTGAGCCCGACACATTGTTGTAGCTAGATTGAGGATATCTATCACCAGTCAGTAGGAAATTTATAGAGAAGCTAAAAGAGTCATCTATGTGGTTTGTGACAAATCTAAGATATCTATTTACGTTTTTCAGATAGATGTATTTAAGATATCTGTACTAGTTTATTTACATTGTCATGATTACTAGGTTCTATGTAATATGCATTTTCATATGCTAAATTAATTTCATCAACAACATTTTTGATTAATTGTCTATATCATTGGTGTTTTTTTCCTTTGGAATGCAGAACAATCAGTTTTATCAATAAATTTATGTACCATGTAAGAGTGCGCATGGAAGAAATATGAGCCAAGTCGGTTCTCTTGAACTTGATGAGCATAAAATTTATGATTTTATATTTTGCTTGGTCAGGTTGAGTTTTTACCGAGTTCGAATCCTAGTCTAAAATGAGCTGGCCGAGTCTAATCGGAATTCGAGTCTCAATACTACGATTCTAATAATTGGTTTTAACTTTTGAACATTATCGTTGAGCGAAAGTATGGATAGGTGATTTGCAGTAGTGGTTAGCAAATGTTGGGAGGGAGAAGATACAAGAAGAAAACATGAGAAACCAAAATAACAAATGTAGTGTGAAATACAAGAAACTCTGATAATGAACTATCACAAGGTTGGGAAAAAACTATTTCAACTTCATGAAACTCTTCTTACTTAAGAGGCAAACTTGATGACAAAGAAACTATAATTTAAGTAGACCTAGGGTGCATTTACACCATATCTTTGACGAATTGTAGAAACAAACTATATATGTATGGAGTACAATTAGCAGATTCAAGCACAATTGAAAAATATGATACCTATGCATCTGATATCAAAATCCAAGCCCAACAATAGAGCAGCCAACTTCATTTTGATGTAGGCAAATGATTAGACACGACGCAATCTTAGGATAGAAATGAATCTATGAAAATGTTGTTCTAATTAATAGAAGCTACCATGTTCTCATAATACATAAGGGCAATAAGATCAAACTATATGGAGAAAAAGTCAATCTTCTTATAAAAAGGAATCAAACTATTACGCACTCAATTAAAGGGATTGGATAGAAAAAATTCATACAAAGCAAAAGACAATCGATGAACCCAAAACATAGGTAGAAATAAACTCATAGAAAGAAAGATAGAAAGAAAGAAGGAAAAAAAATTTTATATTAATGTCCACGAATGACCAAAAGTAGGTTAATGGAACTCAAAAATACATCCAATTACAATTATAAAGTGCTAGGGAAAGAGGACACTAGTATCAAGAGCGAAGTAAGCAAAAAAATAACTAAAGTACTAAAAATAAACGAGGGAGGTAAACCCAAAGTAGTAAAGCCCAAACCCATGCGGTTAAGGTACCAATATAAATAACTATTTGATGAAAGTTGGAACGACTAGAAGCTAGTTCCATCATACATCTTTGTCAAGTTTTGGGCTAGACGAATTATCTGTGTCATTGCCTATCATTATGAAAGGGCCAATGCAGGCTCTAATAATGCACATCGGTGAGTGTCTAGGGCTGAGGGGGCAAGGTTGGGTAATAATAGGAGGAATCAAAGCACTGCCCCTAGAACCTTTCCTATCATCCAAGGCCAAATAAAGTCCATCAGGAATGAAGTAACCCTTTAATACGTGCCTGCCCCTGTGGGTCTTGAGTGGTCGAGGAGTAGATCCATGATGTTGAGAGAGCATCTGCTGGGGCACCCTAGTATTAGTATTGTGCAAAGAAGAGCATTGCCTCACTAACCAACCCCCTAGGTATGTAAGGCAACAATATCCAAAGGGCACTTAATGCGGCCAACCTTTGTGACGGGCTGAAATAAAGAGGAGAACAGCCTGGGAGCTATAGGCCCCCCTGTAGGGACATGCGTTGAAGGATAACAACCACTCAAAGAAAACGGGTTAGGCATCATTGGTCTGGGTATCGAAAGAAAGTGGATAGAGAGTCACTTGAGTGTTTGTAAAGACAATGGTATCTCCCCGGATCTCATAATAAATGGGTCTTTGTAAAGATAGTTGTATTCGACAAATTTAAAGATGTATACCTAGACAACATACAAGCAAGCTTACCACCTTAACAAGATGCAAACCACAAAATTGAGTTAGAAGCAGCGAACGATGAAGAATGCTAAAACCCATTTAACTGTTAAAAATAAATCGACTTTGTACTAAGATTTAGGCTAGAAGATAACATTCTTTAATACAAAAATGCAATTGTAGTAACCCAATAATGAACCCCTTAAATACAAAATCGCATGCAAATTTTCACAAACCATTTGTGAGTCATAGACAAGAAGAAAAATATCCAAAGCAACTAAAAACATAAATGAAAACCAAGGAAAGAATAGACAAGCAATGAATCAACACATGACAAGTGTCAAGCTATAAATGCAGAAATAATTAGTGCGAGAGCATATCCGTGCTTGATAGTAAGTGGTACATCTGGAGTGGGGTTGATGGTGAAGCTATGTGAACTCCATAGAAGAGGCACATGTTCAAATCCATAGAGGGTTAGGATTTGTACACCTCATTGAACAATATATAAGGTAAATGTGAAAACATTCCCCTTGTGGGCTTCGACAAGGTGTGGCTCGTACACTGATTTGGCGTCTCGCTTGGCAGTGACCTTAAAAACTACCTTTACCATTTACCTTTATATTAAATAGATTATATGACATATCTTCCATGGATTGCAAGATACAACAATTAGATTCATTCCTTGCAAAATGACACTCAAAACCTTGGATTTGGTACCCATACTTCATATTGAAATATTTTAAAATACTGTATACCAAAAACGTGGTCAGTGATAGAAACCCCAAATTACACAGGAAAACTATGGAAACATATCTTACAACATCTGGAAACATCACTGAACTTTGTGAACAGAAATCATCCACAACTAGACAGCTACTTTGAAAAAATAAACCGCATAATAATGTTGAAGATGACATGCAACAACAAGACAGATATGATGGGAAGAAAAAATACTTTTGTTGAATTTTATACTATAATAGTGTACATTCAGCTACAGAGATAAGTCCCTCCAAAGAAACGTACAGATATCAACCCCATACATTGTAATTGTAGATTTCAATGGAAAAACTAAGGTATCCTTTCAAATGGTAAAAGAAATGCATGAGCAACTTAAAAAGATGTAGAAAAAACGTTGAAAGATCCCTAGCAAGTGTGAAACCTTTAATGACCAACATTGGATACCATGACCATTTGAAGGAAAGGATAGAGTTTACCCAAGAGTAAAATCAAACAACTCACTGTCAATTGCAAAACGTACAAAACTATCCCTTAGGTGCTGCAAAACTTCACAACATTAGAGAAAATCAATGCAGTAGCATAAAACATGTGTATATCTAATATTCCCTTTATTTTAACTAAGCATTGTCAAGATAAAGTAACTCTTCCTTCTTATTTCAACAAAGAGAAAGTAGAAGAAATGACTTATGATCCAGACAGGAATCCTAGATGAAAAATTACAAAAAAATGAAAAAGAAAGAAACAAAGATTACTTAAGTGAATGGTCCAATAAATTGATTGAGGAATCAACTTGGGAGGTTCAACATTTTCTAGAGAAGATGAACTCATCAAGGATGGTGTTGTTATGGTTCAAAGTAGGCCTTCATTTAACCATGGAATTGTCCACTATATCTTCAAAGTGGTTGAACGCAGTCTTAGAGTGGAGACCAGAGAGAGCATTCAACTCGAAAGACAAAAGATGGCGACAGCAGTGCTGTGACTATCATCTAATCTTTTATGACATCATTATTGTATATATTGAACCATATTTATAGGATGAAATTTGAAACCATTATAGTCAAAGAGTCAAACTAGGTCAAAAAAAATAGTTCTCTTTCTTTTAGCCAACATTACATGATTTTTTCTGTATTTTCTACATTTAACCACATATGCCTGCATTGACCAGCATGAAATTATCCTTGTTTGACTTGAATTAATTAATAATAATAGGTCAATTAATGACCCATTTTGACCAATGTTTTGAAATTGCAAGTCCCTAGCACAGAATTGAAGTCCAAATAGCACATAAATGCAACTGTATAGAAAACATATTGTAGATACCATGTCGACCAGATCTGTCTTTAGCTTTGACTTTCAGCGAATTAATGTCTTTGACTACTGTCATTGATGATATTGAGCCATTTGATGGAAGAATTTTGCCGTTTTTCATCTGTTGAAGAGTTTGACTAGCATTTTCAGCTTTGACCAGTCTTGACTTCTTGTAACTGCTTGATTGAATTAGAATATATGTTTTTCAGTTTGATTTAAGTATTTGACTGTTCAGCTGATTTTCTCAAAATATATGATCATTATGTGCATGCACGTTGACTAGATATACACCTTTTATGCAAGGTGATGAGATTTTGTATTTGGGGTTGATTTCGACTGAATAGTATCGAGCATAGTTCGCATAACCGGTTGGGACGAGTACTCGCCAAGAGGCCAAAATGGGTAACTGACGGTTATTCGACCCACTTGGTCAAATAACCAACAATAATCGAGAAAGCAAAAAATACTTGAATTTATAAAAAAAACATTTTTTTTTATAGAAATTACAAAAGTAAAATAGATGAAATGAGTCTGTAAAACATAGGGAAGGTGTTTTCTATTAGATTTGAATACAAAGAAAGTACAATCGCATAATCATGCAAATACAACAAAGTCACAAAGTACAAAGTCAAACTACAATGATACTTATAGACTTATAGTCTTATACAAGAACCTACAAGACTACAAGTACAAATTACAATAATCTATATTTTTTTTCTTCCCTGCGCTCTTAAAAAATAAGGGAGAGTGAGAAACTCTAGTCCTCCCACTTGGCTGCCCTGCCTCGCTTTGTCTAGAAGGCTGCACCTGCCCCTGTGGCTCCACCTCTGCCTCTGTCTTATCTCCAAGGATGTCCAATCCAATCTCTCCTCCTGCTTCAGCTGCACCCTCCATAGCTTGCCTCTTGAAATCAACAATCTTCTTCTCTGTGAACGTGGGGGCCTCTTCCTGTGCAATTCAATTGCTGTAGGGATCGATCTCATCTAGATCGATAGGCTCCTTTAATGCATTCTCCAACTTTTTTGTGCGAAGTCGAAAGTTGTATTGCACAAAAACCAAATCATTGAAGCGTTGTTGGCTCAAATTGTTGCCTTCATGTGAATGGAGTCAAACAAACTCCAATTGCGCGCACATTCAGAAGCGCTACAAAGTTGATATAAAATCTGGAGGGCTAGCCTTTGAAGATTTGAGGTATTTTCACCCCAAACTTCCCACCACGACCCTGCAAACAAGATATTCAAAACTTTGTAAGAAATTAATAATTATAAATTTATAAATATATAATCGGTAAGATACAAGTAAAGACTTTATTTTGTATTATTTGGTGACTGCGTGGCTCTCCCTTGGATAGCTAGTGCTGAAGAAAAGAGCCTTCTCCTTGCCTGCTTGTAGTTTTGCAACTCTGCAATAGTGAGGTCCCTCACCTTAATGTTAGGTGTCATTCTTTCAATGTATGTTGAGAGCCCTTCCATAACCTTTCCACTAGCATCTGTGAAGCCATTGGAGTAGAAAAACTTGGGGTTAAGGTAGTAGTACCTTGTTGCATGGATGGGTTGGTGGAGTTGATTGTTCTACCTTCGATCAATCAACTCCCAAATAGGATCAAATTTTGCACAATCCCTTTTATAATAATTTTGGACTCTCTTTGGTCCTATCCATGGCCTCATAAATATAACCCATTGGATTTTGCTCTCCATCCACCAATCGCAAAACTCTCACTAAGGGCTTGGACAACTACAAAGTTACAAACAAATTAAAGTTAGTGTTACAAACGTATAGATAAATTATAAAATAAATACTTTAAGTTTAAAAAATTGGAAACAAGGGAAACAACTTGAAATTTAAATTGCAATTTCAATTTACCTTGACGATCTCTGTAGCTCTCGTTTCGAAAGCCTCATTGAAAATTGTTTTCAAAACCTTCACTCCAACTTTCTTGGAATATGATGACCCCATCCATGCTTGAGAGACAAATATCCACTTCAAAAGAGTCAACAAACTACAATTATTTTGCAATGTAATAAAGTTCATTACAAAGTTGGTGACCCCTACTTGAACAGGCTCTTTTCTCTTGGTGTGTCTTCTCATCAAGCTGAGAACCCAAAGGCAATTGTAGATATATTTAGTTATTTTTTTAGTTGCTTCTACAACTGGTCGCACCCAATCAAATTTTTCTGTCTTCCAAAAGAAGGTCAAGGCAATGGGTCGCACGAGGTGTCCAAAAGAGAGATGGATGTCTCTCCTTAAGAAGTCTCCTAGTTGCCATATACGCTGTTGCATTGTCTGTGATAATTTAGACAACATTCTCGATGTCCACTTCTAAGACAACTTTTTCTAGCATCAAGCTCAAAGTTTCTGCATTTTTTATTTTACTTGATGCATCAATAGACTTAAAAAAAACTAGCTTACCATTTGAAGACATTAAAAAGTTGATGAGGGTGCGGTTTTTTCATCCATTCATCTATCGGAAAGAATGGTGCATCCAAATTTATGCCACAACCTCTTTTGATCTTCGACAATTACCTTTGCATCTACAACTGCATTCTTGAGCAATTTCACACTCAAGTCTTTTGGAAAGGGTGCCTTGTACCCTTTGTTTGCAACTGTCAATACTGTAACCAAATATTTTCAGTACGGGTTCCTCGCCACATTGAAGGGAATGTTGTTGAAGTATTAAAAATTTGCGCATGATTTATCTACTTTTGCATGGGTCTACTTGTTCCATCCTGTAGTTTGGAGTGAAGGTTGTGCTCCAGTTGTGTTTCTAGGCACAAAAAATGAGTGTAACTGAGTCGAAACCAGTGCATATGTGCCATGGCGCTTGCGTGGATCATGATTAGAGTCCACAATTTTTGTCATTGCTGTCGCTTCTTCCTATGTCAATGTGACACCAATGGTTGTTAGGGCTACTTGCATCCTTGCCCTCTATAGTTTTTTTCGTCTAGTGATGCAAGCTCCGTCATCATCTCTCGTTCTGCCTCTTTAGTGACTTTGGAACAAGGCATGACATCGCAACAAGAAATGCATGAAAGATGGTACTTTATGTGATTGATGCCTCCTGACATCCTCTTCGAGCAAAAATTGCAAATTGAAATCGTCTGGGAGTTTTCAATCTGCGTGGCATGCTTTCAAGCACTGGTGCAAGCATTAGGGGGAGCCGATTGGCTACCACTGATTGAATGTGAGTTTGATGCACTATCGGATGCCATTGTTTGCTAATGGATAACCTGCAAAATGCAAACATGTTAAAAACAATATAAAAAAATTAAAAAATGAAAACATTCAATATAAATTATTAATTAAAATAGATAAATAAATTATAATTCTGAACTATAAAACGGAATTAAAATACATTTATGATTTAAAATTTTAACGAACAAATTATAATCTATAACGGTTAAAAACAACAATAAATAAGTTGTAATGATATATCACGGAAACTAACCATAACACCAATGGTTAAAAACAACATTTTTAATCAAAATTTAAAAAAATTTAGGCATAAATTGTAAATATTAAACACAAAAATTTAACGGAATACATCAAATTTGTATAGTAAAATTAATTTTTTTTATCAAACATGTTTTTAATTAAATTTTAATTCCTTTACATGTTTGGAAATTTAAAAAACAAAAACAAAAAACAAATGTACTAACCTAGAAATCTCTTTGCTCAATTCTCAATCCGCTCTTGAATGCTCCAAATCTTGTGTGAATGA
Source organism: Torreya grandis (assembly GCA_037957365.1). Taxonomy (NCBI): domain Eukaryota; kingdom Viridiplantae; phylum Streptophyta; class Pinopsida; order Cupressales; family Taxaceae; genus Torreya; species Torreya grandis. Next base: position 665,057 of record JARHVA010000768.1, on the reverse strand, counting down.
AATGTGAGGTGTGTTGCATTTTATAGGACCAAATTTCACATTTTTTTCACATTTTGTGTGTTTTGAAAGAAACCCGCAGTTTCCCAGTGGTTCTACTGGGTTGTCCGCGTGAGTTTTGTGGGATACAAAACTGACGAGTAATCGGCCGTTACTCGCCGATTCTTTTTTTGAGTTTTTTTTTTGGTTTGAGCGTTTTCAAGCGGCAAGTATTCACTGTCGGGAATATCCGACGAGTAATTGACCAATCGGTGGTTACTTGTCGGTTATTCCATCTATGGTATCAAGTGCTTGATCTTGAAAGGGGTGATTTTTGTGATCAAAAATATGTGGAAGACACATAATATTTGTAGTGAAAACCCATGACAATTGGGTTATTAAATATTGTTGATGAAAACCTTTGCAGGCCTATGATAGTTGGGCGATACTGATTGGGTATTGTTAAAAAATCCACTGAGGCGCATGAGAGTAGGCCGATTGTGTGTTGATAGCAACCTATGAAGGTCCATGATAGTTTGATGATTGGGTACCTATGTAGACCAATGAAAACCCATGTCAGTTGGGTGATTGGGTAGCCTAAGTCAAACTAAAGGAATTGTGATTGAGTGGAGTCAACTCAAAGTTATTAGACTGTATTATGCAAAGCCCGGAAAATATTAGGATGTACTAATGAAGGCTTACTGGATTTAATTGTTGAAGATTTCCCCTTAGAGCCTGTCCTTTGGAATGATTTAGATGCCACAACATTAGTAGAGACATTGCCTTTGGTTGTGAAGAAGGTTATGTAGTTGGACACATTTAACCATAACTTATGATAAAATTCTTGAATTAGATTAACTATATGCATGTTAGTGTCAATGCTTAAATGGTATACTTTTGTATTCATCAATTGAAGATGAATGGACTTGTTATGTACCTAGGGATATGATATTATGATGTATATGGGTTGATGGAGATGTCGACATGTGGCGCACATACCCCTTAATTATATTGGGTCAAATGGGTAACTTATGAAATTAGTTACCTTGGGTAATAAGTCAGTCTATATTGGGATTATGGGTTTACCCTCCATTATTTTTAATGGGAGGTCCATATATATGAAGTTAATAGCATTGTGATGGAGGAAAAGTAGATGGAGAGTATTCTTGTAGGTTGGAATCATATTGGAGGTTGTTCCCCTTGAATTGGCATTCTCATATTGGGAGATCTTGTGGAGTGGCTTTTTCCCTAAGGAGTATTGCATGGTAGTGCCATACCTTGAGTATAATTATTCTACTTCTGAGGATATTGCATATTATGGCATCTTGGCCCACAAAGATGTCTTCTGTTGTGCGATCTCTATTAAATTCTGCATATTATTGTTATTATTTGGAATAAATCTGTTATTATACTGTTATTATATTTGTGGATCTTACCAGGTGTCCGGTAGAGGCTTTTCCAACTTCAAACGTGCATATAAAATTGAGGACCGAGCAAGGGTTAATCCAATTCCTTAATATATACGTCCTAGTTATTTATGAAACTAGAGAACTCGGCAACCAAATGGATGCAATTTAGAGAACTCAAGAACCAAATGGACTCAAACTAGAGCCACATACGATAATTCTCAATAGATATAAAACTTGAAGTCCTTGGAAACGCTTTACCTGTCAGCGTTTTTCTGCTAACAAAACTTAGATGCCAATTTAACCGGTCAAAAGGTACGTTCTTAATGTTATCCATAGACCTCCAAAGTCTCAATATCCACAGGACTATGATGAATATAGAGGAGGCTTCACTTCCTGTGGAAAAGTGGCCATGGTGGCCTTAAAACAAACAAAACTGAAGTACCGAAACCTTCAAATTCTTGAAACATTGTCCTTTGAAAGTGAGTTTGAACTTCAACTCTCTTACTAACACCACAAACATGCCATACTTTCAGCTGGTAGTTTCAATCCCAATCGAAACCATGGAATAAAATTGTGATATAGGTTGAAGCATTTTCTCAGAATTAGAACTAAGAATGTCAGAGAAGCCAGAATAGAATTTGACTTTTTTATAGATCACATATATCAATTTCTTGATCCCCAATCAACTTCAAGATGGCGTCTCTATTATAATATATATGTTCGTAGGGCTCACATTCTAACTGTAGCAGATGGACTGTTTGTTTAAAGTTGAAAGTTCTTATAAAAGAGTAACATATATAAGATATAGATCGAGTTCTCATACCGTCACCATGAGATACCTCCATCACCATCTGGATTTGTTCAACATTTTAACTCCATAAGCACCATTACTTGTTTGGAGGTTGCTTCTAACTTAAAAGACTAAACATCTTTATTTGTGCATGTTCATAATATGGGTATATGGGTTCCTGCATCAACAATGTCAATTTACCGTGTGTAGACTGCCAATTATGAAAACAAATATTGTAAAGCATCATTTGTTTTGTTAGTCTTGTTTTGGCATCTAGTTAGTGATATGGCAAGACCCATAGTTATGTCAGTTGTGGCAGTTGGGTAAACTGACAACCATTGGGGTCTTCTCCTTCAAATTGCATATTGGATGTCGTGGTATGGGGACTGGTATCAGGGCCTCCCTGCACCGTATAAATTGTACCAAGACTTATCTTTTATGAATACAAAGCTGCTAATGTTTGTAAACTTTGGTTTGCCATGGTATGTTATGCACATACTATTTTGTGAATGCTGCTATTGATAAGTCTAGTATCTCAATAGACATTAATCATACTACATTTTGCACTATTGCCTTAAAGAACATGGGGTGAAGTTAAATTCAGTTCACAAGTCTATGTGCTGAACATAACTGTGAAACACAATGACAAAAGATATTATAACGACACATAGTTCACGAAGAAGAAGACCGCCATGTATGCGCAATAATTTATGCTATTGACTCCAAATATAGGTAAGAGAGAGAGACACACACTCAGTGAGGGGACCAAGAAGTTCAATGGTCTATTTGATTGGTGGACCAACAAGAAAGACAACAAATGCTTTGATAAAACAACAAATTAAAAAAAAACATCAAGGTAAGTACGAAGCATTAAGCCGAAGATCAAGCCAAGGCTGAAGCGTGAAGCCGAAATTGGTGGACCCAATGCCACTTTTAGTAAGGAGTGGGTAGACATTGCCATAGCCCAATTTGGAGGAAGTGTGGACCTTGCCGACTAGTTGGGTTGGAGGGTGTTGCAAGGGAATGACGTGAAAGTCTGGGGCAACTTGAATGACAAGTTGGAGTGCATGAAAAAGGTCTTGACGACGTTCACAAGATAGTTTACGGATTCTTGTTGAAGGAAGGGTTAAGTGTAGGGACATATTTGATAGTGCTAAGAAAGTAGAGGAACGTTCAACATTGACCTTTGAAGGAGGAGACTTATATTTGAAAAAATGGCCTTGGTTAGCCCATCAACTCCATCTTTAAAAAAATAGAAGTTTCCAAAGTTCACTTGTGATAGAATAGAAGATCTGATACGTCATTGTTGTACGTGCATCACCATTTGGATTGCCAATGGGTAGAAGAGTGATCGGATGTGGTTAAGATGCTTCCCTGCTATCCGTAGGGGAATGGACATCGATCGGTACACCAATGCCTCAAGTACTGACAAAGCAACATGGGCAACACTCAAACAAGTGTTCGACAAGGAATTCAAACTCATCAGGGTGACAATGAGATTGTCGCGGAGATCTACAACACCATACAAGGTAAGCATGAGACAGTTCGGGCTTACAGTAGGAGACTTAAGGAGTTGCTTTCAAACATGAGAAGGAATGAGCTGATGGGATAAAAAAGAGGTGGTTTATTGAAAGGTTGGTTCCTTCACTGAGAAAAACAATGAAGGTAGTCTTGATTTAACTTATTTGGGATTTACGTGATTTAAATAGGTCAAAACTGTTGTAATTATATTGCATAATATATATCATTCAACTTACAAGTCTAAATGTAATAGAGATAGAATGGACCTACTAAATGTAGAAATGATCAAGCACATAGGGGACGGAAGGCACTTAGCTGATTTCAGCCTTATATTTGCTCTCTACTTGTGTTACAGTTGTCGCTATGACTTTGTATCAGCTCTATGAAGCTTAGATCAGGAAACAAATTATTGAAACCCTCCAAAACGCTATCGGCGAAGCTCGGACACTTGCGGTAGCCAATATTGTCTACTGTCTAACGAAACCGTTCAAAATGATTGTGTCGTTCTGTGATTGTCTAGATTGATGCGCTTGTGTTCGGAGATGATTCTTGTGCATTTATTTGCCTTTGCTTCTGTATAGAACTCCGTTTTTCTTCTCTTTGCTTTAAAACCCTAGCTTGCACTCTTGACACTAAGATGTCCTAAAAACTGGGTTAGAAAGGTTGGGTTGGACTGACCTCAGCCATTCCCCTTTGAATAGTTAAGTGTTTCTTACATTTCAATACTTTGAAGAGGGCTCAAATTGCACGTAGTTTTCTCACTAATGTGTGTGTGCGCCAAATCATGTGAATGCAAGTCTAAATGCTATCTCGCCTAGGTCCTCTTTTGGTACAAACATGAAGTTAGATTTATCTTTTAGAAACCTTTAGATCTCGAATAACAATAAGCTAGATGTCTATTTGTTGTTTGTGTGCCTTTGTTAATCAATGAATGCTTGTCCATAAAATGCTTGTAAGAGCTTTGTATATATAGTGCTCTCAACTTTGAATTAGGGAACTATTGACGCACATAAGCTGACCCGACAAGATCCAAAAATATAAAGGAAAGTGGTTTAAAGGATGGCATCTCAAAACAAACCCAAAAGATATGCTACGACACAGTCGGTAACTGACAAATTTCAGGATTACTGACATTGTCCTAAACACATAAAAACAAGAATAGGACTAGTGATCCTTGTGATGGACTCAAGAAACATAAAAAAAGCCCAAATAGAAGACCACACAGTCAAGAAAAGTGGACAAGAAAGTGTAAGACCAAGACGAGTGCGCCAATTAGTGCCCAATTCATATTTGAGAGACCATATATGCATAGTCACATGTAAAGCATTGTACAAATAAGGCTTATACCAAATGTGGGTGTCTACAGGGCCCACCTTCGTCATGCGAAGATGCCTATAATTGAGCGATGGACATCAAAAGCGAGAATAAAACATCATCCTCGCACACAAGAAGACAAAGTTAAGATGAAGCCTCTGATTCTAGTGACGGCGAATCAATATTTGTGTGAGCCTTGAGAAACAACACGCTCTGGATGATGAACTAAAGGGGGATTTTTTGTGTGAGATTTGTCAAGTTATAGGGCATTCAGTCAAGGACTGTCTATACAATTTGTGGAATAAGAGCGAACAAGTACTGTTCACACAAGAAGAGCCATCAACACCGCCCACCACGCTGCCAAGGAACTAGTGGTGGCAGGAGTAAGATTCAGTATGAATTTGAAGGATGGCCAGTTATATGGTGTTGGGAGTGCAATGAATGGGGCCATTTTGCACGGGATTGCCTTGACCAAAATGACACTAGGCATCTTTGTAGATGGTGTGGGCACGAGAAACATAGTGATGGCAATTGTCCAAAGCAAGCCAATGTCAATATGATTAATGTAACCAAGGGCAAGGAAGTAATGGAAATTACCAGAGCACAAGTGAAGAAAGCCAATTACCTTAATCCACATACAAAGAAGGAAAGTCTGGCCAAAGCAAGGGCGGAAGTCGAGAGGGACATGGTTGAAGAACGACATCAAGTGAATGAACATACAAGCACAATGATGATCAGACTAGAGTCCAACAAAACTTTGCACAAGTCTTGTAGACCACTATATCTGTGATGATAGGCAAATTATTGCAAAGCATTAAAATACTCAAGAATGCTCTCACTACTAACATACAAGACATAAGCCCGAACATGGAGCATACAATGGTTCACCTAATGTCGGGTGATGGGGAGAGAAAATAAAATAAGAATGAACTCATAGCTGAGCCACCTTGTTAGGGACCAAGTGATCAATCCTATGCTCCTGACAATTAACCGATTCTATGCTCTTGAGAATGAACTTGGCTCGATAGCTAGTAGTTGTGTATATGGATGTTGTGGGCAAGAATTTGACAAATACCATTGTAGACAGTGGTTTTGGTGTGAATGTTCTTCCAGAGGAGACTTGGAAGAGTCTTGGGAAGCGAACTATGTGGCCTCCAACATTCCAAATGGTAGGCGAGATCAACAAGGCATTAAGGTATTGGGTGTACTCATGGGTCAAAAGGTAATTATTGGAACTCAACCTTTTTGTGTAATTTTGTTGTAATCTTGTTGAAGAAGGCCTATGATAAACGATTGGGTCAGGATTGGTTGATAGTAGCCAAAGCAAATCATAATTAGATAAAGAATCTGATCTCCATTGAAAACAAAGGCCGGAAGTATGACAGACTTGAAGAATGAGGCGGTTAGTTAGGACGCAACCTCATCAGACTCATCAAATTTGGATCATGAAGAACAATGCTTGGTTGATGGCGATCAAGTTGTGATGGAGCCAAATGATGAAGGGGTCATGGAGTTACAATCGTGCTTCGAAGATGAGACAAACTCCATCAATAGTATGTTCCATTGGCAGCGTGAAGACTAAGAAGTGTTCTACCTTGATTTTAATGACATGAAGATTATGACCAGAAGTAGATGCCAGTAATGCTAAGTCCTTTCGAACCTTCACACATAGCATACCCACTGGAGTTCAAAGAATTCAACGTTAGGGGTGCAAAGTTCAATGCTATGTTGGCCCACCAATTTGCATGGGTTTTAGACATGCAATGTCGCTAGGAATGCTAAGTTCTTTTGAACCGTCACATATGGCATACCCATTGGTGTTCAAAGAATACAATGCCAAGGGTGAGAAGTTTGATACTATGTTGGCCCACTAGTTTGCATAGGTTGTAGACATGCAATGCAAAGAGTCAACATCAATGAGCAAGACCATGGGATCGAATGACAAAATTTTAATCAACGGTGAAGTACGACCTAATTGTGAAGTAAGGTCGGATACAACGGATATGCTCGAACTGGATGAACATGGGGTGATGGCACATCACAAAACTAAAGTCATGTAGAAAAGGATGAAGTATTGGCATGATAAACATTTTCGATGAATGAACTTTAAAGCCAAAACTCTTGTTTCGTGGCATAACAGTTGTTGTGGAACTATGTCGGGATTTTTCAAATTATTATGGTTGGCACTGTTTAAAATTATAGAAATTTTGGAGAATGGAGTAGTCAGGTTGGAAAACTTGAATGGGAGGATGGTCAAAGAGATGGTGAATGACTCGAAGTTAGAAGTGTATTGACCAAGGACAAAAGGTATCGATGTCATTGACATTGATATTGAGAGGGTATGTTTTGGGGGCAAAGAAAGTAGGAAAAATAAAGGTATGTGCAAAGTTAAGGAAAATCATCAAAAAAATAATAAAGCAATTGCAAGTACGGGCTTTGATTATGAAAATAATAAAAAAATATGTCCGAGCAATAAGCACGGTTATAAAAGTGCAACTAAAAACCCTTACTTTCTACAAAATGTTTTCACCCAACGAACATAACACTCCCAAGTTGAACGTTCACCACCTCTAAACATCTAGAAAGTTTGAGGTTTGCTCCTGTATGGCTTGCTTTTTCTGGTGAAAAGTGACTCACCACTGTACATAGTCGTTCTTTTGAATGCCCTCCATTCTATGAACACCTTGCCCGCCTCAAACTCTTTGATTGCCTATTCGAACTTGGTATCTCATTCAAATGCCTGGGGCGTTTAAACCTTGTTGAATGTCCCGTGTCTTCCTCTGCCCCAGTACACCCAAATCCTACCGTACCCCGTGGTTTTTCCTCAGTCACTGTACGCTCTGGCACAGGGTATCTCCACTCATCTTCCATACGGACCATGCTTGCTATACATCCCAAACGTTTTATTAGTGTGGAGAACTGCACCGAATGTCTTGCTTTTGGACCTACTGCAATCTGCCCATACTGTTCCAAGTATACCTTCTCCTCTTGGTATGCCCTATCCTTCCTGGACACCTTGTTCTGTGTCTAGTTGTGCACCTGCTTCTGTACACTGTGCTTATGCTGAACGCTCCCCAGCCGTAAAACCTCCCTCTGTCCCTTGCCTTGAATGTTCTACTGGTTGGCCACCGTACAGCCTGAATTAATCTATAAAACCAGACCTTCAGCAGTCCTTTTCAGATTATTCTTTGCAGAGCATTGCGGATTTTTCAGAAGAGGAAATATTGAAACAAATTCATATTTTTGATTCCAAGAGCAGAAGACCATTTGGCAACTCAGCATACATCACAAGCACTTTCAGGTGCTTTGAACAGCAGCATTTTTTCAAGAAATTTGGTTGTCGTCATGGCTTTTCAAGAGTTGCAAAAGGTTCAAATTGTGTGCTGTGTCTCGACCCTGCTGAGGCCTCTAGATCCCCCACTTTGATTTTCCAAGAAGAAAAAAAAGAAAGTGGCTAATAATCACACTGGGTGAAACGCTTTTTCTTGCCTCTAGAAAGGCTGCAAAATTTCCTCATCATCAGCAGCTCCACGAGAATGTCTTACATCTTTCAATTATGAAAACGTGTATTGTAAATCATCATTTGTTTTGTTAGTCTTGTGTCGGCATTTAGTTAGTGATATAGCAAAAACATTAGTTATGTCAGTTGTGACGGTTGGATTAACCGATAACCATTGGATCTTGTCGCTTAAATAGCATATTGGATGTTGTGGTATGGGGACTGGTATTAGGTCCTTCCTGTATAGTATGAATCGTATCAAGACTTATCTTTAATGAATACAAAGCTGCTAATGTTCGTAAACTCTGGACTGCCATGTTATGTTGTGCAAGTACCATTCTGTCCATGCCGCTATTAATAAGTCTAGTATCTCGGTAGACATTAATCATACTACACTGTGAACGCTCTTCTGAACTCTTTGGGTGGTGCTATATTTTCTTCACAAGATGGCATGCTTGTGTGATGTGCGCATTGTATTATTTAATATAGCTCCATATGGTTCGTAATAAAACTACATAGATTATATTCTTTGTTTCCTACCATTTCAAAATTGCTCCAAAATCCTCCCTATCATTGCAAGAATGCTTGTAAAAATGCAGCTTCTTTTTAATATTAATAGCATCAAACGTATTTCTTTTTATTTTTGTTGATTCTATGCTTCTCATAACAGGCAAGTTAATAACTATACCATTTTTGTGGCATTTCCTTGGTTTAATGGTTTATGGGTGTGTTGTGATACATCATGCTGTTTTATATTGCTGAAACAATGTTGCATATTTGTGTTATTCTATTTACTATAAATCAAGTTCCCCTTCTCTATCTCACCTCTCCCTTGCATTCGTCTCCTGCTGTTTTGTCATAACATAAGAAGCTGAAATATTGTATGTTCCTATTTCTGGCAGGGACAATCAAGCAAGGCCCCACTTTTATCAGTTCCTATTGCACCCCATGTCCGTAGTACACGCAAGGCATCAAGCAATCATCTTGCACTCGACATAGATGGGGACTCTGATAGGTCAAGTTTGGACAGAGAAGATCATGATAAAGGTTTTTTGGACTGAATGCCATATTGTTAAAATTCTTGATCTTTGCTCACTGGGTAATGTGCTGCAATAATAAATTAGTATACTAACAATAACTTACTGCATTAATGCTCTGGTGGTTGTGGCAGGCCATGCATTCAAGTCACTGACAACAACCGGGCTCATTCCAAAGTCTACTCAATCAGTAGCAGACTGGATTGACGGGATTTGGTAATCATTTTAAAAATATGATATTGGATCTGAACAAAATTCGTTTTGATTTCTTCTGTGGTTTCTGTAGATGGAAAATAATTTGCGGTCTTATCCATCAGGATTTCTGGTGGGCGCATGCTGATGCGACAACCCTCGGCAAGGATGGGTCTTATAGTCTATTGGGTCATGATACATCTTTGGATGGTTGCAACAGTCATGTAGCAGTAGCTTATCATTGATGAGTTTGGCTGAATATTCCTATGGCAATGCTAATGTGTAGTCAGACTTCACTACATCTATTGCTCGTAGCTCGACTTTGGTTAAATTTACAGCATTGCCAGGTATTTTGTCATTTGGTAGCATCATATTAAAGTATTTATGCACGTGGTTTTTTCACAAAGATATACTTGAAAAAAAGAAAAGGTTATAATTTCATTCCTTTTGGCTGATCACCTAGTTTAAGACAATTATACTTTTTTTAACGTTGAAATATCTGAGCTCCTTATGTTACATCTAATCTTTGAGGATCTTGTATTTCATGTGGTCTTCTGGAGATCTGATTTCAATGGTAATAGGATTATGGTTTGTGTCATCATGCTTCTATATAGATCTGAAAGAAATGCCTTTTAGTTTGGTCTCCTATTTGGACTAGCTTCAAATTGATTGTCCCTTTTGTTTACGCAAATTCTGAAGGGCTGCAAACATTTTTATTTATTTTGCAGGTTTTTTAATTTACAGCATGTTTTCTTTGGAAAGGTTTCAATACTGTAACGAGGACAATTCCTATTGTGACTTTTGCCAGAAGCGAGGACAATTCCTATTGTGACTTTTGCCAGAAGCGAGGACAATTCCTACTGTAACTATTTGTGGCAAATATATTCAGCATTTATTTGTACATCCATGATTCTTTTATGCATCTGTAATGTTGATAACAGTAAGAAAATTCCTAATTTTGTTTTTGTAAGGCAGTTGAAAAATCCTTATTACATTTCAGCCGGCGTTGGCTGTATTGAAGATGTATGGAAAAGAAATTACAGCAGAAATGCCATTTTAAACTCTCTTTACGAGGAGGAGAGCATGATTCAGCAATTTAAATATGGCTAAGCAGCCAATTGATTTTGTGCCAAATGGCCCTGTTAGTTATGTCTTGGTTAAGTTTTGGGATGGTATGGAGTTAGTATTCAAAACTATAAAACAGATAGTTAACAGAGAAAAATTAGCCGCCAGATGCATCTGTCCGGGCAGATATTGTGGGAGAGTATAATGACCAAAGTGATCATATTTTCATAACATCATTTTGGGGAGCAGCTATTTCGTATGACATGGTTGGAGGAAACAAAAAAGTGGCAAGTGTACAGTATTATTCCCCCTTACTGGGTATATCTCGCAATGCATTAAAATTTCATTGTTGAACGTGAATTATGTATCTCATGGCAATGGTTTGGCGAGCATCTCTTTACCAATTTGTACGCCGTGTTTGCTATGTTGTGATATCGTGCAACCCAATGCATTTTGTATGTTGCTTAATAAGTGGAAGCAAATTCCACAATTCTTGTATCTTATGTAGCTTATCAAAGGAAAAACAACACGGCTTCAAAGTGTAGCTTCGCAATGAATTGTAAGTGACATTGATAAAGATGATTACATAGTTGGAGTATTTCAAATTAGCTTGTAACTTAAAATCTTTCTTACACTGAGTATGATTTTATTTCGAATTAATTTGAGATTGGGTGTTCCTTTGTCATAGTTTGCAAGCAAATAACCCTCTTTATGTTCAAACTTGCACACGGTCCTGTAATTTGATATCCACACTGCCTCTAAGCGGAAATTCGATGCAGCTAGATCTTTTGTGTCTCGTTTATTTTATGTTTTACACATATTTTATTGTTTTACTTCTTTTTCCTGCTCAGGTTGAACTTCATCTTGGTTTTAATATTGTGTATGCAATTATGTGGTAATTTATTTAAATGGATTCACAATGTACTCAAACGCAAATCATTTTATTGTGGCCTTCAATTGTCTATGTATCCTTCGTTTGGTCTTCTCTATATGGTCCTACTTTTACAAGGGTTTTGTTTTATGTTTCTTAGGTTCTCTATGATCCCTCTTTCTTTATTGACCCTTTTGTTGGGCTGAACATGTACTAATTTCCATAGACACGTGGTCTCTAACTTGTCTCTCCCTCCCATTTTGCGTTGTCATTCCAGGGGTTGAGGGAGTTAGTAATTTCCCATTATACTTCAATATATGAAGTCTTTAATCAGAGATACTCTTAGGCAGTGAATATATGTTGCTTTTAATGCAATATCAATTTGTATTAGGACATGAACAATATATTTTAGAAATGGTAGTATATCCTACATAGTCATCAAGTCACTATCAAGTCTCATATTTGAAGTACAATTAGGTGCCTTTTATATATTGGGAGTATAAGGTGGTCTTGTTTGTGATTGCTATCTTGTAAGGTACAATTATAATTACAATCCATCATAATTGGGTTCTACTATAATATTTTGGAAGAATAAATATATGACACTTGACCTTTTATGTTTAATTTATTAAGGAGTTATAGAAAGTTAGTTTTCAAAGTAAAAAATCGTTGTCTAATAAATTTGCATTTGAGGGTTGTATTAGTTTCAATGTTCGAAAAAGTAGATTTCTACAACCCAAAATTTATTGCAAAAGACATTCTATGAGAATGTGTTGCATGAAATCTCTTGGATGCCACGAGTTACAACTCCTACCAACAAATGTTTCTACCTAAACAAGGCTATGATATGACCGATCCTATGAAAGTTAATGCATTTCAGTAACATAGTAGAAATTAATATACATGAAAGTGAAATATAGGTTAGTAGGAATATTTGGAGGATATAGGGTCAAATAAATTGTGTACTAACAAATTGGTAGTGTACTTGTGCGATTAGCATTATGCATTATGATTTTGTTTACATAAACAATTAGTTAAATGTTCTAATTTGCAGTTGACAGAACAAATAAGAATTGAATGTCATATTGATTAAACACAATTAGTTGTATATGATTTTATATAGCAATATTTTGTATTTATACTTTTATATATTGGACTTTTCAATATACATTATGTAAAATTAAATTTGAAAATATAGGAATTGACGAGAGCTAAGGAAAACTCCGCAATGAACATCCATCTACACAACAATGCTCAAATCATAGAAGGAGATTCACCAACAAAAGCATGTTATATTACACTATTGGAATATACAATGTACATGCATGCAACTGGGAATGGTTGCATGGGAACACAACTCTATAATAGACTGCATCTCTACCAACTTTGGAGATGATTATAAGCTCCAATTTCAAAGGGTTTTTATATAGGAGAAGCAAGAGGTGAGTGAGAGATTGTTATTGGTTAAGTGAAAGGTGAGATATGATCATTCCTTAAGTTATATCTCACGTTTTTCACACACATGAAGATAACTATCACTTAACTAATGTTGTGTCACCTCTTAGTAACACATCATATAAGGTAAACATAACAAACCCTCTAAGACACTTAATAAATCAATAGGAGTAAAAAATACTTTCAAAAAATCCACCTATACGCTGTAGAAAGCATTGAAGAGTGATCCCCTTTAAAAATGAGGTGACACATGTACTCAATGTTATGTAGTATGATTCATAGTTTACTAAATAGGCCAGTATGTTGAAAAAACTTAAAATTTGAGTCAACATAAAACTAATTAGATGTTACAGTTACAAAGAACACAAAAAACATGCACTTTCAAGAAAACCAACGTACAAATTTGAGTTACCAACCAAACCTTATGGCCTCTGGAAGGTCTAAAATACATGATTTGGTCAACAAATCATGCAAAAATTATAAAATTTGAAAATATGAATTATCAAAATGCAAAAATATCCCCATCACTATGTAGATTTCGAAATAATAGACAAGGAAAAAATAAATCACCTCTCTAGGGTTTACGTATCACAAGTTATGAGCCACGGAAATACAAGACTTCAAAAACTAAGCCCAATGGTGTAGGGTTAGCCCTTGGGTGTTAAATCCGCCCAATGAGTGGTTACATGGCAGATCTGGGCTATCGCTATAATAAATTGCCAAGGGTTAGCCACTAGTGGTTAAGCGTAGTGGTCATACGCTGCACTGTACGTAGAGATTAGCAAACAAGGAGTTTGTGTGATCTTTTTGGTACTCCATCACACAAAACAACTTCAAATGCATGCCATAAGTGTCTCGTTGCTCTGTTTTTTGAAGAGAGAAATCTGATGGTAGGAACTTTAATCTATATTTTTTCAAAAAAAAGGTGAAACAACCATTATATTATTTGTTGTTCTTTGCTTGTCCTACAAATCTAAATTTTAAAACATTCACAGAAAATCATCAAAAGCTCCAAATTTTTTTTTTTTTTTAAATTTGTATTTTTCTGAGTAGAATTACGAAAAATATTAGACCATATTCATAATTTAAAAAATAAAATTAAAAAAATCCAAAAAACAACTCTTTAATAATTATTTTGGGACAAACAAAAAATACCTATTGGATATTTTTGAAAACCCACAACATGGATTGGCTCAAAAAATGATCATAGGCTTGAGAAGTAGCATGAGAATGTTGAGATTGATGAAGATGTTGAAATACACAACTCAAAATCCCTCCAAATAGAATTTGAGATCCACAAAAAACACTCAAATTGAAAAAGGTAGAAATCTCTTCATAAAAGATCTTCTCCATTTAAATTTGAAACCAATAATACAAATAAATTTGAAAAAAACCCGTATTTGAAACAATTACGAGATGGAGATTGTAGATTTGACTTTGATACCATATAAGAATTGAGGAGGGTCCAATAAAATTATGCAATGAATATCCATCCACAAAAAAATGCTTAGATTATAGAAAGAGATCACAAATAAAAGTACGCTATATTATACTATTGGAATATACAATATACATATGTACAATAAAAAATGGTTGCTACAGAACAAAACTCTCTAATAAATTACATCTCCACTAGCTCTAGAGATGACTCTTAAACTCTAATATTATTTTTCACAAGGACGTAAAAAGTCCTTATATAGGAGAAGCAAGAGGTGAGTGAGAGATTGTTATTGGTTGAGCGAAAGGTGGAATATGATCATTCTCTAATTTACAACTCACCCTTCTCACATATGTGAGGATAACTATCACTTAAATAATATTGTGCACATAAATAATACACATAATAAGTCACACATTGTTAGCACATCACCTAAGGTGGTCTTCACATTAAGTGTGAAAATGACACACCAACAAAAAAGGTAAAAAAAACATAAGAATTGAGAAATGTAAGAATGTTAGTACAAAGAGTCATTAAGCCAAGTGAGAATACATATAAGAACTCCATGTACGGATTAACCACAATTAGTTGTGTATAAATGTTTTTATAGAAAATTTTGTAGTTATAGTTTTATATAATGGGCTTTGCCATGTACATTATGTAAAATTGATTTTGAAAAGGCAAAAGGATCATAGAATTTGAGAAATGCTAGAGCAAACTTAGCACAAAGAGTTGATTTTTTCAGCATCTCTTACCATTGGTTTTTTTCAAAGAAAAAGATCATTGTTAGTTATATCTATAATTTGTGAGAATCAGATTAATTGTAAAATGATATGTTTTTTTTGAAAAGTATACATTTATATGGTACCAAAAAAAAATTCAATGCATTTTGTGTGTTTGTATTGAATTTAGTTTCTTTATCTAGTGTTTTACCAGTGTTTAACTTTATATTCACATGTGCAGGTTGCATTTTGTTATACAATTTAGTGAGAGCTATTTATATGTATGTATATATTTCATTGAATTGTATTGCAGTGGTTGTGAACATAACATTGAAATTTTATAGACATGTATTTTGTTTTTATTTTTGACATTATACACTCATATTCAAAAGACTAGCAGAGCATATGTTCAAAATAAAAGTACTGAGCATTATTGGTTCTCAACATTGAATAATTGAGTCATTGTTCTTAAATGAACACAACATTATATTGTTAGGCCATTGAAATGTTGTTAATAACTATGCTATAGAATTATACATTCATGTTCAAAAGACATACAAAGATTACCCATACCTATTTAGTTGTGTGCAATATCGAATTTTAGGGAGACATTCACATGAAGTTTTGAAACTCAAATTAAGGTTATTAAATGAATTTATCAATACACAATTGAGAGAGTAATATTAATTATTCCAAACTATGAAGTATTGCACCTATTATTTAAAGCAATTGGTATATGAACAAACACTGAGGTTGCAATATTTCTAATTAGAAGACAATGTAACCTCATGAAACAAAAGGAAGAGACCTATGCTTTATGCTTTTACCATTGTAATTTGTAAAAGTATTTCAATGAGTTATTCTTTTTGAGATTTTTATTAAAAAATTCAGAATACAAGTATCATAAATTATTTGAATTTAATATTTTGTGCTGTATAAAAAGATGATACCAACATCTTTGGAATATTTATTCTATATACAAGAGCATATTTGAATAAAAAGATGATCTTTGCTTGTAGTTTTTTTTTTATATGAGAACGTATTGATATTAAGAAATGATCCAACCTTTATATCATAGGGAGATAAAGTTGATTTTCATTTACATAAATGTTATATTTTTTTTAATAATGTAATTGAATTGTTATGTTATCCAAAGAAATGACGGATTGGTGAGAATATTATATTGCTAATATTTTATTGAATAATAGATTATATTTCAGGGAAAAGAGATCCCCGTCAAGATTGTTGAGCAAAAGGTGATGGCAAAGGGTGTTAGGACATATATCCAAAGTAAAAGTAGCAAACATTGTTGATACTCAACAATGAATAATTAATTCATTGTTATTGCATCCACACAACATTAGATCCTTAAGTAATTGAAATGTTGTTTATGATCATGCCATGATTTTTGATAAGATGTAAATTCTCAGGGCTTCCAATTTGAAATGAAGTTAATTTTTACTACGAGCAAAAAATTTATTCGTGATCAAAACTGTACAATAGATATCTTCATATTTAAAACATGTATTGTGAAGTTATAATGTGTGAAGATACATAATACTAAAGAATAGTTGTAGCCAATACAAATGTAGACCGAAATATTATTTAACATGAGAAGAGAAAACAAAAATCATATTACAGTTTGTTTGAAATAAAAGGAAATAGAAAATAAAATTAAATTAACACTTTTATTACAAAATTGGAGTTCAAAGGGGAAAGTAAGATTTTTAAGATGCATATTGTTTGAAATAAAAAGAAATAGAAAATAAAATTAAACTGACACTTTTATCATAAAATTGGAGTTCAAAGGGAAAAGTAAGATCTTTAAGACGCATATGAAATACCTGTGATGAAATTTGATCTAAGTATGAGAATGATGGATGGAAATGTTTGAAATGTGCATGAAAATACAAACAAAATAAGAAATGTGGTTATCTATTAACATAAATTTAGTTGAAAAACTTGCAATGTGTTGGAAATAGAGCAAGAAGGGCTGAAATAATAAATTTTAGGAAAGATTGCTTTCCTTTTTTTGTTATGAAATATTTTTAATAACATAACCTTTGATGGATAACATTGCATTATTCACTTTCGAAACAACACAGCTAAACTCATGCATCCTTTTGAACTAAGAGATTCAATCACATACAACCTTAAAATTGAAAATAGTTGACCAGTTATTAACAACTAGCTCAGAAGACAATTGGCACAACGTAAGGCATGCAAAGTTGCTCCATAGTTGGGCAATTGAAAAAAAGCGTTGAGTACCAATTTCAGCAGTGCTTTGCCATGCAAAATGAAAACTAAACAATAACATTTAATGTATTTCCTCTTCAACTTCGTAACTCAACCCTAACGTCCAACTTACCTTTGGTTAATTGGCTCAATTTTTGATAGTTTATATAAAAATCCAAAGAGAGATTAATGCTTGCTTTGACAAAGAGGAAAACTATTTTCCTTATAATTATTAATGCTATTTAATTTCTATACATTTATTTTGATACGTATAACAAATTACTTGTATTTTAAAATGAAATGGCAATTAAAAAAAATGATTCACAATGCTCCAGTCAATTGTTCATCAGAGTAAAACAAATTTTAAGAGATGAGAAACCATTTATATTTCTCAAAATTGTATATTAAATATGATTTATTATATTTAGATTGATTTCAATAAGCAAGATTATTATCCAAAATAGGATCCATGTTTTTTTTATAAATGCAATGATAAGAAAACGAGTTATTTGTTGCAAGTTTCATATTAGATGTGTTATCTTTCTAATCTTTTTTTTGGCGAGAGTGTCAAGTTATCTAATTGTTGTATGGAATATTGCTCCACTCGAATGGAAGATTCTGAAAAGGCAACAAAGGTCAAATATAAAAATCAATTTAGTTTTTTGCTTGAAGAATAAACGCAATAAACTTTGTTGAGATTGATGAAGATGTTGAAATACCTGCAAATAGAATTTTAGATCCACTAAAATCACTCAAAAACTGAAAAAGTTAGAAATCTCTTTATAAAAACTCTTCTCCATTTAGTTCTGAAATCAATGATGCAAATAAATTTGAAAAAACCCCGAATTTGAGATAATTACTAAAAGGAGATTGCAGATCTGGTTTTGATACCATATAGGAATTGAGGAGGGTCTAATAAAATTATGTAATGCATCCATCCATAAAACAATGCTCATATCATATAAAGAGATTCACAAATAAAATCACACTATATTATACTATTGGAATATACAATATGCATGTGTGCAATAAAAAATGGTTGCAACAGAAAAAAACTCTCTAACAAACTACATCTCCACTAGTTCTAGAGACGACTCTAAATTCTAATATTGTTTTTTACAAGGACGTAAAAGGTCCATATATAGGAGAAGCAAGAGGTGAGTGAGAGATTGTTATTGGTTGAGTGAAAGATAGAATATGATCATTCTCCAATTTACGACTAACCCTTCTCACATATATGAGGATAATTATCACTTAAATAATGTTTTGCACATAATAAGTCACATCTTGGTAACACATCACCCAAGGTGGTCTTCACATCAAGTGTGAAAATGACACACACCAACAAAAAAGGTAAAAGAATCATAGGAATTGAGAAATGTAAGAGCAAAGTTAATACAAAGAGTTATTAAGCCAAGTGAGAAAACATATAAGAATTTCATGTTGTACAGATTAACTACAAGCAGTTGTATATAAATGTTTTTTATAGAAATTTTTGTAGTTATAGTTTTATATAATGGGCTTTGCAATGTACATTATGTAAAATTGATTTTGAAAAGGCAAAAGGATCATAAAATTTGAGAAATGCTAGAACAAACTTAGCACGAAAAGTCAATTTTTCCAATATCTCTTACCATTGGTTTCATTCAAAGAAAAAGATCATTATAAGTTATGTCAATGATTTGTGAGAATCAGATTGATTGTAAAATGAATTTCATATGTTTTTGAAAAGTATACATTTATATATGGAACCAAAAACAATTTCAATGCATTTTGTGTGTTTGTATTGAATTTAGTTTCTTTATCTAGTGTTTTACCAATTTCTAACTTATATTCACACGTGTAGGTTACAATTTGTCATACTATTTTATGAGAGTAATTACATTGGTTTGCATGTCTTTATGCTATGCATATGTATGTCTATATTTTATTGAATTGTATTTCACTGGTTGTGAACATAACATTGAAATCATATAGATGACATGTATTTTGTTTTTATTTTTGGCATTATACAGTCATATTCAAAAGGATAGCGGGACATATGTTTAAAATAAAAGTACTGAGCATTATTGATTCTCGACATTGAATAATCGAGTCATTATTCTTAAATGCACATAACATTATATTATTAGGTCATTAAAATGTTGTTAATGACTATGCTATGGAAATATACATTCATATTAAAAAAACATACAAATATTGCCCATATCTATTTAGTTGTGTGCAATATAGAATTTAATGGAGACATTCACATGAAGTTTTGAAACTCAAATTAAGGTTATTGATTGAACTTATCAAGACACAATTGAGCGGGTAATATTACTTATTCCAAGCTATGAAGGATTTGTAGATACTATTTTAAGCAATTGGTATATGAACAAACACCAAGGTTGCAATATTTTCAATCAGAGGACAATGTAACCTCATCAAACAAAAAGGAAGGGAACTATGCTTTATGCTCAACCGTCCCAATGAAGTTGGTCTTTACTAGTGTAATTTGTAAAAGTAGTTCAATGATTTGTTCTTTTTGAGATTGTTTTTTAAAATTTAGAATACCATGTATCGTAAATTATTTGAATTTAATATTTTGTACTGTATAAAAAGATGATATCAACATCCTTGGAGGATTTATCATATATACAAGAGCATATTTGAATAAAGAGATGATCTTTGCTTGTAGTTTGTATTTTATATGAGAGCGTATTGATATTAAGAAATGATCCAAGTTTTATATCATAGCGAAATAAAGTTGATTTTCATTTACATAAATGTTGTTGATTTTTTTATAACATAATTGAATTTTTATATTACACAAAGAAATGACGAATTGGTGAGAATATTCATTGTTAATATTTTATTGAATAATAGATTATATTTTAGGGAAAGGAGATCCTCGTCAAGACCGTTGGCCAAAAGGTGATGGCAAAGGGTGTTAGGACATATATCCAAAAGAAAAGTAATGAACATTGTCGATCCTCAACAATGAGTAATTAATTCATTGTTATTGCATTACACAACATTAGATCTTGAAGTAATTGAAACATTGTTTATGATCATGCCATGATATTTGATAAGAAGCAAATTCTCAGGGCTTCCAATTTAAAATGAAGTTAGTTTTTACTACTAGCAAAAAAGTTATTCATGATCAAAACTATACAGTAGATATCTTCCTATTTAAAACTTGTATTATGAAATTATAATATGTGAAGACTCATGATGCTAAGAAATAATTATACCCAGTGCAAATGTAGACCAAAACATTATTAAAGCTCAGAAGAGAAAACAAAAATCATACTATAGTTTGTTTGAAATAAGAAAAGATAGAAAATAAAATTAAAATAACACTTTTATCACAAAATTGGAATTCAAAGGGGAAAGAAAGATCTTTAAGATGTATATGAAATACCTTTGATTAAATTTGATCTAAGTATGAGAATGATGGATGAAAATGCTTGAAATGTGCATGAAGATACAAACAAATAAGAAATGTGGTTATCTATTAACATAACTTCAGTTGAAAAACTTGCCATGTGTTGGAAATAGAGCAAGAAAGGCTGAAATGTCTTAAAAATCAACACGGATGGCTCTTCTCGAGGTAACCCTGGTCATGCTGGGATTGGTGGTGTTGGTCGGGATAGCTCTAGAGATGTTCAGTTTATCTTTTCTGTTTATAAGGGCCTTCATACTAATAATCTAATAGAGGCTTAGAATATTCTAATGGCTGTGGAGTGTGGAAGTCAATTGGGCTGGCGAAGGATCACATGTGAGTCTGATTCCCAGGTTGTGGTGAATTTGTTGAATAGGCGGCATTTAGATGATGTCAACTGGCATTTGGCTTTGATTGTTGCTCAGATTCTTAACCTCTGTGCTTCTTTGGAGTTTGTTACTTTTACTCATATTCCTAGAGAGTGGAATGGTGTTGCTGATTGTTTGGCTAAATGGGATTTTGAGCATATTCATGATTGGAATTTGATGGACGAGGTCATTTACCCCCAAATCTGTCTCAACAGTTGAATCACTTGATGGAGCTTGATAAGACTATATAATTCCCTTGCTTTGTACTTCTTCTTGATTTAATAAAGTTTTACCCCTCTTTTATGTTAATATATCTTAAGAAAGATTGCTTTGCTTTTTCTGATACAATATTTTTCATAACATAACCTTTGATGGATAACATAGCATTATTCACCTTCGAAACAACAAGGCTAAACTCATGCATCCTTTTGAACTAAGAGATTCAATCACGTACAACCTTAAAATTAAAAATAGTTTATCAATTATTAACAACTAGCTCAGAAGACAATTGGCACAACGTAAGGCATGCAAAGTTGCTCCATAGTTGGGCAATTGAAAAAAAAGGCGTTGAATACCAATTTCAGCAGTGCTTTGCCATGCAAAATGAAAACTAAACAATAACATTAAATGTATTTCCTCTTCAACTTCGTAACTCAACCCTAACGTCCAACTTACGTTTGGTTAATTGGCTCAATTTTTGATAGTGTATATAAAAATCCAAAGAGAGATTAATGCTCAAGACGAACTTGCAGGTTTTAACTAATGCAAATTATCTACTTTTGTTTGAAACTAAAGCCTAAAAATTTACATGCAGTGCGTTGTCCTTGGTTGGAAAAAAAATACCTTCTTTTAACTATTTGAAAAATTCTCCTATGGTTAAGAAATTATTTTCACTAATGAAAAATGGAAAAAAAACTTTTGATTTTTCAAATTTTTTTATATCGAGCATAGAAAATGACAGGTGGCAGGCTATAACTAAATAGTCAAAACGTTGAAAGGAGAAAATTTTACCACACCATAATAATTAAATAGAGTGATTATCTTATGCTTCAAATTTTATGTATATACAAAGATCATAACAATTAAATTATAGAAATATAAATATTTTTAGAATCATTAAATTAATTTAGAATTACTGTGTCAAAGATGAAAACTATATTCCTTATAATTATTAATGTTATTTAATTTCTATACATATAACAAATTATTTATATCTTAAAATACAATGGTAATCAATAAAAATGATTCTCAATGCTCAAGTCAAGTCAATTGTTTATCAGAGTAAAACAAATATTACTAGACGAGAAACAATTTATATTTCTGAAAATTTTATATCAAATATGATGTATTTTTATTTTTAGATTGATTTCAGTAAGCAAAGATTGTTATCCAAAATAGGATCCATGTTTCTTTTTATAAATGCAGTGACGAGAAAACAAATTATTTGTTGCAAGTTTCATATTAGATGTGTTATCTTTCTAAGTTTTTGGTTTGGCGAGTCTCAAGTTATCTAATCGTTGTATGGAATACTGTTCCACTCAAATGGAAGATTCTAAAAAAAGCCAACGAAGGCCACATAAAGTCTTTGGGAGTTTTTGCAGTGTGTGTGTTTTTTTTTTCAAAAACAAAATATGAATTACATATATTCGTTGTGTCGGTTGGAAATAAATCATGTATGTGTTCTATGAATTTGTGTTCATACATGTTTGAAATAATGTCCGAAGAAAGTTTTACATTGTTAGCAAATATAACTATGTAATTATTATGCAGAGAAAAATAAGAAACAAAAAAAATATGATATAGACAAAACCACCAGAAGTATGACATTTATTTATCCTAAGCATCTTTTTCTACAAGTATGTACACTCTGCAGTTCATTATAGGAAAAGAAAACAAAAGTTTCAGCACTTAGTGATGTTACAAGAGTGACATGAAAGAACAAAGATGAAAAACAACTACTTTATATAATATGGCTTATTTCATTATATACTGTTTATGCCTTATTTCATTATACACTGTTTTTGTACTAAATACGATTCATTGTATTGGAAATAATTCGAAGGGTAAATATAAAAAATATCCTAGACATCAACAATTTTATATTGTTATTTTGGAAATTAATGGATTTCTATTTATAGTAAAACTATTCGTAGTGCATATATGTTCACAAAGCAAAATATTGCTAGGATATTGACAAGTTTCGTAGTCTAAACAAGGATCAAAATCCTTACCTTTTATACCTATGTTGTTCCCAAAATCAATTACGCTCGTTCTGTGGACAACCTTTGCGAATCTTGTCCGTTTCGTAATCTACACTCTAAGTTCGTTGATCGTGACAAGATTATCTTGATCTCAAGTGGAGTTGTCCGACATCCTAGGAAAGTTTACGACATTACCTCCCCATGATTTTTCGAAAATCGTGAAACCTATTGTTGTCATAAACTGATCAAAATGTCAATTTTGATCATTTTCAGGGTGTTAGTGATTTTTGATTTTTCTTGTGTAAGGTCGGCATTTTTTGCCGCTCTTACATGGGTTTTATTTTTCACATACTCGAACGGCATGTTTTACCACCATTGCATGTTCTTGTTGCTAGGCACGTGTCAGGACGACAAATTTCACCGCTTGAGAAAGATCTTTGAAATCTCAAACTTTGAGTGGCATTAATGGCCACTCGTGTTGAGTATTAAAAGCTTGTTTTGGAGCTTTTAAATGCATTTCTTTTATCAAAGTTTTCTAGTTGTGTCCTCGACCCCTTTCTACAACTGCTCAACCATGGTGACAAAGGAAGATTCCAAATTCGTCGCCGTCAAGCTTAGGGTTTTGAACTCGCCAGGTAAATCTTTTTAACTATTGAAGTTTTCATTTTTTAAGCAATATTTGTTGTAGATTGATTTTTTTGTTTTTACTTTATCTTGTGTGTCGTCAACCCTTATTCCTTCATCATTTTGCCCTAGCGAGCCTTACCGGTGAAATCCGTCGACCTCCTTTCGTGTCCTAAGTTTTTGTTGTGTGTTTTTACTGTTTTGATCCGACCAAGTTTTTCCCCCAACTCATGTTAGTTGAAACTCATCTTCTAAAAACCATCATGATGATGACTAAATTCATTGCTTTCGCATGTCCCTATGGTGATCGAGTCAAAAGTAGAGTCGACGAATTTTGCAGTTGCTTAAATATTTTAAGATGTTCTTAATAATAAATATATGGGCGACGAACCTGCCGCCCTTACACAAAAAATCTCCAACTCCTACCATACGCATTGGTGGCAAAAATTACCGCCCAAACATTGCTCTCGTTACTTGCAGTAGCGACAAATTCTGCCTCCTGAACATCAACAACAAAATCATACCAATATGAAATGTCAATGAATTTTGTCATCATTGCGTAACACTTGAATTCCCTCATTACATGCATGAGCGATGAATTTTTCCGTTGATACAAATACACAATATCCCTCACAGGCAAGGGCGGCAAATTTCACCGCTCATGCAAATATTCTCTTAATTTTTCTTAACTTTGAGATATTTTTAATTTTATTTTTTCGAGCTTGCTTTTCTCTAATTTTTTTAACCTGCTCGCACTTTAGCCCTTTCAAGCATGTCTCCATAGTCGTGATCATTGACATGCAATTTCCTAGATTACCAGTATTTTCTCTAATTGCATGATCATAACTTTTTGTTGTAGTTTTTTCTGTGGATCTTCTTTCTTCATCGACATCCTTCTGGTAATAGCTCATTCAGATGACTGAGTTGTTTCTGAAGAAGTCGAAAGCGATGAAGTAAAAATATTAAGGTGTTTTTCCAATCACCTCAGTTACTTCTAATGTCAATGACATTAGAGATATAGAAATTGGCCATGTGGACATGGCTGAGTTTGTGGAGAGAACCAAGTCAACCAATCCCAGCTCTGAAATGAAGAAGATAATTGAAAGTAACATTTATTTGGTATCTTCTTTCTTGGTAGAAGCTCACAACACAAAATTTATCTTTCAGTGTGCTCAGTTTTACAACAGAGATACTAGGGCTGTGATGGACGCTAGTGGAAATGTGATAATTAGACTAGATCCCAAATTCATTGATAAGGTGTTTATGTTCCCTCCTACTACAGAAGTGATAAAGCTTGATTTTGTTGAAGCATAAAAAGAATATGACAAAAATATTGAAAAGACAAAGAAGGTAATCAATAATAAATGACTCAAAACGTCAAGGTCAAATTTGTCAAAGTGGCCACAGAGTTTTCCTAGAAGTGACTTTATAAAAGAAGTTGGTGATCTAATAACTCTTCTCAACAGGGTAAAAGGTTTATCCTCTTCCTCACAGTTTCATGAATGGGTGTATCCCTTCATCAAGGTAATACTCCAAGGCAAACAAACCATCTTTTGGGAAGAACAATCATCAATACTTTGCACGAATAATTGATGAAGGTATCCACTACCTTCAAGTTCTACATGTATTCTTATCTGGTGTATATTGCAGCTTCAATGAGAATATTTTCAGGTCTAACATCAGAAGGAGATAGGAGAGTAATCCCTATGTATCAATACTATTTTCAATTAACATTGAACAATTTTATTCATCATTTCAGGAGAGTAAATGACACTTTCTTTGTAGTATTTTTATGTCTTTTTGATCCTCAACTAGAAAAATGAAGAGTGTCAGATAAGGTTTAAACAGTGGTAAATAATTTTAGATGCATGTTCTTATACTTTCCTTCTTTGTCATACTTGAGGGTTAGCTTTTTTCAAGGTCATCCTTATATGCTTCCAAGATTCCTCTCAGACAAACTGGTCTTAATAAAATTATGCAGATAAATGGTCATCGTGTATAATAAATAGATAGATCTCAAGAAGCTGATTTTAGATTCTTAGTTGAAATTGGTAGGTATTCAGTTTTAACTGCTGTGAAAGCTAGAGTCATGAAAACTGAGATGCAACTTGTAACTATGAAGCAATTTAAGAGAAGATTAAATTTTGACTACAGGGACATGAAAGACATAATCAAGAGGAAAACCCAATTCCATGAACCTATGATTGAAGATGTTTGGGTAGATTTGAGAACAAAAAAGATGTCAGAAAAATGGACTAAAACATGTTATCTCTTGAGTAGATTGAAAATCTGAGACTCAATGATATTCTTGAGAATATAGTGGATGGAGAGTTGATTAATGATAGATACAATACTAAACAGATTGCTAATGCCCCTCTCCCTCCAATCTAATGGTCCTAAAAAGAGCTGACCTCTTTCAGAAAAAGATTTGAACCTATATTGGCAAACACCAATAGTTGGCTAGCAAATAAAGGAATTACTTTGAAAGAATTCCTCACAGGGTCAGAAACTTAGATTCAAGAGGAAACAAAAAGAAAGGCAGAGAACAGGATGAAGAACAAAAGTGATGTTCCTTCTTTTTCCAAGCCACACAAATCTAAGATCATATTTGTGATGAAGAAGTCAAAAGTTGTGGAAAAAGACTCTGAAATAGAAAATATAAAAGTTGAGAAGCAGAACACTGAAGACCTAGCAACAGAAGAGATGGAGATTGAAGATAGGCCTACAAATCAACAAGAGGAGGAAACTTTATCCCTATAAGAGATTGTACAACAAAAAATGGGAGTCTCTTCTCCCCTGCCTAACACACTGATTGTAGCACCTTTGTCTATTTCTCCTATTAATGTTCCCTCTTCTGAATCTCCCTCTCCTTCCAAAATAATTTTTGACAACCCTCAAAACACTTTTGAAGATGTTCTTCGTTCTTCAGGGTCTATTCCTAGTTTGTCCTCATCTTTTGATATTGGAGATACTTTTATTTTTGTTCATTTAGTAAAAGGTGTAGTTTTTACTGACACTCCACCTAATGTTTCCACTACCAGTGCAAGTGCAGCTCCAGTGATGCCAAAAATGGAGATAGATCCTAATGTGAGTACTTCTGTGCTTCCATCATGGTTTTTAGCTTATACACCAAAAAAGAAGAAACAAGCCATCTCTCCAGATGAATTTGATTTTAATAAACTGGTGCCTGTAAAAGCCAAGACCCCGAAGAAGCCAAAGATTCTTTCAAAAATACTTGGGGACAAGGGACACAAATTTCTAAAGATTACAAGACTTCCACAGGATGCAACCATAATTTTTTTTGATATATATGATTACTCTATCTCTAGAGTTGAGTTAGGCAAGATAACTAATGAAAGTGCCAAGAATGATATGCAGTCAGCCATGGACATCTTGATTCAAAAATTTGATAAGGAGAAAGAAATGAAAGATCACTATAAAATAATGGTAGAATAATTGACTGCAGTGGTAAAGAAGATCACTTTGAGTTCATAAGCAGTAACTCTTGAGGCCGTTTCTATAGAAGACCCCATTATTTAGAAAGTGGAAAAGATTTATCTCAAAGGAAAAGTACTTGAAGAGTACTTAGACAGGATGTGTGCACAAGAAATTTCTCTACTTACAGAGTTATTTGAGAAAATAGCTAAAATAAGGAAGATAAGAGTAGAACTTGATGATCTCATTAAAGTTGTTTCTCAAGATATTGAGAGCATAAAAAAGAATCATGATAAATGGGTGGAGATGAAAAAATTAAAAATAAACACTCTAATATCAATTGATGTCATTACTGGTAGGAATTCTTATACTAAAACTAAAGAGGCATTGACATATAGGAGCTGTGTGCTTAGAGATTTAATCAATGACCTTGAATCTATAAGGGAACTCAGTGAACAAAGTTATGTCAGTCTTTTACATAAATTGGAGGAGCTACCTTACAAGCTTACATCATAAGATAATCAATTTCTCTCGACAGAGGAAATGATTTGAGAATTTAAAGATATGTTCCAGAAATAATTTGAAGATAAAACATTTTCTATAACCTCTGTGGATAATATTTTGGACAATCAGTTGACTTTGGATAACTTAAAAATGAAGTTAACTAGTCATGCAAAATCAGTCACCATAGTAAGAGATGCCATAGTTAGAGCCAAGGTGATTTTCAGGAACACTGTTAGTCCAGACAGTATCGGGATGCAAGCAACCTTTATTATGTATGATAGACACATGAAGAAGGATGGTGATACGAATTGAAGCAATATCTTTTTTCCTTAGTTTATTTTCTATTTTTTAGATGTACTTTTGAAACAACTTTGGACATTTTTACATGTACTTTTTTCATATGTAATTACATGTAAAAAATAGGAAGTCCCAAGTCAATAAGGACTCTTATTTTTGAATAGGTCAAAGTAGTTAGGTTTTTCTTAAATTTTCTCAAGGCCTTTCCCTATAAATAAAGATGGCATGTTTTGTAAAAGGATTAGCTTTTAAAAATTGAAGTGAAACTCTGCCAAATTGAAGATCATTTTGAGACTTTGAGTTCAAATTGTAAATCAAAATTTATCAAATAGGAAAGCAAGGGATATTTCAAACTCTGTGTTGAAATAACTTATTTTGTATTAGAAATTTTTCTTGTATCTTTTTTATAATATGATCTTATTTGTTTGATTAAATAGTAGTGTGAGTGAAAATAATCTGGGAGATGCTTTGAAGTTAATTGTGGAGACTTTGTGCTACAACAATTATCTTTACTTGGTGATTTAATATTTTAAAGTAAAAGATACCGGAAAGGCTTTGAACTACTATTATCTTTTGTGATCATTTATTTTTTTATAGTTTTTGGTGAAGACTCTGGGATGCACCTCATTCTACTATGTTCTAAGTTATAAATCAACAAAGAAATCAATGATAGACTTTGTGCTCTCGTGGGTTTCTTAGTTTTTCAGTTAGTATCAAGAAAGTGTTCTTTTATTTTGTAAACATTATTTCTAAAAAAAGAGAAATGGATGATATGATCTCACCCTTGAATTAGTATTTATTTTAAAGTAGTTTGTGATAGTTTATAGGGAACCTCCCCTTGCTGAAAGGAGAGATTTATCTCATTACACTGTGATTGATAGAGCCATTTTGCCTTCAGTTAGTTAAAAAAAAAAAATTCACCAACAATTTTTTGGTGACTCCGTTGGGGAAAGAACGTGCAATTTGAAGCTTCACGCTCTGAGTTGAAGTATTTCTAGTTCTTTTTCATTTGTTTCAAAATTTTGTTAAGTATACTACATTCTGGCAGATTCATGATATACACGAAGAAAGAGAGCTCAAGGTATTATTGATCCTGTATTTGAGTTGATGTAACAAACTAATTTTGATCTTTTGCCTCTACGACCTCACTTTCAGCGAACCAAAATTTTTCTTCCTACCAACGCCAGGTCTCCAATACTAGGTGAAGCTTCTAGTTTTAGTAATAGAGTTTTATTTATTCATACTCCACAAAAGTTTGTTATCCTGCCTTTTAATCAGTGTATCATGGCAGCCCAAGGCCTTTGGGGTAACACTTTTGGTCCTCTAAATTTAACCCCACCTTTGCATGAACTACCTCGTAGTTCAAGAAATAATTTTTTTAAGTTCTATGGTGACGAAAAAGTCCACCATGATGAATACATTGCAGCTTTCTGCATAACCTGTGGTGTGATAGGTGTTGAATATGAAGATGTAACAGTAAGGCTTTTTTGTAGAAACATTGTAAGGTGCTGTCATGAATTGATTTTATCAACTTCAAGCTCAGACTATAACCAATTAGAATACTCTTAAGATTAAGTTTAAAGCCAAGTTCAAACCTACAGAAGATGCTTACGCCTTGTTAGCATAGCTAACACAAATGAAGGAGCCTCATGAGCTTATGCAAGACTTCATTACTAAATTCAACAAGATGAAGAATAAGATTCTTACAATCACTGAATGAATAATGAAGAATCTTAAGTACTTCTTTATCAAATTTTAACTTCTTGAAGTGAGTTTTTTGTTAAGGTGGGCTGGCCCTGTAGATCTTGATGGAGCATATGCTATTTTCACTAGGTCCCAAAATCAGTCAACTCAGCAAGTTGATAAGGGAAAAGTAGGAGAAGAACCTCAACCAGTGATCTCAATCATGAAATGAGGAACTTGACTACCTTTCCAATCAAAGGACCGAGTGAGCAATAAGCAAGTAA
This sequence comes from Torreya grandis, assembly GCA_037957365.1. NCBI lineage: Eukaryota > Viridiplantae > Streptophyta > Pinopsida > Cupressales > Taxaceae > Torreya > Torreya grandis. The sequence goes on along the minus strand of JARHVA010000768.1, from coordinate 634,710 downwards.
GTACATCTAACAATCCTGTATCTTTTGCTTCTATTTTTTAGACCAGTATTACATCAAATAAAAATTAGAATGATGGATTTCCTTCCTCTATTCCTAGTTCATTCCATTTATTTGACATAATAGATCATGCTAGGAAGACCAAGATCTAAATGTCTGAAGTTGAGTATTTACAAGCTAATCCTGAATAGTTTAATAGGTTGACTGAATATATCAAAAACAAAATCGTCCTTACAGGACAATTTTTTTTAAAAGTGATTCATGATTCTTCAAAAAATAAATCTATCCAAAATAATCTTGTCACTACTCCCCTTGTTGCCTCTGAAGAAATAGAACCTTTCTATGTTTCCTATTGGTAAATGGTCATAAGTTGAGCAATTGTATAATAGAATCTGGGGCCTCTGATAATGTTATGCTCGCCAAGGTAGCAGACTCCCTCGGTCTCACCTTAACTAAGACTTTTAGAATATGTTTTTTTATGAAAAATAAGTATCATTTTTGGGTCAAATCAAAGATGCTTAATTTGCATTTACAATTTTTACAGACAAGAGGATTAAGATGATAGTCCTAGTGGCTAATGTTTCAGATTTTTATGATATTCTACTTAGATGTAATTTTTATAATGATGTAGGTGGAGAGTTAAACAAGGATCTATCTGAAGCAAGGATACTTGTTAAAGGCGTCATGAAAAAGTTGCTTTCTGAAAAGGAGGCCAAATATATTGTTACCCAAATGAAAAATTTTGAAGTTCAAATTTTATTTGAGTCCTCAAGAATGGGTAATTATTTCCTATCCATCGAATATGTTTCTAATCCATCAGATGAAAGTTCATCAGGTGACATTTCAGATAATTCAGACAGAGAATTTGAAGAGTTTTCAGAGAAAAGTTCAAGTAAAGATAAAATTTTTGTCACTGATGAAGAGGAATCTTCTGACCAACAAAATTTGAAAAAATCAAATGCTAATGAGATTTGGGTTTTAGAATTTGATGGCAGTTGTTCTACTAGTTTTAGAGCTGAAATTGTTTTGATATCTCCACAAAGAGATATTTTTCTTTGCTCATACAAGTTGCACTTTGACAATACCAATAACATCGTCGAATACGAGTCATTATTATTTGGATTGAAAGCTGTTCATGCTAGAGGTGTTAGGATTCTTCATGCTCGAGGAGATGCTGAATTAGTGGTTTATCAAGTAAGAAATTTGTATCAAATCAAAAATGAAATATTGTGACATTATCACAATCATGTATGGGATTGCATTGAAAGTTTTGATGCTTTTAATATCTCTACAATGTCAAGAGAGTTTAATGATCATACATATTCATTGGCTGTCTCTGCAACTCTCATGGTTCTTCATAAATTTTTTAAAGGAAATAAGGATACTATTGAGGTGGTCTTTCGACCAAGTGTACCTGATAATGCTGATCATTGGCAGGTGTTTAATGGTGATAATCAAATTATTGCTTTCTTGAAAAAGATGAATAGCTTTGATGATCTCTATTTTGAAGGTAGTGAATCTCCACCACGGGAATACGTTTCTGAAATAGATTCACAAATTGGTGAAGAGTTTATTCAATTGAAAGGGACTAAAATTTCAGAAGTTTTGGTTTCTCTTGAAAAACTATTTGATAAGCATGATAGATATATTAAGTAACAACAACTACTAGATTTAAGTTCTTCTATAGAATTTGAGCAAGTAAATTTGAGTTCAGAGGTAGATCCCAAAATGGTCAACATTGAGAAATGTTGCACTGATGATGAAAAGTTTAAATTCATTACTCTCCTTCATCATTACATTGATATTTTAGCATATTCTTATGATGACCTGAAGTTTTTTAGGCCTAAAAAAATTTAATATAAAATTCTTCTTAAAGTTAGGTCATTGCCTCACAAGCAAAAATAAAGGCAATATAACCTCAAAATATTAGGTACTATCTTTTTTGAGATTCAAAAGATGTTAAATACAAGAATTTTTTTTTTAATTCATCATTCCACCTGGATCGTGAACATAGTTCCTATCAGGGAGAAGAATGAAAAAATCTGTATTTATGTTAATTTCAAGAATCTCAATCAATCTTATCTAAAAGATAACTACCCCCTACCCATCATGGACCAAGTATTGCAAACAATAACTAGTTCAGAAATATTGTCTATACTAGATGGTTTCTCAGGGTATAATCAAATGGAAGTTAATAAAATAGATCAGTATAAAACTGCTTTCACTACACTTTGGGGTACATTTGCATATCACAGAATGTCTTTTGATCTAATCAATGCTGGCACCACATTTTAGAGAACAATGTACCTTACCTTTAGAGATGAGATAGGGAAGCTTAATATCATGTATCTTGATGACTTGACTATTTTTTCCAAACATCGTCCTGATTATCACACTATTTACGACAAATGCTAGAACGTTGTCAATAAAATGGTATTTTTCTCAATCTTAAGAAATCAATTTTTAGGATTACAGAAGGTAAACTTTTCGATCACATTATATACCAAAAAGGCACTAAAATTGACTCAGAAAGAGTAATCTATTCAAAGCTAAACTTGTAGAGAAAACTTGTAACATCATCAATATGATGAAATGTAAGGCTACTTTCTGTTGGACTGTAGAAGGCAAAGTGATATTTGAGGATATCAAGAAGGCTATTGCTCATGCTCCAGTTCTTGTTTGTTCAGACTATACTAAAAATTTCATAGTATATAACTATGCTTCTGAACATACACTTTCAACCATTCTAGTTCAACAGAACAAAAAAGGTGTAGAATCTCTCATATTATTTATGAGTTGTCCTCTCAAAGCTCATGAATTGAAATATTCAAATATGGAGAATCATGCTTATGCCATGGTTAAGGCGGTAAAGCATTTCTGATTCTATATCTTGAATTAACATACTGTTGTTTTGGTGCTTGACACAATAGTAAGTCTATTCTAACTCAACAGGAGTTTGATACTAAAAGGGGCAATTGGATTGCTAAGATCTAATAGTTTGATCTTGATATCAAACATACTAAGCTTGTGCGTGGAAGAGGCTTATGTCAATTGATTACTGATAATGTACCAAAAGAGATAGAGGATGAAGAAACAAAAGTTGAAGATATGCCAACAATTTTTTTTGTCACTACTACTGATGAGTGGTATTCAAATATTGCTTATTTTATTATCTATGGTGAGTGTTCTACCTATCTATCTTATAAAGAGAAAAGAACTATTAAATTAAAGGCCGTTAACTACTTCTTATGGGATAATAGTTTGTACAAAAAAAATCTTGATGAAGTATTTCTTCATTGTGTGGATAAAGCACAACAAAGTAGACTTATGGAGTCTTTCTACAATTTGACTTGTGGAGGATTTTTTTTGCCCCTATGATGACTCACAAGATTATATGAGCTAGATACTATTGGCCTACACTATTTCAAAATGCGTACAATTGGGTACGTAAATGTGAGTTATGTCAATAGTTCGTTGAAAAATTTAAGTTGGCTACATTACCTTTCAAACCGATGGTGATTGAAGAATATTTTCAATAATGGGGCATCGACTTCATTGGTGCTGTGAACCCACCATCAAGTGTGGGACACAACTATGTTCTTACTTTGATAGACTATTTTACCAAGTAGGTGGAAGCCATCCCAGTTAAGCATGCTACTTCAGAAGTGGTATGTAATTTTCTTAAGAAAAATATTATTTCTCGATTTGGAGTTCCAAATAAGATTGTAGCAGACAATGCTACTTGTTTCTCTTCCCATAAGATTATTGACTTTTGATACAAACAGGACATCATTCTTTCCCACTTCTCAGACTATTATCTGCAAAAAAATGATTAGGTGAATTCAAGTAACAAGAATTTAATTACTATTATCAGGAAATTGATAGATAAGAATTAGAGACCTTGGCATAAAGCATTATTTGATACTTTATGGGCAGACATGATTACTCCTAAAAATAAAATAGGTATGTCACCATTTTGGCTTTTGTATGGTCTGAATGCAGAGATAGCAATTACCTTGAAATTGTCAGCACTAAAGTTGGCAAAGGCAATGGAAGATCAAACTTTTTAAAGTTCTATTGATAGAAGATCATGTACCTAACTGTACTAGAGGAGCAATGAACTATGGTAGTGGACCGTATCGATGAGCATAAAAGTCAGGTAAAGAAACTCTTTGACAAGAAAGTAAGGACTCATGAATTTCAGATTAGAGATCAAGTCTTCTTGTAAGATAAGATGAGAGAACCAAAAAGAATGCATGAAAAGTTTGATTCCTTGTGGAGAGGTCCATTCACCACTCATCAATTCTATGGTGAAAATAGTTTCTTGCCAGAATATCAGGATGAAACATCATTCTCACTGCCTCACAATGGGCAACATCTGAAACATTTTAATCCTTGAAATATCAGATAAGTTCATTTGTATATTTGTATAATTTTAATGCTTTTATTTTTATTTTTTTTGTTTAGATTTTTGTGTCTTTTTATTTTTTCTAGCTTGAATCCGTAGCCCAATGACATGGATGAAGGCACTTAGAGACTAGATTTTTCTCCCTTCGATCGTTTCAAAGTTTGATCGATGGAAGTTCCCCAGTTTGAGCCAGTTGTTATTCACAAAATCATTGACACTCATTTTGTGGACAACCCCTGCAAAACTTATCCATTTCATAATCTACACTCTAAGTTCGTTGATCGTGACAAGATTATCTTGATCTCAAATGAAGTCATCTGACATCCTAAGAAAGTTTATGACATTCCCCCGCCATGTTTTTTCAAAAATTATGAAACCTGTTGTAATCATAGACTAATCAAAATGTCAATTTTGATCATTTTCAGGGTGTTAGTGATTTTTGATTTTTCTTGTGTAAGGTCGGCATTTTTTACCGCTCTTACATGGATTTTATTTTTCACATGCTTGAGCGGCACTTTTTGCCGCCATTGCATGTTCTTGTTGCTAGGCACGTGTCAGGGCGACAAATTTCACTGCCTGAGCAAGATCTTTGAAATCTTGAACTTTGAGTGGCATTAATGGCCACTCGTGTTGAGTATTAAAATCTTGTTTTAGAGCTTTTAAATACATTTCTTTTATCAAAGTTTTTTAGTTGTGTCCTTGACCCTTTTCTGCAATCGTTCAATTGTGGTGATTTTCAAATTCACCACTGCCAAGCTTAGGGTTTTGAACTCATCAGGTAAGTCATTTTAACTACTGAAGTTTTCATTTTTTAAGTGATATTTGTTGTAGATTGATTTTTTTGTTTTTACTTTGTCTTGTGTGTCGTCGACCCTTATTCCTTCATCATTTTGCCCTAGCGAGCCTTACTGACCAAATCCACCTACCTCCTTTCATGCCCTAGGTTTTTGTTGTGGTCGTTACTATTTTGATCTGATCAAGTTTTTCTACCAACTCATGTTAGTTGAAAATCATCTTCTAAAAACCATCGTGATGATGGCTAAATTCACCACTTTTGCATGTCCCTGTGGTGATCAAGTCAAAAGCAGAGTTGGTGAATTTTGCCGTCACTTAAATATTTTAAGATGTTCTTAAGAAGAAATGTATGGGTGACGAAACCCATCACCATTATATGAAAAATTTCCAGCTCCTACCATACGCATTGGTGACAAAAATTGCCACCCAAACATTGCTCTCGTTACCTGCAGTAGTGACAAATTCCACCGCTTGAACATCAACAATAAAATCATACCAATATGAAATGTCAAATTTTTTTGCCACCACTGTGTAACCCCTGAATTCCCTCATTACATGCATGAGCAGTGAATTTTATCGCCGATACAAATACACAATATCCCTCACATGAGGCTTGGACAGTGGTAAATAATTTTGGATGCATGTTCTTATAGTTTTTTTCTTTCTCATATCTGAGGGTTGGTTTTTTCCAAGGTCATCCTTATATGCTTCCAAGATTATCCTTAGACAAACTGATCTTAATATAATTATGCAGACAAATGATTATCGTACATAATAAATAGATGGAGCTCAAAAAGTCCAATTTCAGATTTCTAATTAAAATTGGCAGGTATTCAGTATTAACTACTGCAAAGACTAGAGTCATGGAAACAGAGATGTAACTTATAACTTTGAAGCAATTCAAGAGAAGACCAAATTTTGACTACATGGACATGAAAGACATAATCAAGAGAAAAACCCAATTCCATGAACCTATGATTGAAGATGTTGGATAGATTTGAGAACAAAAAAAGATGTCAAAAAATAAATTACAACAGGTTATCTCTTGAGCAGATTGGATATCTGGGACTTGTTGATATTCTTGAGAATCTAGTGGGTGATGGAGAGTTGATTAATGATAGATACAATACTGAACATATTGCTAATGCCCCTCTCCCTCCAATCTAATGGTCCTAAAAAGAGATGACCTCTTTGAGAAAAAGATTTGAACCTATATTGACAATCACCAGTAATTACCTAGCAAAATAGAGAATTACTTTGAAAGAATTCCTCACAGGGTCAGAAGTTGAGATTCAAGATAAAATAAGAAGAAAGGTAGAGAATAAGATGAAAAACAAAAGTGATGTTCCTTTTTCTTTCAAGCTACACAAACCTAAGATCATACTTGTAACGAAGAAGTCAGACGCTGTGCAAAAAGAGTCTAAAATAGAAGATATAAAAATTAAGAAATAAAGCACTGAAGACCCAACAACAGAAGAGATGGAGATTGAAGATCAGCCTACAAATCAATAAGATAAGGAAACTATGTCCCCACAAGAGAATGTACAACAAGAAACGGGAGTCTCTTCTCCTCTACCCGACACATTGGTTACAGTTCCTTTGTCTATTTATTTTATTATTGTTCCCTCTTCTGAATCTCCCTCTCCTTCCAAAATAATTTTTGACAACCCTCAAAACACTTTTGAAGATGTTCTTCATTCCTCAGGGTCTATTCCTAATTTGTCCTTCTCATCTTTTGTTATTGGAGATACTTTTATTTTTGATTACTTAATAAAAGGTACAATTTTTACTAACATTCCACCTATTATTTTTACTACCAGTGCAAGTGCAGCGCTGGTGACACCAATAATAGAGACAAATCCTAATGTGAGTACTTTTGTGCTTCCACCATGGTTGTCAGTGTATACACCAAAAAAGAAGAAACAAGCCATCACTTCAGATGACTTTGATTTTAATAAGCTGGTGCCTGTAAAAGCCAAGACCCTGAAGAAGCCAAAGATTCTTTCAAAAATACTTGGGGACAAGGGACATAAATTTCTAGAGATTGCAAGACCTCCACAGGATGCAATCATGAAATTTTTTGATATAAATAATTACTCTATCTCTAGAGTTGAGTTAGGCAAGATAACTCATGAAAGTGCCAAGAATGATATGTAGTTAGCCATGGACATCTTGATTCAGAAATTTGATAGGGAGAGAAATGAAGGATCACTACAAAGCAATGGTGGAACAATTGACTGCAGTGGTAAAAAAAACCACTTTGAGTTCAGAAGCAGTAATTTCGAGGCCATTTCTGTAGAAGACCTTATTATTCAGAAAGCAAAAAAAATTTATCTCAAAAGAAAAGTACTTGAAGAGTACTTAGACATGATGTGTGCACAAAAAATTTCCCTACTTACAGAGCTATCTGAAAAAACAGATAAAATGAGAAAAATAAGAGCATAACTTGATGATCTCATTGAATTTGTTTCTCAAGATGTTGAGAGCATAGAAAAGAATCATGATAAATGGGTGGAGATGAGAAAACTAAAAATAAGTACTCTAATATTAATTGGCGTTATTACTGGTAGGGATTCTTATACTGAAACTATTTAGGCATTGACATATAGGAGCCGTGTGCTTAAATATTTGATCAATGACTTTGAATCTGCAAGGAAATTTAGTGAACAAAGTTATGTCAGTCTTTTGCATAAATTGGAGGAGCTACCTTGCAAGCTTACGTAACAAGATAATCAATTTCTCTTGGTAGAAGAAATGATTCGAGAGTTTGAAGATATGTTCCAGAAATAATTTAAAGATAAAATATTTTCTATAGCTTCTGCAGACAATATTCTGGACAATCAATTGACTCTGGATAACTTGAAAACCAAGTTAACTAGTCATGCAAAATCAGTCACCACAGTAAGAGATGCCATAGTTAGAATCAAGATGATTTTCAGGAACACTTTTAGTTCAGACAGTATCGAGATGCAAGCAACTTTCACTATGTATGATGGACACATGAAGAAAGATGGTGATACAAATTGAAGCAATATCTTTTTTCCTTAGTTTATTTCCTATTTTTCAGATGTACTTTTGAAGCAACTTTGAACATTTTTACATGTACTTTTTTCATATGTAATTACATGTAAAAAATAGGAAGTCCCAAGTCAATAAGGACTCTTATTTTTGAATAGGTCAAAGTAGTTAAGTTTTTCTTAAATTTTCTCAAGGCCTCTCCCTATAAATAAAGAGGGCCTCTTTTGTAAAAGAATCAGCGTTTAGAAATTGAAGTGAAACTCTGCCAAATTGAAGAGCATTTTGAAACTTTGAGTTTAAATTGTAAATCAAATTTTATCAAGTAAATAGGAAAGCAAGGGATATTTTATACTTTGTGTTAATAACTTGTGTTGTATTAGAAATTGTTCTTATGTCTTTTTCTTAATACGATCTTATCTGTTTAATTAAATAGTAGTGTAAGTGAAAATAATCTTAAAGATGCTTTGAAGTTAATTATGGAGACTTTGTGCTACAACAATTATCTTTAGTTTGTGATTTAGTGTTTTAAAGTAAAGGATACTAGAAAGAATTTAAACTACTATTATCTTTTGTGATCATTTATTTTGTTGTAATTTTCGGTGAACACTCTGGGCTGCTCCTCATTCTACTATGTTCTAAGTTAAAAATCAACAAAAGAAGCAACGATAGACTTTGTGCTCTCGTGGGTTTCTTAGTTTTTCTGTTAGTATCAAGAAAGTGTTATTTTATTTTGTAAACATCATTTCTAAAAAAAGAGAAATAGATGATATGGTTTCACTCCTGAATTAATATTTATTTTAAAATAGTTTGTGATAGTTTATAGGGAACCTCCCCTTACTGAGAGGAGAGATTTATCTCATTACACTGTGGTTGATATAACCATTTTGCCTTCAATTAGTTGAAAACAAAATATTCACCAACACCCTGCAACACAATACATTATATTATAAAACAAAACAAAAACAATGAAGCTTTGCTCTGTGACACTATCATAGGTCAAAAGAACATACAATAAAAAAAGAGAATTTGCTTGTAACGCTAAATTATGTGTACATTGAAAAGAAGCAGCAGCATATGATAAGAACAAAGACTTAATAGACATGGTTAAAAAATAAAAATATATATTTGAAAGAAAAAAAAAAAAAATCAATAGGACAAATTCATCACAATTATTAAATCTGTGAACTGCCATTTGAGTTACCCGTGCAAAGGTTCTTAAGATAAATGATGTGAAATTTGACATAGTAATAATCAAATTAAGAAATGTATGTTGTAAAAAAAACTATTAGTGGATCCATAGATAAGTTTGTATAAGCTTTTAGCAAGATTTTTTTTTCCCAAAAATTAGTTAAATTGTACAATGAGATATGAAAAATTATTAAAGTTGTCAATATAATATATAAATTGTTACCCCATTTATTATTAAACTGATAAACCTCTCATAACAGGATTCAAACACACAAAATATAAAGGACAAGAACAAATTAAACAACTTTGTATCATCATTCATAAACTGATTCAGGTGATTACATACGAGTTGCGATGTTCAAGCGGTTTCAACAAACAGATTTCATATAAACTGTTGTGCTCAAACAAAGAATTATCTTCATGCCATTCTGAGGCCCATGGCAAATACTTACTTCCCATAATTACCGTTGTTATTGGCTACCATACATGGCTTACCATCCTTCACTCATTCTACCAGTCGCAGTTGGGATGCACCTAGTACATATGGATTCATTACAAATGCATATTTATAATATCCATTAAAAGACTCTAGATACAGATAAAAATCTGTGGAAATATTCGAACAAACTAGAATTAAAAGGAGTAAATGCATTAAATATTCTCCAGTCCAAAATATATCCTCCGTAAATTGTAGAATCACAAAAATAAAACAAAAAATGAAACATAAATGCTATTGACAGCTGGATGTGGTGACAGCGAAGACATCAGCTTGCTTAAGTCAGCAGTTTATATTCCCTGCCTCCAACAGTTATGACCATCATCCCAAGACAGCCACATGTTTTATTATTTTGATTTGTGGTAGTTGTTTGGAAACCGAGTATAGCATTTTTTAAATCTGCAGGAAAAAAATGAATGTGGAATTTGATTTTTTTATTTGTAAAAAAAATAAAAAATATTTTAATTTTTTTTTCTAAATAATTGAAAACAATATGACATATGTCATATGTAAGTTAAAAAAAATTAATTCCATTGTATTGCAAACTTGAACCTTTGCTTTGTTTTTTAATACTAGCATACAAATAATATCTATTTTGGAAATGAATATGTAAAAATTTATAAAACTGTTTGGTGTTTTTAAAAAATATCAATTTAATCATAAAATTTGTGAAGCTTGTTTTTCTAAATTTTTCTGGATAAGATGTTTCAATAAATCCAACAATGAATGATCATCAAATGTCTCAATATATCAAATAATGAATGATCATCAAATAAAAGAACACATTTTGTGATATATTTTTTCTCGTTATATGTATATACAAACTTCATATTGCTAAATTTATTTTCGGTGATAAAAAACAATTATTTGTAACAAAATAAAATATTATAACCATGTATAAACATCCATATCAAAAACATGTAACAAAATCTAATTTTCTAATATATATGCCCCTGAATAGTTTTCTTTATTGTATGTTAAAAAATACGTAATATTTAAATTCATTTATAACAAAGAGAAGAATTGTATTAAAATATTTTTAAATTATTGGAAACAAAATATATTAAATGAGTTATAATTATGTCATTGTCACAAGAAGTTTGGTCAGGTTTTTTATGGATAATGTGTGGGTGGGGTTTATTTTTATGGTTGGGAGTTGGTAAAGCGAACTTCAAATATTTAAAATAGAGTAATATGTATCTAAAACTTGTACAAAAATATTAATCCAGTAACTGTGTTTTAAAACAATTTTTTAAATGTGAAATACATAAATACAAAGTAATATAATTTTTTCTTTTTTTAAAGAGTATTCATAATTCTATACAAAAGAAAATACAATAGTCATGTACAAGCACTCATACCAAAGAAATGTAACAAAATGTAATTTTCAAATATTTATATATCAAAATAGTTTTTTATATTATATTTGAGAAAAAAAACAATATATAATATTTAAAGTCAATAAAAAAATCTATGTGAATGTTTTCAAATTATTAGAAAAGATAAACATTCAAACAATAATAAATATATCATTGTCACAACAAGTTTGGTCAAGTTCAGAATGGATAATATTTTTTTGTTTGTTAGAAGCCTGCAAAGAGAAACCCAAACATAAAAATAAAGCAAGATGTATCTAAAACTTGTAAAAAAAAATATATTTATTAATTATGTCTTTGAAAAACAATATATATTTTTAATTCGGAATACACGTATTTGAAGTACTCACCACAATGCAAGTTACGTTCAATATTTTTTTGGGGTGACAACTATGTTGTCAATTGTGACAACGAATGGTCCATTTATTTCAAATTTGGACATCAGAAAATAGAATTTGAAATCATGTCTTAATACTGCTAAAATGATATAACTGAGAGTTTTGGAAATACTATTGCAAACAAAGGTTGTCATAACATACAATCCACGGGGCCATCTTGTTTATAAATTATGCATGGCTAAACATAGTCATATTGAAATGATGTTTTTAATGTGCATTTTGCACAATGCTAAGTACTATCTATTTCATATTCAAGTGGAGTTCCCAATTTTCCACATTAAATGCATGATGGTTGAAATGGAGACAAGTAAATGCTCATTGGTTTCGATACACCTATAATTTGTGTAGTTTAAAACTATGATTGCATTACATATAAAAGATAAAAACATAATGATTGGAAAGCATGTTCAAAACACTTAGAATAGGATGTATAGGCATATGGTTACAATTTTCTATGTTAGAATTTTCAAGGGATTGTAAATGTGACTCAGTGCATTCATCATTCAACACAACAATAAACAAGACAAGGTTTGTGCGGATAAACAAAAAACCTTTGGCACCATGCCTATTAACATTTTTATATACGAAAAGTGGGCATAGCTCCATATGTTAGACTATCCTGAATTTATTGAAACAATGAGAGGAGCTTATTGTCTAATTGTGCCTAAGAGCAAGAATAATGAAAATTGCATTATGATGACACAAAACAAAAAAAAATGGTATTAAACAAGCAATACAAACAAAACAAAGAAAGACCAAAGATGAAATCTATGGTCACTCACAATTTCAAGTCATGATGAGTGTCACCATTTTAAACATGCACATTATACTATTCATTATTCCAGTGAATTCTTGTGATAATAGTTCCAATGGAGCCAATTGAATCTACTGTGTTCAATTCCAAAAGTTACTGGTATATCATATCTAGTATAAGTTTATGTTCATTATAAATGGAATTTATTTTTTTATGACAATATTTTTAACTGGCACAATATAACAATCTGCATTATTTCTTTCATATTTTGATTTGTCTTTAATTGAGAAGTATGTAACATGCATGTTTATGCTCAAGATCAATTTCACAACAAGTTTTTTAATAAACTAATTGTTAATGTTAATTGTAATTTTCATTTGAACATATTTATCAATAAGGTCAATATGCAAGACTTCTACTTTAGCAGGGAAAGTGTTTCTGGTGTGAGAAGGGCCATAAACCATTAATATGTCATTTTAATAAACTTTAACAGTTTTCCTTGCATAAAGTATGAGTATGGTACATGAAACATCTGATCCTAATTTAATGTTGAGAATAAAAAATTACAATCAAAACAAAAGTAACAAAAATGAGCAATGCAAAATGTTTTTTCGTTTTTTCATAACTAATATGTTTAAGACAAAATTAAATCTTTATTTATTTATGGTTTTAGTATTTGTTTTTTGGCAATCTCTATTTCTTATTTCTTGTTGTAGGAAAAAAAGAAAAGACTTTAAAAATATTAAAGAAGTAAACAACAAAAGTTTTTTTTGCTTTATATACAAAGAGTTAGAATAGCAATAAAAATATTTAATGTTATTTTAAGTCAAAGCTTACTTGGATAAGACTTTTAATTTTCATATGAGTTAGAATAGAAATAAAAATATTTAATGTTATTTTAAGTCAAAGCTTACTTGGATAAGACTTTTTATTTTCATATGAATGTGAATATGTATGTCTCGTATTCTAAAATGATTATCAGAACAAAATAAATAATTGAAAAATAATCACTAAAGAATAAATAATAGAAAATATAAACAATTAAAAAATAAAAAATAAAAAACAAAAAATATAAGGTTTCATTAGTATTGTAGTCTATTATTTTTTTATTTTTTACTCTTTTAAAAAAATATCGAACAACAATTTTCTTTTAAAAAACACATGCTCATTAACTTGTGTTTTGCGTTATAATAATAAAATTCTCTCTAGAAAAACTTGTATAAACTTATATATATTTCCAATTAGACTTGGTTGATTACATCTTCTCTAAAAATGTTAATTCTAAAGAAAAGAAAGGGAAATAAATTCAAAAAATGATTTTGTATAATTTTAAGTAAAAAAGAAAACAAAGTGGATAAAGAACACCAATTAAATGTTTTGTTTCAGGTCAATATCATTTAAATTATATCATTATAAAGTGAATTCAATTTAATGAAATGCTTACCAATTATATATCTAAAAACATGCAATCAAGTATCATATATATAGTTTTGTTTTTTTGGTCCCTGCTAAGCAAAAGAAAAATTGAAGGATGATCAATTCAATATACATATCTCTCAAATATCTAATTGGAAGATTGGTCACAATTCAACTATACATGAATAATTTTATTAAAAAAAAAATACATTTATTTATTGATATAGAAATCAAAATTATGACTCCTCATATGTTCATTGAAAAGTTTTATATCTTGTTTATATTTATACATATCGACATTGAAATCTCCAAAGATGCATAAAAATTTATTTTGAATTACATTTGTCAATGCATGATCAATAATAGTTAGGATATTTTGTAAGCTTACACTTGGTGTGGAATAGGCATTTATAATTATCAATAGTTGGTCGTGGACAAGCACAACAACAAATACTGCCTTTATGTTTATGGTTTCAAAATGCATCATATGATATATATATATATATATATATATATATATATATATATATATGCTATGTACTTGATATGTAATAATATGATGGAAATTATGAAGTATATTGCTTGTTACAATAAGAGACATACAAGTTTCTTGTAAACACAATCTGCTAGATTGTATTAAGTTATAAACACGAATAATGTTATGTGGATTTGAAGGCTTTATGTGTTTAATGAAGAAAGGACAATGAATGAGTCAAAATCAGTTGAGGATAAGTCATTTTTTAAGTTTCATTTTTATTTTGATTGAAGACAAGGCATTTCAACAATCACCTTTTCTTATATTTCGATTTTTTTTAATTAAAAGATGTATACAATACAAGTTTTCTATATTCTTTACAAGAGACAAAGTAGTATATGACAATCCATGATAACTAACTCCAAGAGGGTTAAATGCAAGTCCATTCAGTGCAAGTCCTTAGGCTTTATGAATTGTACATGAACATGAAAGTTAAATTGGAAATTGTTTTTGAATTATTAAAATTATTTTGTACGGTGAATTTTGTATAGGTCTAACAATTTGAACAATTGTCACCCATTTTGGATTAATGTTGTTTGTATATAAATGTGAATATTTTAAAATCTGGCAATGGCCAATCATTGAATCACTATATTTTATCCAAAATATGTCAATATTTTTAATACACATACTAAGTCTTGAAAGTTTCATTTGAGCCATTTACAAGGCTATATTGAATATCATAGTTTCCCAATCATCATTATTCACAAATTCTTCATCATCATCATCACTTGCATGTCTTTCCTCATTGTTATTATTTTCTTCTGATGATTTTTCTTCTTCATCATCTCCATCATCCTCTTCATTACCATCACCACCATTTTATTCATCTTATTCTGTATTTTATTTTAATTTTATACCCCATCGATCTGTAAAAAGTTGTTCCATTACTTCCCATTAAAACTGTCATCTTTTAACTCCTAGCTGAACCCACCAGAGTTGTGCCAGACCCCAGAAATGATGTGACAAAGTATTTTTCCATGTTCTTCTATCAAAATAATTCTTATAAAAAAGGATCCACCCTTATCTAACATCAATATCCTTTTCTCCATAAAAATAATCTAACTCCATAATCCACACATAAATCAGGGTTAATGAACAAACTCTAAAATTTTAATAACTCATGCAAAACTAATCAAAATTGTCCAATTTTTTTAATTGTAGCTTACCTATATGAAATTGAAACTTAAGTGAAAAATTGGGGGGAAAATTATGAAAATTTCATCCCTTAGAGTGAATCTATGAAAAATAATAAAATCAAAATAACTCACTTAAAATGTCTCAAAAAATTCTCAAATTTTGACTGTAGCTTTCCTATATGATAATATTATCTTATTAAAAATTTCAAAAAACCATTACTATAATTTCGGAAGATATGATGAATGTATTACAAACACTAAAATATCAATTCTCACTCTAAACTAATACTAAAACCCTGATTTTTTTAGTGTGATTTCCTTGAAATAGTACTCAAACTCAATAAAAAAAGTTATAAAAAAATTCATAACAAATTTCAATATATAAGTGATTCTCCACAATAAGGGTTTTACGCATAATATTTGCCCAAATCAATGCTCTTATACTACTTGTTGTGATCCACACTTATAATAATTAGAAATATGTAGAATATAATGTAGATAAACATGATATAATAGTTATTAGTGGGCCAAGATGCCTAAATGTTCAATATATGCATAAATATAATAATACCTTTAAAGTAGGGAAGCACCATACAATACTCCTATAAGAAGGAATAACTCCACAATGCCACTTCGAGGGGACAACCTCTAATATCCTTCTACCAAATAGAAGACTCAACACTTACTTGATTTCTTGATTTATAATGATATTCAACTCCTTTATATATATCTCTATATAATTAACAATGAATGGTAACCTCCCAATCCTAATGTAGGCTGGACATTATCCAATGCACTAATTCTACTGGTTACTTATTTATTATAATATATTGGATCCATATAACTAACTAGGAGGATGTGTGTCACAAGTCAACATCTCCATCAAACCATATACATTAATATATCATATCCATATGTATATAACAAATATTCCATATATCCACACTCATTTTGATGAGTTATCTACATGTCATTGCATGAAATTAGGGTCTAATGTAGTTTTGATGCAGGGTTGGTATTGAAAAATATTTAACCAAAAGAGCATAGCCCCTTTCAAATTCACACAATTAGTATTCATGTTTACTCTACATGGTAGTTTCCAATTCCACTAGTTGACCATCTCTCAAAGTTGTAGTGTACTTTTTGACAGATACAATATGTCATTTCAATATAGATATTTCCCAATTAAAAAATGAGTCTCAAAGTATACATAAGGAGTTGTATTTAAAGATTTAACATAACCCCTAACATCAAGTTTTTTGAACACAAGTATTCCCCTTCATAAGGTTACTTTAGGTTAAGCAAAGATACCACGTGAGCATGAACCACTAGCAAAGACATGATAGGTTTTTTAATTGCTCCCACAAGGACCACACATTAAACACCATAGGAGAGAGAAAACCACAAGTAGGTCAAAAACAAGGGCCTTTCACCATTATACAAAGGCCATCATCAAAAGACCTCAAGGCAAGGGTTACTCATCCTTAAACATATAGACACAAACTCTTCCTTGAACTATTATCCTATCCATATCTCTGAATATTTTATAGGTTTACTAATCTAAAGGAAAACAAACATATTTGTTGTTAATTAGGTTAGATCTCTGTCCAAAATAGTTTTTTAGTTTCCAATTGTTCATTTGATCTCAAATCCTATTGTATCATTTTTTTTCCTTTGAAACCCAATGCTACAATAAATTATGAGTAAATGCTTGAAATTTATTGCTTGGTTTCACAATTGAATTATTTCCAAAACATTTTTGGGTTTTTCTCTTTGAGTTACAAGGCAACTCCATAAAACATTTTATACACAAATAAAATGATGCATATGTCATCAGGGATCCCATTGAAGGGATGACTTTCACCACTCAGCTAGGTGAAACTCACACCTCATACATTGAACACAACTAGAAACAAACACAAGCTTTGAGTCTGGTATTGATATACAAATAAATATTACATAAGTTTGCCCCAAGAAATAAGCAACAAGGTTCATTGGGTTATAAGATGCAAACATGCAAACTTTACATATGACAATGGAGTGACTTGGATCTCCCATTCTTTATCTAAGGCTATAAGCCTTCTTTTTGAGTCCATTCTTTCATTTGTTTTACAACCCGACATAATATCCCTAGCAGTTATTCAACTCCTCTTTTACTTGATGCAACATCCCCCCATTTTTAGCCATCGAGTTTCTAAGAAATTTTATTCTAGACCCCTATGCATATTTGGCATTCTAATTTAAGAATGTGTGGTGTATATTTGTTAGATCTACACTCAATCTTGTAGCTCTTCATAAGAATAAATCCTAAGAAGATTCACACTATTGAATCCCAACTACTTGTCAGAACAATTATACTATAAGTTACCTTCACCAACCACCACCATCTATATTGACTTATTCCTTACATGATTGGTTTAGAGTCTATGACAACTAATCATAGGCTTATGTGGATATACATTACAAACACGTCAAAACCAGATATTCCACCACCTATTTAGTGCCAAAATTATGTGCACTTGAATTATTTTTGTGTCATCCCATCCTCGTGCATAATGGATATCTGTCATGTGATACTACCTCATGTGCCCATGTCATACCTTTGTGTTCATGCCAAACTCTTGCTCTGACGATGCCTTACTATTGATGTCTTGTGCATAACTATGCACTATGTGAACCATTACGTAAAATTCTAAAACTTTCATAATTAAAGGTCTAACTACATAAATGAGCTTTACCTTCACTTCCACACATTGATCCTTTACCAAACAATTATGTACCTTACCCTGTCTTCCTTCCTTCATAAAACTAGACTTCTCTATGCTTAGCGATGCAATATTGCTTTGAGCTTAGGATGCTCCTACATCCGACATCTCGAATAATTGAAATGTGTGATCTTGTTCACAAGTTGAAATATTTGAGAAGATGGCCATAGCGTCCAATATCTATGAGATCTAACCATGCCAAGTCCTCAAATACATGATTAATCCACTTGGCCAAATATTTTTTGTATTCCTTTCTATGCATCCTTTTGACCATTATTAAGTCTAATATGGACTCTATCTCTTCCTTCTCCTTTTAGGGTACTCGTGCCTTCTATTTATATACTTACGCTTATGTTTTCTTTGCCTCTTTATCCTATTTCAATTCATGGAACTCATACAAATATACAACATTCAATATGGAAGATATGTCCATTTATTTTGATAAGTTGATCTCATATGTATTCCTTGGGAATTTGCGTAACACTTTACATGACCCTATGTTACTTATCTTTAGCTTGTTATATGTTTCCCATGGGAACCACTCCTTGCACAAATGCACCAACACAAGGTCTCCTACCTCAAACTCCTTATTTTTACACTTCTCATTTGTGAGCTCCTTATACTGCAAATTACTATGTTATAGCCTCCTTCACACCTTTTTATGTAACTTGCACATATATTATGAAGTATTAAGATTATGCACTACTTCCTTGAACCTCATTTGTGTCTCTTGCTTTGCAATCCCTCTTTGAATTCTACCACATACCACCTAAAATTATTTACTTTTGGTGTTCCTATTCCCTGAATTATTGCACATAAACTCTTCTTGTGTCAACAACAGGTCCCACTACTTGGGCTTATCTCCAACTAAGCATCTGATTAAATTTCCAAGGATCCTTTTCACCACCTTAATTTGTCTATCTATTTGTGGATGATATGCCAAACTAAAACTCAACCTCATCCCCAAATTATTCTATAGTCTATGCATAAAATGGCCAATGAAAATTTTGCCTCTATCTCACACTATTTTGGGTTGAAAACCATGCAACCTCACTACCTCTTTAAAGAATAAGTTGGCTTTGTTTATCTTATCACTTGTTTTCTTTCATGAGATAAAATGCACCATTTTGAATAATCTATCCACCACGATAAAGATGGAATCATTTCCTCTTTGTGTTGTCATAAATCCTAGATAAAATCCATGACAAGGTCATCCCATGGATTCTTTGAAATAGGCAGTGGTTGATTTAATACTATGATCGACTCTTTCCCTTAGCCAACACATAAACTCTCCACCTTCACACATAAGTGCACACATATGTGCCCATCCTTGGCTAGTAGTATCCTTTATCAAAATTTTCCAATGTATTATTACAAAAAATGTTGAGTCAATCCTCCACTATCTTTTTCCTTTATTAGAGTCTTGTGAATTAACTCCTTGGGTATGCACAACGATGCTCCCTTGAACATTTTCATTCATGTATGTGGTACTATAACCACTATTTTATATTTATGCTTGTGATATATATGCATGCCATCCATGCATCATGAAAATATTCATCATCAACATATAACTCCTTTATAGTGTCAAAACCCATGACCTCCACTTGCATCTCATTCAACACTAGTGCTCTCCTGCTCAGGTTATTAACAACCTTGTTTGATTTCTCACTCTAATGTTTCATTACAAATTTGTAGCTCTGCAGTAACTCTACCCATTTCACATGTCTCTGAGTCAATATACATTGGATATTAATAAATTGTAGTGATTGATGGTCTGTGATAGCAAAAACTCCTTTGGAAAAAAATAGTGTTTCCACTTCTTTAGCTATTTCTCAATAGCATAGAAATCTTAGTCTTAGACCGAATATTTATTCTTCCCTTCATTCAAATCATCATTTAAGTATGCAATGGGTATTCCCTCTTGGCTCAACACTTCCCATATCACTACGTCACTCACATCACAATCTATCTAGAACACCTTATTGAAATATGGTAGAACTAGCACTGAGGACTTCGTCACCTTCTTCTTAACCTATTAGAAAAATTTCTTAGCTTCCTTTATCTATTTAAATGCTTTGTGATATCCTATGAACACCTCTATGTTAATTGCATATATATAGTGTAATTTCTTGATGAAATTATTATCAAAGCTTATGAGACCATGAATAGTTCACACCTCAAATGTGGTCCTCAGTTATGACCACTCCACTATCGCACCTCAAATGTGGTCCTCAGTTATGACCACTCCACTATCACACATACCCCTTCTAAGTCCTCCTTTATACCTTATTGGGATATCACAAATCCCAAGCATATTAACTTCATCTTCATAAATCTAAATTTATTTACGTTGATAAAAAAAATATTTTTGTGTAACATCTACAACACATCCAAATATGTGCCTTGTGATCCTCCTTCGTCTTGATAAACACCAAAATGTTGTCCATATATACATTGACATAATTTACCATAAATGGCTTTAAAACTTCATTCATTTGACATCATGAACGTAATTGGTGCTTTTGTCAACCCAAACAACATCACTAGACATTACATTCCATCCTTTGTCTTGAAGGTTGTATTCCATTCATCTTCTTCCCTTATCTTGATTTGATGATATCCACTCTTTAGATCAATTTTGGAGAAATACTATGTATCGTTCATGTAGTACATCGAGTCATGTATGTATGGTAGGGGAAACTGATACTTGATATTTATCTTGTTGATGGCCCAAAAAATATATGCACATGCATTATTCTTCATCTTTATTTAATGTCAATATAATAGGTACTATGCATAGGCTCAAAATTTTCCTTATCACTCTTTTGTTCATAAACTCGTGCATTTAGATCTGCACATATTCATTCTCCTGAGGAGTCATCTATTACATGATAATATTTGGCAAACTCACTCTAGGTCTTAGATCCATGTGATGACTTATACTTCTCATTGATGGAAATCCTTTTCACAAGTCACTTGAAACAATGTTGGTGAAGTCATCTAACAACACCTTAAGTTCACACATAAGTTATTCCTTTTTTTTCTTGACACCTATGTGATCATCTCACATTAGCTTTGGCATAATTTCAAGACATACCTTCTCTCTTTCCATCTTTTTGTATGCCATCCGCACTCGTACACAAACACTATTATGCTCTCATTCATCCCTATCCTTCAATGGGATTAGTGTGAAATTATTACCATCCTTTTCTAAGTGATAGATATTTGATCTTCCGTCATGCACAACCTTCTGGTCATACTGCTAAATCCTACCTAAAATTACTTGAAACATGTCCTTTGGCATTACATCACACCATACCTCACCTTGATATGCACCAATCTAAAATTTCATAATCATTTCTCATTCACCAACACCTGATGGCCCTTTTATACCCATGACGCCTTATTTGGGTTTGGCTGTGTAACCTTATTAAAACCCAATATCTATACCATCTCGTATAAGACTAGATTGTTTATGTTTCCACTTTCCACAATCACCTTATATCACTTACCCCTTGACTTGCACACCATTTACAATAGGCTCTTCCTCTGCGTCAGTTCACTATCGTCTTTCTAAGGCTTAAAAATACCCTATTTATCACAAGGTTTTCTCCATGCATTGCCTCCTAAGATTGCTTGATATATCCAAAAAACTATGTGTCTTCATGCATAATGTGTACACAAGCTTTAGATCGTCTGCTACCTTCTGATTGTGCTTGCAGAAAATTATATGCCTTATGTATAGGTTGCCCACATATGAGGCATGTTATTCGGAATCCTCTTCCCCTTCTTTGACAAAATTTTCATCAGCCTCTTGATGAGTATAACATGCTTGAACCTTCTTTTGCTCAATCCCACATGTTTCACCTTGTTCATACGCATGTGTTGTTCTCTTCTTATCTTTGCAGGTTCCTTTCTGCATCACTTCATCCTCCACATGAGAACATTCCTATATGTTACATGTTACTCTAATGTTTTTAGGACAACTTCTCTTTAGCCTTTAGTGCAAATTGATAGGCTTCCTTAATTGTTTGGCTCTGAGTCATGCTTGATCAACACCTCTCGGATATCAAACCTCAAGCCATTTAGGTATCTCATAACCTTCTCTTAGACAAATTCACTATGCTCCAATCTGATAGTAATATTTTAGGACTTCTCTATGTACTCCTTTAACATATATATTTTTATATCGTAGGTTCTACAGTTTCTTGAACAACTCCATCTAATAGTGTCTAAGTGAAAACTTACCCTTCATCTTTGCAATAGTCCGGTCCCATCGAGTTCTATTATCTTTACCTCTTCTTCTTCTTCTTCTTCTTCTTCTTCTTCTTTTTTCATTTTTAACTTCTTTCCACCGTAGTGTTGTATGACCTTTCAACTTGGTTTGTGCAACCTTCATGCATTGTGGGTTGTCAACATCTTCTAACTCAAAGTACTGTTCCATGTTCGTGAGCTAATCAATGAGCTCTTCTAAATTCAAACTTCCTTAGAAGCATATCACATCCATCTTGGTTCGTCTCCCAATCTATGCGATATATTTCAAGATCCTACCTTTCCTCACATCCATTTGCTCGTCATCATCTACTTCACCTTTGATGCCTTCTACACATTTTCTTTCTTCTTCAATGTCACTTTAGTCATCCCTCAAGATGAACCCACATCATCTATCCTCCTCAATGGAATCTAAGAATGTTTGAACAACACACAACACATCCACGACTTCATTAAGTCTTGCAACCACATTGGCTGCTACTACACCTGTTCCATAAACTCCTATGGGTGGCATATTTCCTCCCCAATTAAGATATCTTCCTCTCTCTCACCTTTTTGCCTTCCACTTACATTTTTATTGTGGAGAACAACATGTAGCTAGTTGCCTAGCATTCAATACTATGTCAGCTTCCTCAAATCTCACCACTTATATGATTCAACTTACTCTGATACCAAAAAATTTAATTGTAGTTAAGGATTCCATTAAAGGGATTACTCTCACCATGCAACCAAGTAAATCTCACACCTCACGCTCCAATCCCAACTAGAAACAAACATAAAAATTAAGATTACATAAGTTTGTCCCAAGACATAAGCTACAGGATTCGCTTTGTTATAAGCTGCAAACATGCAAACTTTACATACGAAAATTGAGTCACTTGCATCTCCCCTTCTCTATCTAAGGCTACAAATCTGTTCGAGCATACTATTTCCTTTGTTATGTAATCCAACAAAATCTCCCCAAGAGTTCTTTGTCTCTTCCTTTACTCGATGCAGCATCCCCCCTTTTTATAACCATCAAACTTCTAAACATTTTTCTTTTAGAACTTTATGAATAGATGGAATTCTAATTTAATATTGTGCAGCGTATTTGTGTCATATTTAAACTAATTCTTTGGGTTCTTCCTCAGAATAGCTCCTAAAAATATTGGCGTCGTTGTCGTTTGCATTGACTTATTCCATACGTGATTGGTTTAGAGTTTGTGACAATTAATCATAAGATTACGTGGCTGTGGCTTTGCATTAGATATGCACCAAAGCTAAATATTCTGCCACCTGTTGAAATATTGTATTCAATCAACAAATAATAGTATAAATACCATCAAAACACCAAACAAGTCAATTTATTTATTATTATAATTTTATATTTTATTTACACCTAAGTGGGTGTCCAAAACCATTTGTGCTTAGCACTAGAGTAGTATGCTTTTTTATTCCCATGCTTAGGTTTGTTTATATTATCTTTGCAGGTTGATATGATCATTAGTTTAGATATCTTTTGGTCATTGCTCAGTGATATTTATCTCTCTTCAATTTATTATTTTTACATTTTGGATTTAGGTGAGTTTTTGTTCGTGAGTTACTTGTATGTACTTTTTAATTATATCATTGATTCATTTTTTATAAATATATTTTACTTATAACTCTATTCCATTTTGCAACACAAAATGTTATATGTATGTTGGATTTAGTATGGTCTTCTCCCTTTTTTAATATTAGAGGATATTTATATTATTGACTGTATTTTACCTATATATATTTTGGTGACTTTGATATGAATCTTATGTCACCATTGTGTTGGGTCGTCTTCACATTTTTTTTGTCCTATCTTCTTAGCTTGATTTTCATGCAACCTTTCTAGTTCTCTATGTTTCAAAAAAAAATATTATAATCATGCCATCACCTAGGGTTCCAATCAATCAAGAATATTGTATCATTAAATATCTAAATTGTAACCCCAGTTACATCCTTACTACAGATGAAAATATTGAAATGTTTTCTTAAATGTTGACACTCATACAATGGTCGAAGATCCAATATATGATCTTCCCATTTCTACTATGGCTGAAGATCTCATAAATGTTCTTTCTATTTCAACACTTATAACATGGTCAAAGATCCTGTAGATGATCTTCCCATTTTGACACTTATCCCATAGCCAAAGATCCTTTAAGTTATTAACACTTATAGCATGGTCAAAGATCCTCTAGATGATTTTCTAATTTTTGACACATATATCATGGTCAAAATCTCCCATGATGATCTTCCCATTGTTGACACTTATCCATAAGAAAATCCTCTCTCTTTGAACCAATCCTTAAAATCCATTCTAATTCCAACCTTATAATCTTCATTTTGATACATATTATCATCTCCATATTATTCCTCTCTTAAACAACCCTAATTTTGTCATTCAAAAAATATCATACTTTATCAAAAATTGCCCTCTACAACCAGTTTATAAAAAATGAAAAAATTTAGATTGTAAGAACCGGGTTGATACAATTTAGAAAAATTCAACCAAAAATAATTGTCTTGGCTAAGATGTAGTGACTTAAAATTTTATTGGCAATTTATCCAATAAAATATATATCAGTGAGGATATATACAATTATAATTGTATTGGTCATCTATAAAAAACAACTATATTAGTCATGCCATCACTTAACCTTTCATAAAAAACTATATCGGCCAAAATATAATTTAAACACGAGACAATTATATTAATTACGATATATTTCAGACAAAAAACAACTGTATTGGCGAAGATATTGTTAAAAAAATTCAAACCAAACTAAATATATCAGCCAAGCTAATATAGTCAAATCTAGAACAAAAAAATATAAATGTATCAATCAAGTTGATACCATCGATTAAAACTTACAAATATCTCTTAAAGATCCATAAAATAACCTAGATGCCAAGACTACTCTTGTGATACATATTCACAAAGAAAATGAAATAAATTTAATCAGTATGTCAATATTTAGGTTTATATTCAATGCAATATAACATTATCTCAGTATACTTCACATATTAGGGAATCTTACGATGCCCATCATTTTCTCACTTCAATCATTGGGGCATCTTAAAATGCTCATCTTTTTCTTGGTATAGAATTTGGGGCACCTTTTGATGCCCATCCTTACATCAATGCACACTTGGGGGCATCTTATGATGCCTATCCTCACCATTCCTCAACCTTAAAAGCATCTTACGAAAATATTATAATGAGTTAATTATCAAGAAAAATCCAAATTCAAAAAATATTATGAGGCCAAAAAATTCAAATTCAAGAAATATTATAAGAAAAATCCTCTATTTTTTTGAATGTACCTTGTTAAAGGTGTAATCCTCTTTCTTACACTTAGCTACATTTAATTAATCTTTTATGTTAATTGTATTTGCACATTTATTCTAATATTCTTGTGTTGTAGCATAACTTACGTTATTTAAATCTATGGGTTTTTCTTATGCATCTTGGGTCTTATTTACCTAACCTTTACTTTTTATCATCCCTTATCATCCTTCCTCTTGGGCTTATACACTTATATTTTTGCCTCTTGACTTTTAGTTTGTGAATTACATGGTAAGACCTTGGGGAATACAACTAGACCCTCCTCAAAAGTGCCTATCCTTCTATATTACCTACTATATTTTTTTACCCCTCCAAACCATAGTTAGGTATTTTTTCATAAATATAAGACAATGGTCGAGATGGTGTTTTGTCAATTAGAGTCAGTTATATTCTCTTATAAAAACACTATTGCAATCTATCTATATGTTTCTCATCTATAATTTACCATCTCTTATAAAGAAATTCTCAAATGCATTTATCATTTTATCATCTCTCTTAATACAATTTTGCGTTTGGGACAACCCATTCTTCCCATGTGCATCTCTATCTTCCCTATTTTCCACCTCTTCTTTGGCATGCCCAGGTCAGTTTCAATATTGCAATCTCTTATAAGGTGTGAGCCTAATATTATCTAAGCATATTGTTTCTAGGTTCTCCTCTTTAGCGGCTAGGTGCAAGCTCTCTTGTATTAGTCTTCTTTAGCACCCATTATTGGTATTCTAAATCTGTATGGAGGATGAAAATAGGAAAAGCCAAAAAATTTAGAAGCTAATATATCAAAGCAAAAATTAAATTCAAAATAAAAAGTAAAAGATAAAATATCTTTTAAAAGTCAAAATCACACTAAAAGGCATGCCCTTTATCTTAGTTGAAGCTTAAAGTCGATAGTTGGCCTCATGATCGAGTTGAGGTCCAATGGAGTGTGGTAGGTTAGTAGACTAGGGTATGAGAGTTTACACATATATTATTATTACCACCTACTTTTTTATGCCAATATATAATCCTCACAGTTGACTAACTACTCTATCAAGGTCTTGAAGAATAGGCAATACATCATGAGAAGGTAGGATCCTTTTTCTTTTTATGTAATAAAATTCATGGGATGACCTTTATACTTCACTAGTTAGCCCAAACCCATGTTTGTTAGGTTAGGTTCTCTACGACTATTTATGTCAAAAACTCTTAGTCTTTCTAAACTGATTAGTATGTCTTGCTTTTAATAAAGAATATGTTTTCACCTTGGTGGCACCCTCTATTCCCTCACTCTATTATTTCCCTTTAATATACAAACTTGTTTCTAAATCTCTACTTTTTTCTATACCTCTGTTTATTCATATATTTCAAATTATTAATGTGGTTATAAGTGTTAATGTGTAGAGGTTCCCATTTAAACTTGACACATTTGAATAAAAGCTGCATCTTTGAGTTGTTGTGAGATGTTATGTTTGTCATTCCCTAATTTTCTAGGATTTATCTATTATATGTTTAGTACCTTAAACTTTTATACTCTTTTTTTGTGGGTCATCCTGACCTAATATAACTCTCCCTTTATGGTTATATGTTCCCATTTCTACGTTTTATGCTTTATTTTATTTGGTATCATCCTTGTTCTTTGGGTCAACCAAACCTATTCCAACCTTTATCTCATGGTTTTTCCTTCCTTTTTACCATCTTTTCTAAGAGTTTCACATACTTTGACTTTTATACTTGCTTGCATATGCCCATATTGATTTTATCCATTTACTAACTTGTATCATTAGGGTTAACATATACAATTTATACACCCACCATAAGCAAGACTAAGGTGTTTACAAACATATTTTCAACAAAAAGGTAAGTTGAGGTGTGTATATGTTGATTTAATTATTTCCTTTATTACAACACTTATTTTTCTCTTTCATGTTGCCATCTTTTCCCCAAAACACCATCCTATGCTACACTATTTATTTTAGTTACTGATGAACTCTCTTGTAGGAGTTGTTGGTGCATCCATCTGCTTGAGTGCACACCCTAAAAAGAATACAAGGATAGGGTAGGCCAACTCAGTGTGCTTTATAAAATATTCTTATATGATCATTTGTTACACATTTTTATACTCATTATCATTTAACCTGATCAATCTAGCCTCCTATGGTGCCCTTTTCGCTTATTTCCACCTCTTTTTGTTAGTTCTTTATTTTCCACCGACTAACTCAACAATGTAGAAATAGTTCTATAGTAGTTTGTATATTTTATATTGTATTGGCCATGGATGACACAATTAGTTTCCTCCATATGGTCCCTTTCTTATTGTATTCAAGCTGTTCGATACAGTTTTGTGCCTTTTGTAAAGTATTGACTCTAACAAAAACAATATTGTTTTCATTCTATTTATTTATATTATAGTGCTCTAATCCTGTTTGGCACCATATTTGACAGGTCACTTTTAAGAGTTAGATTTGTATATATAGATTTTTCATGTGTCATTTATATATAAGTACATGCTTAGATTATATGTTGTTGTTTTCCCATGCTTAAGTTAGTTTATGTTATCTTTGCATGTCATTATAATAATTAATTTAAAAAACTCTTGGTTATTTCTTAATAACATTTATATCTCTTTAATTTAATCATTTGACATCTTCAATTTATGTGAGTCTTTATTCATCAATTATTTGCATAGAACTCCTAATTATACATTGGATCCCCATTTTACAAACGACTCTTGTTTGTAGTGCCATCTCATTTTATGATGCAACATTTATCCATATCTAGTATGGCCATTTCCATTTTCCTATATTAAATATTGTTGACCACCCTACATACAATGCCAACTACATATGTTTATGTGATATTGGCATGCTAAATTAATTTTCACATTATCATATAAACAAGGGATGCGTAGCGGCTAGTTCCTACTAGAGTCATCTAAGATCTTTGACAAGCCATTAATGCATGAAACCCTAGGTAGTAGGTGAGAGCTAAAAGTTACACATAAAAAAGTAGAATGTGTAAATGAGTCAAGACCTGCGCTAAATAGCTCATAAGAGAGAGGTAAAAAAAGAGTGAATGTGTAACTCCCACATGAAAAGTGGTGGAGGTCACATGACAAGTGGTGGTTGTCTTTATCAAAAGATTTCTATACCTAGAATACCCAGTTAAGGGTGACTCCCACTTATAATGCAATTCCTTCATGACAAGTGTACACCTAAGCAAGCCGACATAACAAACATGAAGGTAAACTAAAAACATAAAAATTTACACTAACACCTCCTGAAGCGTAGCTAAGGTGGGTAGAAGAATTGGGTCTTGACAATAAGTTCTAATGAGGTACGCAAGAACAATGCAATTCTCATAAAGTCGAGAAAATGAGAAAACCCGTAGAAAAAATTCCTCCAATAAAAAAGAGCAAATAGAAATAATGCATGCTTTAAGGACATCAGGCACAAATGAGAATGTGTCCACAAGTGAGAGCAATAGAGCACAAAGAGAAAAACTAAGAAGTCCCCATAGAAGATGTTGAAGCTCCTTATAGTAGAGCTCATAAAATGATGAATGTCGCTGATGAGATCCTCTGACTGAAGACTGAAGAATATCCATATGCATTGAATATTGTTTTTTTCATTTTCTAAAAGAAGATCACAAATGGTTACTGGAAGTCTGCCCATTCCATAGTGGAAGATGAAGGCAACAATACAAAGAATTATGAGTAGGGTCCAAAATAAAAGTGTGGCATAGGTATGGCAAAATCATGTAGAAGAAATGGATATAGTGCCATTGAAGTGAACCTATTAGAATAAGAGGGGCCAACTACTCTATGTAATGGTGGTGCAACAAAAGTAGAGGCTATAAAGGACTATAGAATGCCTTGTAATTGTGTAGTAGATTGCTTGATGTCTGATGAGTCCTAGATCAATCTACCTGCACCCTACAATGTCTGAAGTGGACCAGAGGTAGGTGGATCGAGAAATAACTCTTCAATATTTGGAAGGTGACAAGGAGATGGTAGAGGTGTGTCCACATCACTATTGTAGTCATTTATGTTAGAAAAAGAGTCCTCAATATTGGAAATGTGCTCAGGCTTAGAAGTGTTTTCAAGTACAAGTGAGTTTGATGAAGAAGAATGATATGGAACATTCATAAAAAGAATGTCCATGGGAAGTGGAGAGCATAACTCAATAACCCTCGAGGTTGAAGAAGATGAATGACATGGATCTATAGACTGAATATCCACAGGAAGAGAAGATTCGTCTATGGTCTCACAAGGTGTACTCTCACTAGAAACAATAGAGTCCTCTGAAGTACTAATCTGGGATGGCTTTGGATGAGCATCATCATGCACATGAATGGAAGTAGAATCCACAATGGAACAACTAAGATCTGGCAAAATCTTGTCATGTAGTGGTGGCTTGACAGAAGAAAGATCACTATCCACCATGGATGTGTCATCATAAGAATTAGGAGTAGGAGGAGAGTGTACAATAATTTTCGAATAGACAATATGCAATAGAGGAGGAAGTGTGATATAAATCTCAGTAGGATCTCTAAAAAGAGACTATAGGATACTCTAAATAGTGCAGGGACACATTGTATATTCCACATAACAACAAAGATCTATGGAAACATGTATTAATAGGGTACCAAGAACCTTGTCACAAGAATTAGCCCACTTATTGAACCAAATAGGATTAATGGTAGCAAGAATATGTACATATAAGAATGAAGTACAATTCTTATATGTGAACAAGTGTTCCATGTAAGCACACTAAGAAGTATAGTTAGTCTTCCCAAGAAGAACCATTGGTGTAGAATCAAATCTCTTCATCCATTAGTATCTCTCAAATGGAGTTGTCATGGCTGAGAGAAGACACCATAAAAAAACACTACACAGTAAAAACTTCAATGACCCCCTAGTTACAAGAATAATGCACACTCATGAAGAGGATGTTAGACATAGTCGAGAATACGTCTAAATGAGCAGTAAGTGTAAGAATCAACAAAATGCAAAAAATGAGTGTAAAAGAGCAAGAAAAACAAAACATCACACAATAACCCCTTAGAACAAATAGTAGTGACCCCCCATAATGTTACAAGTATAAGCATGCTCGTATAGACATCGGACATAACCTATAATATGCCTTGAGCGATTAGTGTTGAAGTAAGTGAAATTAGAAGGACATCAGGTTCTGATAATAATACATCTAAGAATGTACAAGTACAAAAAGTGGACTAAGCGAAGAGGCAATAAAAAAGAAAATGAAAGTGATTTGCTTGTAAAGGGGTTTAGATGCCTGACAAACTGGACCTCACCCTCCATCTTTAACATTTGAGAAAAACAAAATCAATAAAACCAAACAAAAAAACATCATTTATAACATCTCCCACAAAATATCCCAGTAATATTGTTTTTACAAAAACAATAAAAAAAATAACTCTAAAAAAATAACTCTTAAGAGAGTTGTTTTACCCAACCTATTTAAAAAAAAAGAAAAAGAAAAAAAAGCCCCTTCCCTTCACAAAATGCCTTGAGAAGACTTTCCTTCCCCACTCTTATACATAACACATTCTTTATAATAGAATGACTACCAAAGATATTCCCACCTTTTGTTTTAAAAAAACAACCTTTCAAAAAGTGCCATATTAGTCAATGTTGACTTCTAGAAAAACAAATGCACTTTTTAATTTGGAAGGGTCATTTAAAAAAAATTCTCGCTCACTAAATAAAACAAAACCACCTTAAAAATTAGAATACCACAAATTGCGTAGAGAGGCGATTTAGGGAGAAATAAGGAGTGGTATTTACATCAGTAAGCACTTACCAGGTGGGCGATGCACTAGGGGGGTCATGAAGCTATTGCAGGGCTGTGATAACCAGGAAGAGTGGTGAGGGGATCGTTGAAGTGAGAAAAAAACTGAGAGTAGGCCCAAGGGCATCGATGGAAGGTGAGACCAGCTTGCTTGAAGATCCTTTGATGCAGAAGATCACGGCTGTAAGTAGCTAGT
This sequence comes from Torreya grandis, assembly GCA_037957365.1. Taxonomy (NCBI): domain Eukaryota; kingdom Viridiplantae; phylum Streptophyta; class Pinopsida; order Cupressales; family Taxaceae; genus Torreya; species Torreya grandis. Next base: position 602,810 of record JARHVA010000768.1, on the reverse strand, counting down.
GAGGCTGTGGATATGCTTGAGCGTCACATTAAGAGACAACCTTGGGCAATGATAGCCAATACGTAGGGCAAGAGCCAATATGTAGGCCAATAGACAACACACAAGGCATGAAAGCCAATACGCAGGCCAAGAACCAGTATGCAATGGTTAGGAAGTCTACGTGGGCTTCTGATGTGCCTTGTAGGTCGTGAGCGAGCTACAACAGGTGTGGCTTATCGTGGAGGTTGTGGAACTGGTTATATACAACAAAGAGCTTGGTAAACTGAGCATGCAGGTTTGTGGAGGTCGTTGAGCTCTGGCAAGCTTGAGAACGCAATGAACCTTTGATGAAGGTTGTGGAAGCAAAGCATAGGCCGTGAGAACTTCAAAAACTAACACAGACTCGTTAGAGAACACTAAAAACCCACAAAGAATATGCAGTTTGTTTTTTGATTTAAGCCCTTTTGACATGGTTTTCGTTGCATGTTGAGAAAATGCACCCAAAACCCCCATAAATGGCCAAATGAAGAACAAAAAACAATGATTTGATAATGCAAGAATCTCGTCAAGGATCTGAAATGGTAGAAAACACTCTTAACAAGGCTTTTGATATCATATTGGAGTCCTCCAAGATTTCTAATAAGCCATTAATGCACAAAACCTTAGGAAGTAGGTGAGAATCAAAAGTTTCACACACAAAAGTAGAATGTATAAATGAGTCAAATATTGTGATAAATAGCTTATAAAGGAGGTACAAAAAGGAGTGAATGTATAACTCCCATATGACAAATGGTAGAAGTCACATGTCACGCTTTTTTCTATCTTTATATTGTAATTAGGGAATTGAAATAGATGAAAATATAAATATAATTTTAAACGAAGATAATTTGTAACAAGTACATTGTGTGACTCAAACGATAAAAATTGTAAATAACTATTCTACTAATCAAAAGCATCTTAATTAATAATTAAAAATATTTATTTTTTAAAATTGTTATATATATAATAATTTGTACACTACTACTATTAGTACTATTAATGTAGGAATAAATGATATTAATATATACATATTTTAGATTTTTGAGAATTATTAAATTTTTTGAGAATAAGAAAATAAATTATCAAATCATAATTTGTGGACTAATAATATATACTTGATATTAAATACATGTGTCCCTTTTTAATAAGAAGTATATAAAATCATGTTAGATGTTTAAATTTTGAAAGTATAACATTATAAAACAAATAAAAATTAGTCTATTCATTGACAAGTAAATGGAATATACTTATAGAAAATAATAAAAATTAGTTTATTCATTGATAAGTAAATAGAATATATTTATAGAACACGATGATTATAAGTAAAAATATTAGACATTATTTTTTTGACATGTCAAATGTAGCGTTTTGATTAAGGGATGGAGATGTATAAAATAATAATTGAAAGATAATTATTTTTAGATTTTGTAATGCCAAAACAAATGCATTTATCGATGTATACACAAAATTAAATTATGCAAACTTTATAGTATAAATATGGCTACTCCATGCTCCATTTATTAGCAATGTGTATCAAATAATTAATAAATGATTATTCCATATTTTATATATTAATAATGTATATTATTGGGTTATTTTAGTTAAGTCTAGCTCTGATGATGAAGTCTAACCCTACGTGTTAGTGCACTGGCCCTTTCACACAAGATTTGGGTCTTGTGTGCTCACCCAAAGCACATGACAGTGAAACTATTCTCGTAGGTTTTGTCGCACAGTTTAGATAACTTGTTCATATTCTTCTCTTTATATCAATTAAACGAAGATTATATACGAGCATAAACACACTACTTTAATCCTCTGAGTTCTAGGTTTGATTAATATCATGTATATTATAGTCATCTTATATTAGTATTAAGTACTTGAAAAGAAAAGAAGATAAGGTATCTCTTATAAAAATCAACACTTAATTCATACAATCACTCGTAGTAACACAAATTGATACAACCTGCTATGTCATATATTAAGCTTAAAGATATGTTACAATGTCATTCCATAATTCATCTATTCATTTCTCTATCTATTTGTCCCCACAATGCTTTACAACAGGGGTATTTATACTTGTTTTGCCCTGACCAAATGTTTACAATCATTAATGGTAGGAAGATTTGGCCAATGAACTCTCAATAGACCGAGACTCATGGTGCTTAACAATTAGTTCTTCTTAAAGATCCAAACCTCTGCACCCCCTCTATCCTCACTCTATGCTATATCTTTGTTACCATGGGTTTCTCTTCTTGCAGGTTGGTGCAAAACTTCCTATCAATAAGGTTAGAGTAAACTGTTTGAACCATTCTTCCAGCTACTCTCGCTTCCCACACACTTCCCTAGTCTTTTACTTTTGTTTTGAGTCCTACATCCTTGGGTTACATATGACTCATTCTCTTTTGACTGGGTCTTCTCGTACTAGTTCCTTCACTCTATTGTCCTCTTGTTCGTGCCATGATCTTTTTGCACCATAGTTATCCCTTACCATGGTCTTCTCATGTCATGATCCTCTCGCATCATGGTTTTCTCACACTATGGTCCTCCCGTGTCATAGTTCTCCTGTGCTAAAATATGACAACACTTATTCCAAATTTTGGGGCCAACATCACCCCACACTATGTTCTTAGTCCATCTCAGACTAAGCCACACTAACATCCTCCAAAAATTTGGGGCTCAACTACTCGAGTTCCTTCTTCAGATTGTTCCAATGGAATAATGCTTCAAGAACCTTCAAAGTTATTTCCTCTATGGTTCCTTTTATTTTATTTATCTCCCCAGGTTGGTTGGGG